>CAXKVI010000001.1:74039210-74485673 GCA_964058755.1 Campiglossa producta
TTTTTAAAAATATTTAAGTAGTTATGTAGCTATGATAATTGCACGCGGTTTTTTTTTTTTGTTAGAAAGTTGGAAGCTTCAGCTTTCAGATTATGTAAAGGTTGCTTGAAAAATGTGTCCAAAATTATACGAAAATTTACTTTGAAAAAAATTTATATTGGTTTAGGAGATCCATCGGCAGAGACCCTCAGTATGAAAATCAGTGTTCGGAATTATTCATTTATGAAGATTCAAGTACGTTCTTTTGCATTCTCGTTCACGAACATGAACATTAAAAAAAAATTTGCATCGCGTTCGTGAATAAGAACGTATAAAAAATCCACACCATTCGCGTTCATGAATGCATTCGTGCATCATTCATAAATGCCTTCTCGAATCTATATATGCGCGTACTTCTTGCCGTTCATCTTCATATATGTATGCATATGTGGCGTGAATAATTCACGAAGGCATTTAAGAACGTGCATTGAATGCATATTTTGTATGGCATATTCGCAGAGGGTTGTAGTAGAAAATTTGAAAAATGCTATTGCGAGTATACCGACAGGAATGTGAACCAAAAAAAAAACTTTTGACGGTACTTCTAGGTTTTATTCACGGATATGAAAGACCTTCTTAGGAGCCATTTCTATAATTTTTAGGGACCATTTCGGGATTATTTTCAGGACTTTTCGGTATTGTCTTCGGGACTTTTTCGGGGTTGTTTTCGGGATTATTCCGGGAATTTTTCGGGATTGGTTTTTCAATCATTCGTGATAATTTTGGGATTGCTTTCGGATCATTGCAGGATTGTTTTTGGGACTTTTCCTAACCATTTCGGGATGATTTTTGGGTCATTTCATGTTCATAGAGTTCTTAACCATTTCAAGAAAAAATTTCGGGATGCATTACCTTAAATTATCATCATCTGCATGCTTACATATGCGCATGTTCAAAAATTGATTACGCGAGATTTTTCAGATACACACACATTCATACCTACCTACGTACAACACATGCTATTGTTCTACTAACTAGCGACACACACAAAACAAATACAGAAATGCGAGCGCTGTTAAAGCGGGAAACATAATCAGTCCGCCAATACATCAGTTGCGTGACGTACGTCAATTTTAGGGCAAATTCTACTTTGACGTATCTGGCGTTACACATACAAACACCCGCAGTCTACTTGGCTGTCAGTTCTTTCGACGTACTGACGGATTGATTCTGCTGAACGCTTAAGGCCATCCGACACAGTAAATTTAGAATGTTCTGAGGCATGACCAGCAGGGTGGTAGGTAATGTTGTTATGCGCTAGGCTATTGCGCTAGCGCAGTAACTTCCACTTGCGTTGATGAAATTGTTATCATAAATCAACTACTATTATTTCATTGTATAAAATAAATTGTATTATAATAAACAATTTTTTTATATGCAAATAAAATGTGTTTAACTAAATATTAAGCAAAATAAAATATTAACATATTTTCTTGCCTAAAATAATTCTTTATCTTTTTTTCAAACTAACTCAAAGGTTCAAAACGATGGAAAGAATCAACCCTTCATTGTTTGGTCGTTAATGGATTATAATTTTCTCGTTTGTTTTTCCTTTGTAAAGAATTGTCTACATTTGCATTTTTTGTGCCGATGGTTTGAGGATGCCGGCGTCATCAGCAATGCAGCCATTCAGTTTAAGGTTTTTCCCACAGCTAATGGCTTTCAGCATTGTAGTAAAAAAACAACAAATACTAAGATAAATGAGACACATATTTTAAAGACTCGATTATCGTGGAAAACCCCCATCTAAAACATAATACAGGCTGTTGCAAACTACTCATAATTCGCGGAAGAAAAACAATGTACCCAATTTAAACTAAGCTAAAAGAGCTGCTTATTTGTTTAGGCTAGTTAAACACTGCCCACGCGAAATACAATGCAGGTAGTAACAAACATCCTTTAAGACTCGTTAATAGTAGACAATTCCTTACAAAGGAAAAACAATACAGAAAATTATAAACCATCAACGACCAAACGATGAAGGGTTGATTTTTAGGAGATGCTGCTAATCATAGGTTAGGTTAGGTTCAAGTGGCTGCCGCAGAGGCACACTTAGGCCAGTTTTGAAAGGCTCGTTGTGATACCACCAACACAAGGAAAGTCAGTCCCGGGACCCAGCCATATGGAAAATCCCTGAGTTGTTGGGATTTTCCACATAGCAGAATCCCGGGACTGACACTCCTAAACCGACAACGTTACTCCTCCTCGAACCACTTAGATGACTTTATGAAGCCCATCAAGTCCTTTATGTGCAGTTCCGCGATCTGGCTTAGGCTATCCAGGAACGGAACTCCCAAAAAGCGCGTTCTCGCGCCGCTTAAAGCCGGACAGTTGCAGATGAGGTGCTCCACTGTTTCCTCCTCCTCATCATCTTTGCAACTCCTGCAGCATCGTCGGTAGGGCACACCTAGCCTTTCTGCATGCCTACCAATGAGGCAGTGACCGGTTAATACCCCTATAAATATGCAGATTTCCCTCCTAGTTAGGGCATAAATGCGTCTAGACCTTTTGGCCAGGTTTGTTTCGATATCCGACACCCTGGGGATTGCAGCCATCTTTCGTTGGCTTGACGGAGTGTGTGCTCCTTCAGCATTAGTTTGCATGTGGCAAACGGCATACCTAAGCGCTCGTTATCCTGAAGAACCTGCTTGGTCGTGCCCTGCCTGGCAAGCTCGTCTGCCTTACAGTTTCCCTCAATGTCCCTGTGTCCCGGGACCCATATGAGGTTTACGCGGTTCTGTTGGGCCATCTCCTGAAGAGATCGACGACAGCTGAGCGTCAGTTCAGAGTTGAACGTGTATGAGCCAAGGGATTTGATGGCCGCTTGGCTATCGCTGAAAATAGCGATATCTTCTCCGATAACACGTTTGCTTAACCAGGCCGCGGCGTCCAGGATTGCCGAGACTTCCGCCTGGAAGACGCTACAATGATCAGGTAGTCTGAAGGAGAGCTAAAGGTCCAAATCCCTTGAATAAACCCCTCCTCCAACTCTGCCGTCCAACTTCGAGCCGTCGGTGTATTTGGAAGTGCCACCATTTGTTTCGGGACACCAATCCGTCCTCTCCCAGTCTTCTCTGCTGTGAATGTTTATTTTGAAACAGCTATCGCCGGCTATAGTGGTCGCACAACGATCTGTGCTTAGAGGGAGAAAGCTGAATACTGGAGTGTCCAATAGTACCCGCAGCCCAACTGGAGGTTTCTCTTAGGCGCAGAGCTGATGCCGCCGCTGACCGAAACCCTTCCAGATCAAGTGGCAAAATGCCCCGAATGACCTGGAGGGCTTCGTTGGGCGTTGTCCTTAGCGCCGCTTATACAGATCATATTGGATCTATGGACTTTCCGCAACAGATTCAGGTATGTTGCCTTGCTCAGCGCAGGCCACCATACGACGACTCCATACAGCATGATTGGGCGAATGATGGCCGTGTAGATCCAACTGCATACTATAGGGCTGAGCCCCCATTTTTTGCCAATGGCTCTTTTGCATGTGTAAAGAGCGAAGCTTTCTTCTGGCGCTGAAGAACATTCTCCTTCCAATTCAATTTCCTGTCCAGAACTATGCCTAGAAACTTGGCCTTATCCGACAAGCCCAGGCGCGTGCCATCTAGTTCTGGTAGGCTTAGTGGCGGTATTTTGTACCGGTTGGTGAAGAGGACAAGTTTCACCTTCCCCGGGTTGATACTAAGTCCGCAGCGAGAGGACCACGTCGAAACTTCTCGCAGTGCTACTTGCATCAGGTCACACAGAGTTTGTGGGAACTTGCCTCTGAATGCAATAGCTAAATCGTCTACGTATGCCACTATCTTCCCGCCCCCCCAGCTTGTGTCACGTAGCAACGAGTTGACTGTGAGGTTCCATAAAAGCGGGGTAAGAACACCACCCTGGGGTGTTCCCGTTGTGACATAACGTGACAACTCAACCGTACCAAGTGAAGAAGCTATTTTCCTTCCCCTTAAAAGTTGGTCAATTAAACCAGTTAGAGGTCTATCTACGCCCAGATTAGTTAGAGCGGAGTTGATAGCCTCCGGGCTTATATTGTTGAAAGCCCCCTCAATGTCTAGGATGGCCACGAGACAGTAGTCCTTTTCACACAGCGATTTCTCAATGACAGATACTAGGCTGTGTAGAGCGGTTTCTGTTGATTTACCCTTGGTGTATGCATGCTGATAGCTAGAGATAAGGTTGCTATCAATAGTCGTTGAAAGGTAGTCGCTTAGTATCCTCTCAAAGGTTTTTAGTACAAAGGACGAGAGACTGATCGGTCTGTAGTCTTTTGGCTCGTAGTGGGATGCCTTCCCAGCCTTAGGGATAAACACTACCGTGGCGCTTCTCCAGGAGCCCGGAATGTGGTTGAGAGCCAGGCAGGCTGTGAAGAGAAATACCAGCCATTTAGCTGATGTCTCCAACGTGTTTATAAGTTGCGCGGGGATAATCCCGTCCGGCCCGGCAGCCTTATACGGTTCAAAGCTCTTAACTGCCCACCTTACTCTTTCCTCAGTGATGGGTATATTTACTGCCAGGTTTGTTGCAGGTGCTAGTGGTGCGTCATGCAGATTCCCCGGAAAATGTGTATTCAAGAGCAGCTTAAGGATTTCCTCTTCCGTTCTGGTCCAGGATCCGTCAGGTTTTCGCAAATAGCTGATGGCTGTTTGACTTTTCGAGAGGACTCGTCTAAGTCTCGCTGTGTCGTCGACCTTTTCGACGCCAGTGCAGAAATTTCTCCACGAGGTTCTCTTCGCCTGTCTCAGAGCTTTTTTGTAGGCCCTTAGTTTAGCTTTATATTCGTGCCAATGAGGCTCAGAGCCGAGGCTCTTGGCCTTGTTAAATTGTTTCCGGCATGATTTGCGGAGCGAGTCCAAATCGTAGGACCACCAATGTGGCCTGTGTGTAACGCGTGGTTTTGGCACTGGACAAGCCTGTCCTAGATCATTTGAGAGCGCCGATGTAAATGTAGTATCAAGATCCTCCAGCTCCTCTACTGGTGAGGGGGCTTGTGAGGTACTGGTAGGTCTCTGTCTAATATTTCATTGTGTAACTGCCAATTAGTGGTACGTGGATTGCAATAAAGTCTAAAACCATTTCTATGTAACGGTGGTCGGAGAATGAATGTTCTTCCAGAACCCGCCATTTTCTGACCCACTCATAAGCGCCTTCACTACAGATAGTGAGGTCTATGACCTCCCTGCGGGTCTTAGTTATAAAAGTAGGCTCATTACCCACGTTGCAAATCACCAGGTTGGTTGTTAAGAGGTAATCAAACAGAGACTCGCCCCTGGCATTGATGTCGGAGCTCCCCCATTGGACATGGTGAGCATTAGCGTCCGCTCCAATAATAAGATTACCCGTGCATAAATTTGACACCAGGTCTTTCACCTCCGTTTGTGGTGGGGGTTCTTCGGCGTCGTAGGGCATATAGACTGACGCCACCGTCAGGCGGGTGCTGTCGACCGTTAGACTGATAGCGGTAATTTCACCATTGGAGTAGTTAGATAGGAGAAAGGAGTTCAACTCAGACTTGACCAAAATACACGTTCGGACTTTGCTCTCCTCGCTGGCTCGAATGAGCTTGAAGCCCTTAGTCCCCAATCCGCAGATTCTCGAGCTATTGACCTAGGGTTCTTGGATGAGGACCACATCCACGTCGCCTTTAGAAAGACGACTACTTAAAGCAGCCGAAGCCACTTTAGATTTGTGCAGATTAATCTGAAGCACCACCAACATGAGAGCGCACAGACTTCCCTGCCGACCCCATATCGTCGAGGTTCGCGCCATCCCGGAGGTTGCCTATCAACGACGAGTTGTTGCGATTAACTGCCCGATATGGCGTTGCAGGAGTCTTGCTGTCTGTAGCGTAAGATGTTAATCGCTCAGCGTTGGCTGCTACCACCGTGACGTCGAGGACTTCCTCGTCCTGTAGGCTGTCCTCCATCTCCGAGTTGTTCACAGCACTATCGCCAAGGGACGTGGCGGATAACATGCTTTCCGCATCGGAATCCTCCGCTTCCTCTTCTGGTAATTCGTTTTCCGGTTCCCCCGGAGCATCCGAGAAGGCAGCTCGCTGAGCATCACCACGATATACGTGGATAACGATCTGGCCTACGCTGTAGTGTACTAGGCCATTGCACCTTTTGAGGGGCTCGATTGACTCTTTATTCATGGTGAACACCACCTGTCTGTCGGGCCCTACCGCATCCCCGACCAGATTGACACTCTAGTCATGCGTTGGGAGGGGCGGATTCATTAGCCGTAGAATCCCGAGAATTCTCTCGGGTTCGTCAGGGATGGCCGGAATCCACGTCCTTGCCCTTGGACGAGGTGGAATGTACTTCCAGTCGACAACCTCTATCTTTGCGCCCTTGTACACTTCACCCAGTTTAGCAGCTGCTGCCTTGTACAGTGCTACGGTTTTTGTATCCTCGCATGCGAGTAATTTAGTCTGACCCTGGTGCTAATCCGCATCCGTTACTCGCGCCGAACTACCTGGAAACTCCGGAGCAATATTGAGAAGAATGTTGCCGAGTTCATTTCGCACGTAACGCCACCGGTCCTTAGGGATGGTCAGACGGTCATTGCCTCGGTCAAGGACGCCTATAAGGATCCTGTCCTTGGTTACCTCAGCAAAGCTTAGTTTGCCCGCTCCAGGGGTATTCTGATGCCGCTTGGGAGGGGGATTTAACTCCAGGTCCGATCTCTGGCGCTTGAAAGGGTTAACTTTTAACCTCTTTGGCATGTAAGAATTTTGGAAATCCGGTATCACAGCATTCGCTAGCTCTACCGATTTACTGGAATTCGGCGACAGCGATTCCTGCGGTACCCCTTCATACCTCTTCAGGATCTTTGCAGCCAATCTTTTCTCGTGGTATGTGAAGCGGCGGGGATATGTCTCCTGGGAGTGCGGACCCGTAGTTGCCATCGCGGTCGCTCTCCTTGCCGAAATCTCAGTTGCAGCTTCCTTCTCCTTCGAAACTCCGAGGCCAGGTCGTGAGACCGCTGCCACAGACGTAAAGATACTGGTTTCATATCAGCGGTTGATGGGAGTTTAGCATCCGCCGTTGTCCGCTTAGCTGCGTTGGCAACCGCACTGGTGCTAGCTCCCATCAAGTCAATCTTAGTCGATAGAGGGTTGGTTGACCGACTCGTAGTTGCCATCGCTGTCGATCCCCCCTTGATTGTGGTATCAGAGAGGCTCCGTTCAAATACAGCCACGATTTGCCTCCCGGCTGCAAACGTCCAATGGGCACGGTTTCGCATAACACCCTGGATTGTGAGGGGGAAGATCTTTGTCGTCGCGCCAGAGAGGCTAGGCTGCTCTCGTGATGAAGTGCCGTACTTAGCTATGATCACAAGGGCAGCGTAGCCCTGTGGCTATCGACTTAAGCCCTCGTACCGCGGCAAGGTATCCACCCTTCACGAGGGTGCTGCTAATCATAATATAAACTAAGCATAAACGAGCGGATTATTTGTTAAGGCTAGTTAACCACTGTACACGCGAAATACAATGCAGGTAGTAAAAAACATCTTTTAAGACTTGTTAAGAGAAGACAATTCCTTACAAAGGAAAAACAATACAGAAAATTATAATACGTTAACGACCAAACAATGAAAGGTTGATTCTTTTCATGCGTTTTGAACCTTTGAGTTAGTTTGAAAAAAAGATCGAGAATTATTTTAGGCAAGAAAATATGTTAATATTTTATTTTGCTTAATATTTATTTGCTGAAGAAATATGAGGGAGCATCGCAGGATACACTATCGCTGAATGAAAGGAAGATGGTGGAGAAAGCGAAAGCTCTGATACCAAATTTCCAAAGGCCCTATGCGCCTAAAAGGCTGAACGGGAATCCCTTCAAACGCCAGAGATCGGACGGAGAGATGGATCCCCATCCGAAGCGGCATCAGAATATCCCAGTAGTGGGCAAACCCAGCTTTGCTGAAGTGACCAAGGACAGGATCCTTATAGGTGTCATTGATCGAGGCAACGACCGTTGGTCCATCCCTAGAGACCGGTAGCTGTATGTCCGGAACGAAATTGGCAGGGCCCTTCTCGACATATGGCGTGAGTCTCCGGGTAGTCCGCCGCGGGGTACAGACGCGGGTTGGCACCAGGGTCAGATTAAAGTTTTCGCGTGTGAGGATGCAAGAACTGTTGCACTGTACAAGGCAGCAGTTGCAAGACTGGGTGAAGTCTACCCAGGGGCAAAAATCGAGGTCGTCGACTGGAAGGACATTCCGGCCCGGCCAAGGGCAAGGGCATGGATTCCTGCCATCCCTGCTGAACCGGAGAATATTCTTGAGATGCTGCAGGCCTGGAATCCGTCTCTCCCGACACAGGACTGGAGTGTCAATCTGGTCGAGGGTGAGGTTGGGCCTCATAGACAGGTGGTTTTAACTTTGAATAAGGAGGCACTCGAGCCCCTTAAACGGTGCAACGGACGAGTGCATTATGGAATGGGTCAGATCGTGATCCACGTATACCGTGGCGATGCACAACGCGCTGCCATTCCGGCCGCTTCGAAGGACTCGGAAATCGAAGGACCAGAAGAAGAGGCAGGGGTGTCAGACGCGGAAAGTATGGTATCCGCCACGTCAAATTGCGAGGAAGCCGTGAACGACTCGGCGATGGAAGATAGCCTAACGGACGCGGAAGACCTCGACCGCACGGTGGTGGAGGGCAATCCGGTGCACACTAACGTTGATGCCGCTTCAGACAGTAGAGATTCCGCCACGCCAAATCGTGCAGATAAATTGTCGTTGAGAGATAGGCCCCGGGACGGGGTAGACCTCCACGACGGTACGACGGTGGTAGGGAAGTCTGAGCGCTCTCATGTTGGTGGTGCTTCAGATTAACCTGCACAAATCTAAAGCAGCCTCAGCTGTCCTAAGCAGTCGCTTTTATAAAGGCGACGCAGACGTGGTCCTTATCCAAGAACCCTGGGTTAATAACTCAAGGATCTGTGGATTGGGGGCTAAGGGGTACAAGCTCATCCGAGCTAATGAGGTGGGCAAGGTCAGAACCTGTATCTTGGTCAAGTCTGAGCTGAACACCTTTCTCTTACCCAACTATTCAAATGTTGACGTTACAGCTGCCAGCTTAACGGTCGGCAGCACCAGCCTGACGATGGCGTCGGTCTACATGCCCTATGACGCCGAAGAACCTCTTCCACAAAAGGAGGTGAAAGATCTGGTGGAAAATTTCTGCACGGGTCATCTTATTATTGGAGCTGACGCTAATGCTCATCACGTCCAGTGGGGAAGCTCCGATATTAACGCTAGGGGCGAGTCTCTGTTTGACTACCTACTAACAACTAACCTGGTGGTTTGTAACGTGGGTAACGAGCCTACTTTTATCACTAAAGCCCGTAGGGAGGTCATAGACCTCACTATTTGTAGCGAAGGCGCTTATGAGTGGGTTAGGAAATGGCGTGTTCTTGAGGAGCATTCATTTTCCGACCACCGGTACATAGAAATTGCCATAGATTTTTCTGTTGAGCAGCCAGTTATGAAACGCAATCCACGCAACACTAATTGGCAGCTACATAATCAAATATTAGTTAGGGACCTACCAGTGTTACCCCCACAAGCTCCATCATCACTAGGAGAACTGGATGATCTGGTTGCGACCTTTACAACGGCGCTCTCAAATGCCCTAGAGCAGGCTTGTCCAGTGCCGAAACCACGCGGTAAACATAGACCACACTGGTGGTCCTACGACCTGGATTCGCTCCGCAAGTCCTGCAGGAAGCAATTTAATAGGGCCAGGAGCCTCGGTACGGAGCCTGAATGGCTCGAATATAAAGTTAAACTGAGGGCCTATAAAAGGGCCCTAAGGCAGGCGAAGAGAACTTCGTGGAGAGATTTCTGCACCGGGGTCGAAAAGGTCGATGATACGGCGAGACTTAGACGAGTGCTCTCAAAAACTCAAACAGCCATTAGCTATTTGCGGAAGCCTGACGGATCGTGGACTAGCACGGAAGGGGAAACCCTGCAGCTGCTATTGAATACACACTTTCCGGGGAACTTGCATGAAGCACCTTTAGCATCTGCAACAAACATGGCAGTGAATATACCCATCACGGAGGAAAGGGTAAGGTGGGCGATCAAAAGCTTTGAGCCGTTCAAGGCTGCTGGGCCAGACGGGATTTTCCCCGCACAACTCATAAACACCCTGGAAACATCGGCTAAATGGCTGGTATTTCTCTTTTCAGCCTGCCTGGCTCTCAACTACATTCCGCACTCCTGGAGAAGCGCCAAGGTAGTCTTTATTCCTAAGGCTGGGAAGGCCTCACACTATGAGCCTAAGGACTACAGACCGATCAGTCTCTCGTCCTTTGCACTCAAAACCTTCGAGAGGATAATTAGCGATTATCTCTCCTCTACTATTGATAGCAACCTTATCTCTAGCTATCAACATGCATACATCAAAGGTAAATCAACGGAAACTGCGCTTCACAGCCTTGTCTCTGTTATTGAAAAATCGTTGTATGAAAAAGATTACTGTCTCGTGGCCTTCCTAGACATTGAAGGTGCCTTCAACAATATAAGCCCGGAGGCTATTAACACCGCTCTAACTAATCTGGGCATAAGCAGGTATCTTATTGGACTAATTGATAAGCTACTAAAGGGAAGGAAAATAGTCTCTACACTGGGCACAGTTGATTTCTCACGCTATGTCACAAGAGGAACGCCTCAGGGTGGTGTTCTCTCTCCGCTTTTATGGAACCTCACTGTAAACTCGTTGCTACGAGACACAAGCTGGGGGGGAGGGGGGGGGCGGGAGGATAGTTGCATATGTAGACGATTTAGCTATTGCATACAGGGGCAAATTCCCACAAACCCTGTGTGACTTGATGCAAGTAGCACTGCGAGCAGTTTCCTCGTGGTCATCTCGCTGCGGACTTAATATCAACCCGGGAAAAGTGGAGCTTGTCCTTTATACTAACCGGTACAAAATACCAACGCTAAGCCTACCAGAACTAAATGGCGTGCGCCTGAACTTGGCTGACAAAGCCAAATTCCTAGGCATAGTTCTGGATAGAAAGCTCAACTGGAAGGAGAATGTCATCCAGCGCCAGAGGAAAGCGGGCATTGCACTTTACACCTGTAAAAGAGCCATTGGCAAAAAATGGGGGCTCAGTCCCAAAATCTGCAGATGGATTTACACTGCGATAATCCGGCCAATTATGCTGTATGGAGTCGTGGTATGGTGGCCTGCGCTGAGCAAGGCAGCCAACCTAAACCTGTTAGGTAAAGTCCACAGATCTAGCATGATCTGTATAAGCGGCGCGTTGAGAACAACGCCCAACGAAGCTCTCCAGGCCATTCTTGGCATTTTGCCACTCGATCTGGAAGGGTACCGGGCAGCGGCAGCATCGGCTCTGCGTCTAAGGGAAACTTCCGGCTGGGGCGCAGGCACTACTGGACACTCCGGTATTCTGGATTCTTACAGCTTTCTACTAATGGCGGCATTTCCATATACACCGACGGTTCGAAGTTGGACGGCAGAGTTGGAGGAGGGATTTATTCCAAGGATCTGGACCTTGAGCTTTCCTTCAGACTGCCTGATCATTGCAGCGTCTTCCAGGCTGAGGTCTCAGCAATCATGGACGCCGCGGCTTGGATAGGGCAACACGCTATCGGACAGAATATCGTTATTTTCAGCGATAGCCAAGCGGCAGTCAAATCCCTTGGCTCTTACTTGTTCAACTCTGAACTGACGCTCAGCTGTCGTCGATCTCTTCAGGAGATGGCCAAACAGAACCGCGTGAGCCTCACATGGGTCCCGGGACACAGGGACATTGAGGGGAACTGTAGGGCAGACGAACTTGCTAGGCAGGGCACGACCAAGCAGGTTCTTCAGGATAAAGAACGCTTAGGTATGCCCTTTGCCACATGCAAGCTAATGCTGAAGGAGCATACACTCCGACGTTTCTACGTACTGCCGGTTCTGCGAGAAAGGTACATGTGCTTGCGCAGTACCCTTCGTACCGAAACGACCCAGGCTGTATTTTTTTTTTATATTACAGCCTGGCCAAGAGCAGTACACCCGAAGTGACCCTGTCTAACGTGTCACGATTCCTCCCCCTAAATTTGTCATCCCTGGAGCAGTTCCTTGCAGCAGGGCTGCTCCTTATTCTCTTGTTCCGGTCTGGCATTGAGCTAAACCCTGGTCCAACAGAATGGTTCTGCTGTGTGTGCCGGAAGAAAATTTATACCAGATGTTCGCATTCGGTGCAATGCACATCTTGTAAAGGTTGGCTACACAAGTCTAGTTGCTCCGGACTAGATCCAAAAACACACCGGCCTCTTAGTTTTTTTAAAACCTTCGTGGCGCCTTGCTGTTCACGTCCTAGAACGTCTCGTGGCTCGCGACGCTCCGGCGTAGCACTATCGCCTCCCCCTCGCAATATATATATTGCTCAGCAAGCAGTGTGTGTTCCCAGTTGTAGCTCGCGCCCTAGCGCGCTAACACCTCACACAGCAGCTCATAGCTACTCCCTACGTAGCACATCTACAGATGTGAGCACTGCTGAGCTACAACCCCCGCCCCAAAATATTCTCCTCCCCTCTACTTCTTCCGGTACCGGCACAAGTGTGAATCAAGGCCATCAGCTCCAGGTCCCTCACACTATGTGCACTGTTTGTCGGCACAGGATATATGCGTCCAGAGTGCCATCGGTCAAGTGCAATACCTGCCTTGGCCAATGTCACCTGCACATATGCTCAGGGCTCGCAAACAGAAATCTATGGACTGATGCGTATGTTGCGCCGTGTTGTCGAGCTGTGCAGCCCACATTGCCGACAAATTCTACCTCGTTTCCCAACGAGCGGAATCTGTCGCCTTCAGGACTGCGACGACGATCACGGACTAGCATATTACCTCCACGGCGAGCGCACCAGTCCCTGACTCCCAGAGTGACCATTGCCTCTCCCCCGCATTTCAAAATAATGCAATTAAACTGCAATGGTATAACTGGCAAGATTGTGGAGATCACCAAGTTTATGCAGCAAAACTCCATCGAAATTGCTGCAATCCAGGAGACTAAACTTGGCACCCACTCGGATCTCAGAGCGAGTGGTGGCTACCACATTCTCCGGCATGATCGTACGGACGGTGGGGGTGGTCTTGCGTTCATCATCCACCAAACCGTGCGGTATAGGGAATTTGCATTCAACACCGACCAAGAGGACATACCCCTAGAGCGACAGGGTATTGTCATTTCAGCTGGAGGTGTTGATCTCGAGCTGATAAACATCTACATACCTCCCGTCACCTGTTGTCCCAGAAGTTATCGCCCTGATTTAAGCGATTTCCTACGGGGCGATAACCGTGTCATTATGGGCGATTTTAATGCACACCATGACATGTGGCATTCACGCCATTCTGCTGACGGCAGAGGACGGGAAATAGCCGAGCAAATTGACGCTTCCACATTCTGCGCGGTGAACACGGACGCCCCCACGAGGATGGCAGTAAATTGCAGTAGCTCCCCGGACATAACAATTGTTAGTCCGGGTCTAATAAACTGCATAAACTGGCGCCCAATGGTGGCTTTGGCATTAGATCACCTGCCAATCATCCTGTCCGTTGATCGTGCCCCGGATTTCACCACCTCTGAGAAGAGATCCTACGTAAACTTCAGGAGGGCTGACTGGGTTGGCTTTACTGAGTTTACTGAGAGCTCCTTTGGTGCTCTTCCCATACCGACTGACGTACGCCAAGGTGAAAAGGAAATACGTAAGGTCATAAATAGAGCTGCAGCCCTTTTTATACCAGCTGGGAGAATACAAAATATACGGCCAAACTTCCCAACTGAAGCTGCAGCCCTGGCCAATGAACGTGACCATATACGTAGCATCGATCCCGCAGACCCACAGATCAGTGGTCTCAACGCGGAAATCAGACGGTTGGTAGATGAACACAAACATGCCAAATGGGAGGAGCATCTGAGGTCTTGTAACCTCTCTACCGGTGTTGGAAAATTATGGTCCACAGTCAAATCCCTGTCAAATTCGACGGGCCCACCAAAAAACGTAGACATCACCTTTGGTGATAAGACGTTTAGTGACCCGAAGAAAAGTGCAACGGCCTTTTGCCGACAGTTTGTACCACACCCTGCACAGGACAGGGACAGACGTAGGATCTTCAGGTGTGCGCATAAACACAAAAACAATGCCCCCGTTTCCATCACCGCTACAGAGGTTCGAGTGGCCATCGGGAAAGCCAAAAACTCTAAAGCTATGGGCCCTGACGACATAGCCATGGTGCATTTAAAACACATCGGCGAAGAGGGAGTAAAATACCTCACTACCGTCTTCAATTTGTCCCTGGCCACTTCTGTCATACCTGAAAAATGGAAACAGGCAGTCGTGGTCCCACTACTAAAGCCTGGCAAACCAGCTAACGTAGGGGAGTCTTATCGTCCGATATCGCTCCTCTCGCCAGTAGTGAAGACATTGGAGGCGGTATTACTTCCTCTTTACACATCAAAGTTGAGGTTAGCCGAGCACCAACATGGCTTTAGAAAAATACGGAGCACAACATCTGCTCTAAATGCCATTAACACTCAGATAACTGACGGACTCAACCAGAAAAGCCCTCATCACAGGACGGTTCTAGTTGCTCTTGACCTGTCTCAAGCTTTTGATACAGTAAATCATGGACAACTGGTATCCGATTTGGAAGATTCATCGCTCCCCCCCCTGTCTTAAGCGTTGGTCCGCCAATTATCTGAGTGGTCGTCAATCGTCTGTAGTTTTCAGAAACAAAAAATCAAAACCGAGAAAGATTAAACAAGGGGTACCGCAGGGTGGTGTCCTTTCCCCGCTTCTGTTTAATCTTTATATTTCGAGGCTTCCTTCCCCACCAGATGGAGTCTCGATTGTTTCTTACGCAGACGATTGTACGATCCTGGCATCTGGCACTTCCGTTGATGAGCTATGCTCCAGGATCAATGGTTATCTCCACTCTCTTGTTGAGTTTTTCACTGCCCGGAGCCTGACATTGTCGCCAACGAAGTCCTCGGCGACACTATTCACGACCTGGACGGCGCAAGTTGGCATGGAGTTAGAAATCTACGTAGGCGATCAAAAATTACCTACTGTCTCTCACCCCAAAATCTTAGGGGTAACTTTTCGACCCCATGCACAAATTCGCTGCTCATTCAACCGCAATTGTCTCTAAGCTACAAAGCCGCAACAAAATTCTCAAGTCGCTAGCCGGCAGCACTTGGGGTAAAGACAAAGAAACGTTGCTGGCAACCTATAAAGCAATTGGTCGGCCGATCCTGAATTACGCGTCGGCGATATGGTCGCCGGGGCTTGCTGAGGTTCATTGGAAAAGACTGCAGGCCTGCCAAAACACCGCACTCAGAACCGCCACGGGATGCGTCCTTATGTCTCCAAAACATCATTTACATCATGAGGTGGAAATGCTCCCAGTTTTGGAGCACAATGAAATGCTAAACAAGCAGTACCTGTTGAACTGTTGCAAACCACAACATCCCAACAGACTACTGCTTGAGTATGAGCCACCTCCTAGGACCGTAAGGGCACATCTACGTGAGCATTTTGATGAGATCCGACACCTCACACTTTCGCCGTTTGATCCAAAGGTACATACGCAGGCCCTGAAGCACATCCATGACACGTCCGTTGCGTCCTATGTCTCGCTCTGTCCACTGAACGCCGTTTTGCACGCCAAACCACCTCGCGTTGCGGCTGAGGAGCGTCATCTTCCTCGAGAGACAAGGGTCACTCTGGCTCAATTACGCTCTGGATACTGTAGCAGGTTAAACTCCTACTTATCCAGACTAGACCTTGACGTGCCGAATGAATGTCCGGCATGCGGCTCGTCACCCCATAATACCAACCATTTATTTATCTGCTCTTCGGAGCCCACTCTTCTAACACCCATCTCCCTCTGGTCCAAC
This sequence comes from Campiglossa producta, assembly GCA_964058755.1. Taxonomy (NCBI): domain Eukaryota; kingdom Metazoa; phylum Arthropoda; class Insecta; order Diptera; family Tephritidae; genus Campiglossa; species Campiglossa producta. The sequence continues at coordinate 74,055,179 of CAXKVI010000001.1, forward strand.
CCTGTCGAAACTGCAAGTTTCCTAGGACTCCCGTTAGAAGAAATTGATGACAATTTAGGTTAAGGAAAAGTACACGCTGGGCAGGGCTACACTTCGTTACAACAACAACAACAAGCCAATGAAAGATGGCTTTTATCGCCAGGGTGCCGAGTATCCAAACAATCCTGGCCAAAATGGGATATTAAAAGATCTAAATATATTTACACCCTAAGAAGAAGGGATATATCTATATTAATAGGGGTTTTAACTGGGCACTTTCTTATTGGAAGGCACGCAGCAAGGCTGGGTGTACCCTACCGACGATGCTGTAGGAGTTGCAAAGATGATGAGGAGGAGGAAACGGTGGAGCATCTCACCTGCAACTGCCCGGCTTTAAGCGGCGCGAGAAGGCGCTTTTTCGGAGTTCCCTTCCTGGATAGCCTACGCCAGATAGCGGAGCTGGACATAAAGGACTTGATGGCTTTCATCAAGTCATCTAAATGGTTCGAGGAGGTGTAACGGTGTCGGTTTTAAGAGTGTCAGCCCCGGGATTCTGCTATGTGGAGAGTCCCAATAGCACTGGGATTTTCCATATGGCCGGGTCCCGGGACTGACTTTCCTAGTGTTGATGGTATCACAACGGGCCTTTTAATACTGGCCTAGGTGTGCCTTTGCGGCAGCCACTTCTACCTAACCTAACCTATTTGCTTATAAAAATATTGTTTATTATAATACAATTTATTTTATACAATGAAATAATAATAGCTGATTTATGATAACAATTTCATCAACGCAAGTGGAAGTTACTGCGCTAGCGCAATAGCCTAGCGCATAACCACATTACCTACCGCCCTGCTGGTCATGCCTCAGAACATTCTAAATATACTGTGTCGGATGGCCTTAAGCGTTCAGCAGAATCAATCCGTCAGTACGTCGAAACAACTGACAGCCAAGTAGCCTGCGGGTGTTTGTATGTGATACGACGGATACGGCAAAGTATAATTTGCTCTAAAATTGACGTACGTCACGCAACTGACGTATTGGCGGACTGATTATGTTTCCCGCTTTAACAGCGCTCGCATTTCTGTATTTGTTTTGTGTGTGTCGCTAGTTAGTAGAACAATAGCATGTGTTGTATGTAGGTAGGTATGAATGTGTGTGTATCTGAAAAATCTCGCGTAAACAATTTTTGAACATGCGCATATGTAAGCATGCAGATGATGATAATTTAAGGTAATGTGCTTGCACAAAACTGCATCCCGAAATTTTTTCTTGAAATGGTTAAGAACTCTATGAACATGAAATGACCCAAAAATCATCCCGAAATGGTTAGGAAAAGTCCCAAAAACAATCCTGCAATGATCCGAAAACAATCCCAAAATTATCACGAAATGATTGAAAACCCAATCCCGAAAAATACCCGGAATAATCCCGAAAACATTGTTTTCAATCAAGCTTAAGTTTTCCACTCTTGAAAAGTTCACAGCAAAAAAAATACGCAAAACTTTAATATTATTGTGGTGAAACTGCTGACTTTGATGGCTTGTCAGAAACTAATGGTTGCCAGATGTAATGAATAAAACTGGTTTTTAAGGTGTAATAATATAGGTACTATTGGAAAATGCATGCCTTTTTTGAACACTCAAAATTACGGGATGATACATGCAGTCATATTATTTTCGCTATTGCAACTTTAATTTAAGAAGAATACTTACCATAAAAGACCCATAAAATGATTGAGTTCGGTGGGATGACAAAGGACGTGTCCTTCTTCTAGATAAATCTGGTCTGTTAGATTCATTATTAATGTGTCGCTTGTTCCCAAAGACATTACCAAACAATCTTGCTCCACCACCATCCCAGACAGTGCAGAGAGGTTGTCGCCAGTAAAAGCAGTAACCTTGCAATCAACTGGAAGACCATATCGGCGAACAAAAAAACTTCCAACATTGCCAACTATAGTGCTGGTGGAAACGGCTTTGCCTAACCGTTCATATAAATCAGGTGCACACGCATTCAAACATTGATTGGACCAAGTTTTCATTTTAATATCAAAAAGATTCATGCCTGATGCTTCTCCATAATCTATGGGCGCAATATCACAGAGAAAAACTGAAGCTAAAAAACTGCTAACCAAAGAAATTCGCTTGGTTTCTTCATATACATGGGGACGTTCTTGGTAAATTTTTCTTATTTGAGGCCCAGTAAATCTAGCATAACACTTTGACCCCGTTATGCTGACCATTTTCGTTCGACCTCCAATGGCAGTTTCCATTTCAATGCATTGCTTTTCTGTAGAACTATCCATCCAAATAGGTGTGCGATTTACCGTAAATGCTGAATCATCTAATTGAACATGAAGAAATTTTTCGGAATCCAAATTCTTTAAATTATGAATACCTTGGCGAGACCAGTACACAGAACCATGTTGCTGTTTAAAGTGGAATATTATATCTTATTAAATACAATAAGTGTTCAGTTTAAAACTAGAACTTAGAACCTGAGATTTTCTATTTATAATATACACGGTGAGCTTAAACAACTTATTGAGGGAACTCACAGTCATCTTCTATACTTAAAACGTTATAAGTTTGCCACATTACCATTTGGCGACTGTGAGCACCCCCTTTGTTAATTCACGTCTGAAATCTGAAAATATTTATGTATAAACATATTTAAATTATTTGAATAAATTCCAAATATGAAAAAACTTACTTTTTCTCTTTCAGTTTATTTATTAATAACATATTTTTATTTGAAAACAGAGCAAAATGACAATTTTCAATATTGCCACAAAGTGGTATCTTCTATTTGCAGGCAAAAGAAAAACAAAATATTTGACACCTGGTAAATTGTCAAGATATTGCCAGCTGGCGATTTCACTTGTTGAATTTTTTGTCATGGGACGAAGTCGAAAAATGACTGAAACTACTTAAGGGTAGTGTTCTGCAACACATGTGGAAAGAGCCGCCATTTAAAAACAGCCAAAGTTAGACAAACCCGCCTAATATAGTAAAATTACTTAAGGGTATTGTGCTGCTAAGCATGTGTAAAGATCCACCGCCAAAAAACAGCCAAAACCCGCTAAACAAGTGAAATATCAGTAAGAATGAAAGAAAATTTCCGAGCTTTGAGGTGTTTGGCTGAAGTTTTTTTCATGGGACGAGATCTTCAAAATGTCTGATACTACTTAGGTATAGTGTTCTACGATACATGTTTTACTATCCGCCAAGTTGGACGAATCCGCTTAAACATGTGAAAGCGCAGTAAGAATTATGACAAGTCCCCAGTTTTGAGGGCTCTCACTGAAGTTTTGTCATGGGACGAAGTCTTAAATCGCCTGAATCTACCTAAAGGTAGTGTTCTACGATACATGTGGAAAGATCCGCCATTTGAAAACTGCCAAAGTTGGACAAACTCGCTTATACAAGTGAAAGCGAAGTAAGAATAAAAGAAAATTCACAAGCTTTAAGGTGTCTGGCTGGTTTTTTAGATGGGACTAAGTCTTAAAATGTTTGATACTACTTAGGGGTAGTGTTCTACGATACATGTTTGAAGATTCGCCATTCAAAACGACCAAAGTTGGAATTCGTCCAACTTAAACAGTTTTGAGGGCTCTGGCTGAAGTTTTTTTCATGGGACGAAGTCTAAAAATGCATGACACGACTTAAGGGTAGTGTTCTACGACACATGTGTAAAGATCCATTTGAAAACAGAAAGAGTTGGAGAAACCCGTTTAAACATGGAACAGGGGCACCCACGGAAAGAAGAATCCTACAAATCTCAAAATGTGTCCGATTGATGATTTCATTTTTTGCTCAGAATATCTTCTAATATGTCCAAGAATACAACCATGAAATAATATCTTATCATAATGAGTTGGCTAAGCTCACCGTGTATATCTATGTATATCTATACTAACTATATAAAAATGCTTCTACGAATAATGTTTGTAATGTCTGGTCTGTTAGATTCATTATTAATGTGTGGCTTGTTCCCAAAGACATTACCAAACAATTTTGCTCCACTACCAACCCAGACAGTGCAGAGAGGTTGTCGCCAGTAGAAGCAGCAACCTTGCAATCAACTGGAAGACCATATCGGCGAACATAAAACTTCCAACATTGCCAACTATAGTGCTGGTGAAAACTGATTTGCCTAACCGTTCATATAAATCAGGTGCACACTAGAACACCCACAGAAATAAAGTGCTTATTTTCTTCGCTCCACACGTATTTTCTGAAAGAATGGGGATAAAAAATTAGATCTGTAAAAAAATCTGGCCATCTTTAGCGAAAGGCTAAAAAACACTATAAAATTGGCTAATATCTCCTAAACCAGTAATTTTAGGAGAAATAATGACATAAAGACATTTATTTAGATTGGAGTCAGGAGCAAATTGACCTAAAGGCTTAAAATGCAATAAAAAAATGTATATGTCTTTATTGGCAGATATCTCGTGAACCAATAATTTTAGGAGATATAATTACACAAAGACTTTTGTTTAGATTGGAGCAGTAGTCGGCACAGAGAGAGCGCTTGCTATGTGAAAGCATTGGAGTTTTTCTCCCAGGAAAGTAATTGCCGGCCTTTGGATTGGAGTCAGGAGTAAATTGCCCATATAAATGTTCTACCTACGAGTGTCCTTTCAAGGACTTTTAATAAGTCGAACTAAATTTTTTATTTTTACTTTTTTATAATGGTAAAATAAAGCACTTGAATAATAATGAGCTAAATAAGCTATAAAGCGTTCTGTAGGGTATTAACCACAGTTTTGTTTTATCATGGAATTTTATTTTTTTTGTTTAGCATTTTTACAATATTGGGGTAGCCTGAAGCTGAATAAAAAATGTATAGATTATTTGAACAAAAACTGTCCAAAAGAAAATGTTTTATATTGATATAGACGTCAAACCGTTTCATATAATTATTTTATTTGTTTCTTTACTTAGTATTTAACATTTTACTTTAAAATTGCATATAAAATTAGAACCTGTGGAAGAACAAAAAAATAAAAAATTACTTGGACTTATTAAAAGTCCTTGAAAGGACACTCGCAGGTATAATATTTATATGGGCAATTTACTCGTGACTAGAGGTAAGTGTCGTGCGTGTGTTTGACCGTGACACGAAACATGCACGCGTGTGTCCATGTGCTCGTGTTTGAAAATGCGATTTCGTGTCGTGATCGTGTTGAGCCCGAAAACGAAAAAAAACACGCACGAAAAAACATGATCAACTTTTTTCACTTTTTGTACTAATATATTTTTTATAAATTTCTTAATTCATCATCATACCAGAAGACGAAAATACGCGTTCACATGTGTGCATTATAATACAAACATCTTAAAAGTTTTTTTATGTATAGGCTTAAGAAAAATATTTATTTGCCAAAGTTTCTCATTTTTTTAAACTGTATTCAAAAATGTAAACTGCGTTTGCATGTACTAGGTGCACTTGATTGAGTGCAAAGTTACAGTTGTTCTTTTTAATTTTTTTCTTATTTTACCATTATATGTATCTACATAAGTACATAAAAAAATATGTGTAAACATATATCGACGGCTCCGTTTCAAAGATTTTTCAAAAATATCTTAGATAGCTTGTTTTTGAATGCATTTTTAGCCTTTAGGTCAAACTTCCATAGCATTTTTTCACTACAGATGGCCATATTTCTAGTGCACACGCATTCCAACATTGATTAGACCAAGTTTTCATTTTAATATCAAAAAGATTCATGCCTGATGCATCTCCATAATCTATAGGTGCTATTTCACAGATTTCCAAAAAGCCCAAGACTGATTGAAAATTTTTTCCTAGCCGTGGAACGAGGTACAGGACAATTGCCGCAAGTGCTTTCAGAAACGAAGACTAGAGATTTTATGCACAAATGGCGTAAACAGCAACATCGTTGAGGTATTTAAAAATTGGAAACTCTATTCTCATTCATTGGGGTATAATCTTGTAAGTGCTATCCTATAGAAATATGACGATCCAATATGTTATATCAAAATTTATTTTCAGGTTCAAATCGACTTTAGCCAGTTGCATCCACATTCTACATCTGTTGTTGATAAATGGAAGACTTTTAGGGCCGCTTGCATAAAAGCCGATAACGACTAATCGCCCGGTTACCGGAGTTTAATTGACGTATTTTGTTCGGTTAGCTGTCAAACTGATCACCGATTAGTCGTTATCGGCTTTTATGCAAGCGGCCCTTAATGTTAAGATTGTACCACTGTTATGTCAGAAGTTGACGGACCCCACGCATTTGCAACGATTGGAAAAAATTAAAACGGAAGATAAAGGTTTGTCGTCATATTAATTAACAAAATTTAGTAGAAATTTTAAATTAAATTTTATTATTAATGATAATTATGATTGGGCCAAGTTTTGTATATAAATGTGCTGGTTTGGAGCTTCGTCAACCGGTTAATTTGAAAGAAAAAACAAACGCTTTTACTTTTCCTTCCTATGCACTTCAATGCTTTCACATCTTCATCAGGGAAGTCTATATATTTCAAACAAATAAATATAAACAACAATAATTAGATTTACAAATAATGTAACATTAAAATTTAAAAAGTAACTCACATTAGGGGGATTCGCTGAGTCTTGCAAGGTGCACGGATTGCATGGATTGTAAAAGTCCTATGTCGAAATTTACAATACTACGCGAGCGCCCCATTGTATAATCGTAGCAAGCTTAAATGTAACAGAAGATTTAATTGTCAAACTGTAAATAGAAAATAAAATAAAATTCGAAAAAATGGCGCGAAATTTTTTTTTTTCTTTTTTAAAGAATTTAAATCAAATCCTTAACAAACGTCAAATAATTTTCATTAAAGCTGAAAGTTTTTTTTCTGAAAAAAGTTGGCGCTGACAATTACTTTTACTTTTTGTGAGCGAACTGAGAGGATTGAGAGAAACGCAGGGCTGCTTTTTATTTCCTACAATTCTTGCATTAAAATATACATAGGTTTGAGCATTGTATAAATTGTACGGATAGGATATAATTTTTTACGTGTATTTTATTGTTGTGACTTTACAATCCATGCAATCCGTACAATCCGTGCACCGTTTGCAATACTTAGCGAATCCCCCTATTAATTTTATAAATAAATAAACAAATATATCACAGGAACACAATATTTTTCTGCATCTTCCTCTCCTTGTTCATTTGTACTATTTAATTACAGCTGTGTATGCATTGTTTGTGTTGTCAAAATCTTCTTTAAAATTCATCACATTTTCCAGATGTTGTTGTATGCGGAGAGTTTCCAGTGTCATTCTGCGTTTTTGAGAAGAAGATCAAAACGCAGAAGGACGCTGGAAGCCCTCCGCATACAAAAACAACTGGAAAATGTGATGAGTTTTAAAGAAGATTTGGACAACACAAACCATGCATACACATAGGAAGGAAAAGTAAAAGCGTTTGTTTAATTTATTTATATTCCCTGCAGCGAAAGCAACTAGTTGAAAACTACTTTACAACTAGTTGGTGCACCGGGCCCAACTAGTCAGTGTTCTGTCTTTTTTCCATATAAGCAACTGGTATTTTTTACGTGTTCATGTCCTACGAGATGTCAATTGTCAGATTTCGACCAGAATATACCAGTTATCTACTAGTCAGGAAATACCAGTTTCATGCTAGTTGTAATATACCAGTTCCATACTAGTTCAACCTGGACTAGTATAATTTCCATAAAAAGAACTAGTCAACATACTAGTCCAAAAAGGACTAGTATGAAATATAATAGTCCCATACTAGTCCAAAAAGCATTGCACCTGGACTAGTATGATTTCAACCAGAATTTTCCTGGCTTACCCTTTATTTTATCCCTCAACTTTATTTTCATGTTTATTCTTAAGAAAGCAGCAGCTATTTGTATTTACTCTATCACGAAAATGCATCTATGAGTTATAAGAGAAAACGAAATGAATGAATTTTGTATTTTTAACTGGTATAATTTCATCCAGAAAATTCTACTTGCATACTAGTATGGAATGGGTATTTCCTGTCTAGTATGGGTTCAGCCAGAAATTTCCTGACTAGTATGAGTTCTGCCAGAAAATTATAGTTGTATACTAGTATGAAATGGATATTTCCTGACTAGTATGAATTCAGACAGAAAATTCTAGTTGTATACTGGTATGAAATGGATATTTCCTGAATAGTATGAGTTCTGCCAGAAAATTCTAGTTGTATACTAGTATGAAATGGAAATTTCCTGACTAGTATGAGTTCTACCAGAAAGTTATAGTTGTATACTAGTATGAAATGGATATTTCCTGACTAGTATGACTTCTGCCAGAAAATTATAGTTGTATACTAGTATTTTTCTGACTAGTTTGAGGTTTCGCTGCAGGGTTATGTTAGTTTTATAAACACAGGATCAGAACAGCTCATAACGCTGCTGCTACATGTTTTTCTACGTCCTAATATAAAGCGAAGGGCGCAGGAAAGATTTACCGGTCCTCGATCAAAGATTAGCAGATATCGTTTCTTCTTCATGTGATTACACCCAACGATATTGGAAACAGCTTAAACAAGCTAAAGACTTCCCTGCAACCAATTATTTTTGCAGTTGGCTATGACTTATGTATAGCCAGGTTTTATGTTTATTTTGATTAAATCAAACATAAGATGCCTTGTTTGTTGAGCGCGTTTGATACGTGTTTTAAGGTGTTTCATGTTTTGAATTTATAATATCCTAGCGATAGCTTAGAATTTTGGTTGTTCGTTAAAGTATTTTTATTCTATACGTTCATAGGACGACAAACCATCTCCTAATGTACTGTGTTTAATCAACGATTTAAAGTAATAATTTTACGGCTTAAAAATATTCTTAACATAACTTTGACTAAGACTTATTTTAATAAGTAGAGTTTGCCCAGTGGTTGAAATTCAACCACAAAACCTTATTTTATATTCCTACCTTTGTGCTATTTCTTAAATTTTCCTTTCTTTTTCTTATTTTTCTATATTTTTCGTTTCTATACATTCCTATTCTTTTTGCCTTTTCCTCCTTCTTTACACCATTCAGTAATATAGTTACAATGTGGATAAATACTTATTCTAGGCCGTCTTTATTCGTCTTTCTTTCCTTTCCTTTTCTCTCCTTTCCTTTCATTTGCTTTCCTTTCCTTCCTTTCCTTTCCTCTCCTTTCATCTCATTTCCTTTCCATTGCTTTTCTTTCATTTCCTTTTCTCTCCATTCGTTTCATTTTATTTATTTTCTTTTATTTTCCTTTCTTTTATTTTCTTACAGCTTTCCTTTCCTTTCCATTACATTCCCTTTTTCCTTTTATTTCGCTTTAGTTTCGTTTCGTTTGCCTTTTGTTAGGCTAGGTTCAAGTGGCTGCCGTAGAGGCACACTTAGGCCAGGTTTGAAAGGCCCGTTGTGTTTGCCTAGGTTTCCTTTCATTTTATTCATTTCTTTTCATTTCATTTCTTTTCTTTTTTCCTTACCATTAATTTCCATCACACTCCTTTCTTCCTTAGATTTCTTTTCTTGTCATTTCCTTTCCTTCCGTTTCGTTACTTTCTTTCTTTTCCTTTTCGTAACTCCTTTAGTTTTCTTTCTTTTCCATTCATTTCGTTTAATTATTTTTTCCTCTTTTCATTCCCTTCCTTTATTTTATTTTTCTTTGTTTTATCTTCATTTCTTTTCAATATCTTCCTCCTCCTTAACTTTTCTTTCTTTTCTTTTTCTTTTTTCACCTTTCTGTCTTTTCAATTCCTTTACTTTCATTACATTTTCTTTCTTTCCCCTCCCTTTTTTCTTTTCCATTCCTTTCCTTTCCCTACCTTTATTTTCCTTTCATCCATTTCTTTCCTTTATTTTATACTTTTATTTATTTCATTTTGTTCTATTTTTATTATTTCATTTCCTACAAATTTCTTTCTTTACTTTCAATAATTTTTCTATTTTTTATTTTACTTTATCTCTACATATAATAAAATTGTAACGGGTCGATGTCTGTACATGGCAGGTATCAACAAAAAATTGATTGGGGGAAGCATTATTAAGCGAGTAGAATCCAAATCAACCATTTAAAAAATGTTTGTGTGTCTGTCTGTCCGTATGTTTGTGGCCGTATCACTCTGAAAGTAATGAATGGAATTGAATGAAACTTTTTCGTTGGATTGCTCGACGCTCAACTTAAAATTTAAGATATTATGTTTTTCGATATCTCAACCAGTTGTGGAGTTATCGCCCAATATGTAGACCATGTCTGTCTGTATGTTTGTGGTCGTAACACTATAAAAGTACTGAATGGAATTGCATCGTTGGATTGCTAGACGCTGAACTTAAAGTTTAAGATATTCTTTTTTCTGATATCTCAACGGGTTTTGGGGTTATCGCCCAATATGTGGACCAGGGGTGACGAAAAATGTCTTAGTACAATATGGGTGTCAAACGAAAGGTGTCAATGAGTGCTATATCTGAAATGGTTTGGGAGATATTTTGAAATTTCGATAGCTCGACCGGTTTCGGAGGTGTCGACGCATATTTCCACAATAATGTGTTAGTACGCATACGAAGTCGCGGGCACCAGCTAGTTTTATATAATTTTATCAATTTTCCATTTTATTTTATTCAGAAAGTCTAGCCACGAAGGGCCTTCTGCATGATGTAGCTTATTTGTCTTTTTTTTTTTCTTTCAAAACATCAAGTCTGAGCAAGCATTTGCTTCACTGAATACCTATTCACAGATTTTGTTTTTGTAAACACTGTTTGTAAATACGCTCAATAAAGTTGTTTAATATTGCTGCCAACAAAACAACTCTTGTTCTCACACTCGGGCCTCCCCAACAGCTATGAATGCAAAAACAACAATTCAAGTGGTACTGTTACACCCATTATACCTTTTCTTGTGCTTTCAACAGCCGATTGCATCCTTTCATCTACGTCGGATAATCCTGCTGTTTCTGCTGTTGATAACAACATTATACCTCAACCCGCTAATACAGGTGAAAACAACAACATTGAACCGACCACTCAATCCGCTATCACTGCAAATGGTGAATGGCAAACCGTACCGTTAAGAAACAGGCGCAGTCGTGATAGCGATAATACCAACAATTCCGATGAATGGAATTCCGCCGTAAATCTCGAGTCTGCGCCTGGGCGTTCGCCCAACCCGGCCCCGCAAATCGATGTTATCAGGATGCATATATGTAATACTTCTATATTGGCAGCAAGGTATCTCCTCAATATGTAATAATTACGAATTCAATTCGAGGCAAGCTAGTACCGTTTTAGTCAATGTATTGTGTACGTGTAAATTCATAAACGAAAAAATTTAAGAAATTGTCAAAGCAATAAAGTAGCGGATTTCATTGATAGGGGTATTGAGGTTAGGTTAGGTTCAAGTGGCTGCCACAGAGGCACACTTAGGCCAGTTTTGAAAGGCCCGTTGTGAAACCACCAACACAAGGAAAGTCAGTCCCGGGACCCAGCCATATGGAAAATCCCTGAGTTGTTGGGATTTTCCACATAGCAGAATCCCGGGACTGACACTCCTAAACCGACACCGTTACTCCTCCTCGAACCACTTAGATGACTTTATGAAGCCCATCAAGTCCTTTATGTCCAGTTCCGCGATCTGGCTTAGGCTATCCAGGAACGGAACTCCCAAAAAGCGCGTTCTCGCGCCGCTTAAAGCCGGACAGTTGCAGATGAGGTGATCCACTGTTTCCTCCTCCTCATCATCTTTGCAACTCCTGCAGCATCGTCGGTAGGGCATACCTAGCCTTTCTGCATGCCTACCAATGAGGCAGTGACCGGTTAATACCCCTATCAATATGCAGATTTCCCTCCTAGTTAGGGCATAAATGCGTCTAGACCTTTTAAGATCCCATTTTGGCGAGGTTTGTTTCGATATGCGACACCCTGGGGATTGCAGCCATCTTTCGTTGGCTTGACGGAGTGTGTGCTCCTTCAGCATTAGTTTGCATGTGGCAAACGGCATACCTAAGCGCTCTTTATCCTGAAGAACCTGCTTGGTCGTGCCCTGCCTGGCAAGCTCGTCTGCCTTACAGTTTCCCTCAATGTCCCTATGTCCCGGGACCCATATGAGGTTTACGCGGTTCTGTTGGGCCATCTCCTGAAGAGATCGACGACAGCTGAGCGTCAGTTCAGAGTTGAACGTGTATGAGCCAAGGGATTTGATGGCCGCTTGGCTATCGCTGAAAATAGCGATATCTTCTCCGATAACACGTTTGCTTAACCAGGCCGCGGCGTCCAGGATTGCCGAGACTTCCGCCTGGAAGACGCTACAATGATCAGGTAGTCTGAAGGAGAGCTCAAGGTCCAAATCCCTTGAATAAACGCCTCCTCCAACTCTGCCGTCCAACTTCGAGCCGTCGGTGTATATGGAAGTGCCACCATTTGTTTCGGGACACCAATCCCTCCTCTCCCAGTCTTCTCTGCTGGGAATGTTTATTTTGAAACAGCTATCCCCGACTGTAGTAGTCGCACAACGATCTGTGCTTAGAGGGAGAAAGCTGTAAGATTCCAGAATACTGGAGTGTCCAATAGTACCCGCAGCCCAACTGGAGGTTTCTCTTAGGCGCAGAGCTGATGCCGCCGCTGACCGAAACCCTTCCAGATCAAGTGGCAAAATGCCCAGAATGACCTGGAGGGCTTCGTTGGGCGTTGTCCTTAGCGCACCGCTTATACAGATCATATTGGATCTATGGACTTTCCGCAACAGATTCAGGTATGTTGCCTTGCTCAGCGCAGGCCACCATACGACGACTCCATAAAGCATGATTGGGCGAATGATGGCCGTGTAGATCCAACTGCATACTCTAGGGCTGAGCCCCCATTTTTTGCCAATGGCTCTTTTGCAGGTGTAAAGAGCGATGCAAGCTTTCTTCTGGCGCTGAAGAACATTCTCCTTCCAATTCAATTTCCTGTCCAGAACTATGCCTAGAAACTTGGCCTTATCCGACAAGCCCAGGCGCGTGCCATCTAGTTCTGGTAGGCTTAGTGGCGGTATTTTGTACCGGTTGGTGAAGAGGACAAGTTCCACCTTCCCTGGGTTGATACTAAGTCCGCAGCGAGAGGACCACGTCGAAACTTCTCGCAGTGCTACTTGCATCAGGCCACACAGAGTTTGTGGGAACTTGCCTCTGAATGCAATAGCTAAATCGTCTGCGTATGCCACTATCTTCCCGCCCCCCCAGCTTGTGTCACGTAGCAAGGAGTTGACTGTGAGGTTCCATAAAAGCGGGGAAAGAACACCACCCTGGGGTGTTCCCCTTGTGACATAGCGTGATAACTCAACCGTACCAAGTGAAGAAGCTATTTTCCTTCCCATTAAAAGTTGGTCAATTAAACCAGTTAGAGGTCTATCTACTCCCAGATTAGTTAGAGCGGAGTTGATAGCCTCCGGGCTTATATTGTTGAAAGCCCCCTCAATGTCTAGGAGGGCCACGAGACAGTAGTCCTTTTCACACAGCGATTTCTCAATGACAGACACTAGGCTGTGCAGAGCGGTTTCTGTTGATTTACCCTTGGGGTATGCATGCTGATAGCTAGAGATAAGGTTGCTATCAATAGTCGTTAAGAGGTAGTCGCTTAATATCCTCTCAAAGGTTTTTAGTACAAAGGACGAGAGACTGATCGGTCTGTAGTCTTTTGGCTCGTAGTGGGATGCCTTCCCAGCCTTAGGGATAAACACTACCGTGGCGCTTCTCCAGGAGCCCGGAATGTGGTTGAGAGCCAGGCAGGCTGTGAAGAGAAATACCAGCCATTTAGCTGATGTCTCCAACGTGTTTATAAGCTGCGCGGGGATAATCCCGTCCGGCCCGGCAGCCTTATACGGTTCAAAGCTCTTAACTGCCCACCTTACTCTTTCCTCAGTGATGGGTATATTTACTGCCAGGTTTGTTGCAGGTGCTAGTGGTGCATCATGCAGATTCCCCGGAAAATGTGTATTCAAGAGCAGCTCAAGGGTTTCCTCTTCCGTGCTGGTCCAGGATCCGTCAGGCTTTCGCAGATAGCTGATGGTTGTTTGACTTTTCGAGAGGACTCGTCTAAGTCTCGCTGTGTCGTCGACCTTTTCGACGCCAGTGCAGAAATTTCTCCACGAGGTTCTCTTCGCCTGTCTCAGAGCTTTTTTGTAGGCCCTTAGTTTAGCTTTATATTCGTGCCAATGAGGCTCAGAGCCGAAGCTCTTGGCCTTGTTAAATTGTTTCCGGTATGATATTCGGAGCGAGTCCAAATCGTAGGACCACCAATGTGGCCTGTGTTTACCGCGTGGTTTTGGCACTGGACAAGCCTGTCCTAGAGCATTTGAGAGCGCCGATGTAAATGTAGTAACAAGATCCCCCAGCTCCTCTACTGATGAGGGGGCTTGTGAGGGCAGTACTGGGAGGTCTCTGTCTAATATTTCATTTTGTAACTGCCAATCAGTGTTACGTGGATTGTGTTTCATGATTGGTTGTTCTACAATAAAGTCTAAAACCATTTCTATGTAACGGTGGTCGGAGAAAGAATGTTCTTCCAGAACCCGCCATTTTCTGACCCACTCATAAGCGCCTTCACTACAGAGAGTGAGGTCTATGACCTCCCTGCGGGTCTTAGTGATAAAAGTAGGCTCATTACCCACGTTGCAAATCACCAGGTTGGTTGTTAAGAGGTAATCAAACAGAGACTCGCCCCTGGCATTGATGTCGGAGCTCCCCCATTGGACATGGTGAGCATTAGCGTCCGCTCCAATAATAAGATTACCCGTGCAGAAATTTGACACCAGGTCTTTCACCTCCATTTGTGGTGGGGGTTCTTCGGCGTCGTAGGGCATATAGACCGACGCCACCGTCAGGCGGGTGCTGTCGACCGTTAGACTGATAGCGGTAATATCACCATTGGTGTAGTTAGGTAGGAGAAAGGAGTTCAACTCAGACTTGACCAAAATACACGTTCTGACTTTGCTCTCCTCGCTGGCTCGAATGAGCTTGAAGCCCTTAGTCCCCAATCCGCAGATTCTCGAGCTATTGACCCAGGGTTCTTGGATGAGGACCACATCCACGTCACCTTTAGAAAGACGACTACTTAAAGCAGCCGAAGCTACTTTAGATTTGTGCAGATTAATCTGAAGCACCACCAACATGAGAGCGCACAGACTTCCCTGCCGTCCCCATATCGTCGAGGTTTGCCCCATCCCGGAGGTTGCCTACCAACGACGAGTTGTTCCGATTAACTGCCCGATATGGCGTTGCAGGTGTCTTGCTGTCTGTAGCGTTAGATGTTAATCGCTCAGCGTTGGCTGCTACCACCGTGACGTCGAGGGCTTCCTCGTCCTGTAGGCTGTCCTCCATCTCCGAGTTGTTCACAGCACTATCGCCAAGGGACGTGGCGGATAACATGCTTTCCGCATCGGAATCCTCCGCTTCCTCTTCTGGTAATTCGTTTTCCGGTTCCCCCAGAGCAGCCGAGAAGGCAGCGCGCTGAGCATCACCACGATATACGTGGATAACGATCTGGCCTACGCTGTAATGTACTAGGCCATTGCACCTTTTGAGGGGCTCGATTGGCTCTTTATTCATGGTGAACACCACCTGTCTGTCGGGCCCTACCGCATCCCCGACCAGATTGACACTCCAGTCATGCGTTGGCAGGGACGGATTCATTAGCCGTAGCATCCCGAGAATTCTCTCGGGTTCGTCAGGGATGGCCGGAATCCACGCCCTTGCCCTTGGACGAGCTGGAATGTCCTTCCAGTCGACGACCTCTATCTTTGCGCCCTTGTAGACTTCACCCAGCTTAGCAGCTGCTGCCTTGTACAGTGCTACGGTTTTTGCATCCTCGCATGCGAGTAATTTAATCTGACCCTGGTGCCAACCCGCATCCGTTACTCGCGCCGAACTACCCGGAAACTCTGGAGCAACATTGAGAAGAATGTTGCCGAGTTCATTTCGCACGTAACGCCACCGGTCCTTAGGGATGGCCAGATGGTCATTGCCTCGGTCAAGGACGCCTATAAGGATCCTGTCCTTGGTTACCTCAGCAAAGCTTAGTTTGCCCGCTCCAGGGGTCTTCTGATGCCGCTTGGGAGGGGGATTTAACTCCAGGTCCGATCTCTGGCGCTTGAAAGGGTTAACTTTTAACCTCTTTGGCATGTACGAATTTTGGAAAAACCGGTATCACAGCTTTCGCTAGCTCTACCGATTTACTGGAATTCGGCGACAGCGATTCCTGCGGTACCCCTTCATACCTCTTCAGGATCTTTGCAGCCAATCTTTTCTCGTGGTATGTGAAGCGGCGGGGAGATGTCTCCTGGGAGTGCGGACCCGTAGTTGCCATCGCGGTCGCTCTCCTTGCCGAAATCTCAGTTGCAGCTTCCTTCTCCTTCGAAACTCCGAGGCCAGGTCGTGAGACCGCTGCCACAGACGCAAAGATACTGGTTTTCATATCAGCGGTTGATGGGAGTTTAGCATCTGCCGTTGTCCGCTTAGTTGCGTTGGCAACCGCACTGGTGCTAGCTCCCATCAAGTCAATCTTAGTCGATAGAGGGTTGGTTGACCGACTCGTAGTTGCCATCGCTGTCGATCCCCCCCTTGATTGTGGAACGGAGGTTGTCCTCCGGCGTTGTTGTTGCTTTCTCGCCTGTTCCTCCATAGCTCTCCTTTGCTGAGGAGTGAAATTTGGCGTTGTTTGTTTTTTAGGTTTATCGTTTTTATTTGGATAATTTGAGTTCATCTTGTTCGTACGACCCATCGCCGGACACGGCCAGCTTAGGGTCAAGGGAAGAGTAGGGGAAAATGTGTCGTCCGCCGCGGCAGAGCACCCTACCGCGGTAAGGCCATGCTTACTCTCTGAGGCGACCCGGTATCAGAGAGGCTCCGTTCAAATACAGCCACGATTTGCCTCCCGGCTGCAAACGTCCAATGGGCACGGTTTCGCATAACACCCTGGATTGGGAGGGGGAAGATCTTTGTCGTCGCGCCAGAGAGGCTAGGCTGCTCTCGTGATGAAGTGCCGTACGGTGGATACCTTGCCGCGGTACGAGGGCTTAGTCGATAGCCACGGGGCTACGTTGCCCTTGTGATCATAGATCCGCATGGCACTACATCACGAGAGCAGCCTAGCCTCGCTGGCGCGATGACAAAGATCTACCCCCTCCCAATCCAGGGTGTTACGCGATACCGTGCCCATTGGACGTTTGCAGCCGGGAGGCAAATCGTGGCTGTAGTCGAACGGTGCCTCTCTGATACCGGACCGCCTCAGAGAGTAACCATGGTCTTACCGCGGTATGGGGCTCTGCCGTGGCGGACGACACATTCCCCTTAATCCACCCTTGACCCCAAGCTGGCCGTGTCCGGCGAGGGGTCGTACGAACAAGATGAATACAACTCAAAATTCAAAACAATCAATAACTTCGTTTACTCCGCAGCAGAGGAGAACTATGCTGGAGTAAGAGAAATCACAACGCCGGAGGACAAACTCTATTTCAAAGTCAACTGGGGGACCGACAACGATGGTAACTACGGGTCGGTCATCCTCGAAACTGCTAGCAAGTGAGAGTGACTTGATGAAAGCCAGCACCAGTGCGGCTGCATACGCAGGTAAGCAGAAAACGGCGGATGCTAAACTTCCATCAAGCGCCGGCACGAACATCAACCTCTCAATGTCTGTGGCAATGGTCTCGGGACCTGGCCTCAGTGATCCGAAAGGGAAGGAAGACGCAACTAAGCTTCTATCAAAGGGAGAGACCGCGATGGCAACTACGGGTCTGAACTCCTCCCAAAAGACATCTCCCCGACGCTTTGCGTACTGGGATAAAAGGAAGGCTGCAAGGATCCTGAAGAAATATGAGGGAGCATCGCAGGATACACTATCGCTGAATGAAAGGAAGATGGTGGAGAAAGCGAAAGCTCTGATACCAAATTTCCAAAGGCCCTATGCGCCTAAAAGGCTGAACGGGAATCCCTTCAAACGCCAGAGATCGGACGGAGAGGTGGATCCCCATCCGAAGCGGCATCAGAATATCCCAGTAGTGGGCAAACCCAGCTTCGCTGAAGTGACCAAGGACAGGATCCTTATAGGTGTCATTGATCGAGGCAACGACCGTTGGTCCATCCCTAGAGACCGGTGGCTGTATGTCCGGAACGAAATTGGCAGGGCCCTTCTCGACATATGGCGTGAGTCTCCGGGTAGTCCGCAGCGGGGTACAGACGCGGGTTGGCACCAGGGTCAGATTAAAGTTTTCGCGTGTGAGGATGCAAGAACTGTTGCACTGTACAAGGCAGCAGTTGCAAGACTGGGTGAAGTCTACCCAGGGGCAAAAATCGAGGTCGTCGACTGGAAGGACATTCCGGCCCGGCCAAGGGCAAGGGCATGGATTCCTGCCATCCCTGCTGAGCCGGAGAATATTCTTGAGATGCTGCAGGCCTGGAATCCGTCTCTCCCGACGCAGGACTGGAGTGTCAATCTGGTCGAGGTTGAGGTTGGGCCTCATAGACAGGTGGTTTTAACTTTGAATAAGGAGGCACTCGAGCACCTTAAACGGTGCAACGGACGAGTGCATTATGGAATGGGTCAGATCGTGATCCACGGCCATTCCGGCCGCTTCGAAGGACTCGGAAATCGAAGGACCAGAAGAGGAGGCAGGGGTGTCAGACGCGGAAAGTATGGTATCCGCCACGTCAAATTGCGAGGAAGCCGTGAACGACTCTGCGATGGAAGATAGCCTAACGGACGCGGAAGACCTCGACCGCACGGTGGTGGAGGGCAATCCGGTGCACACTATCGTTGATGCCGCTTCAGACAGTAGAGATTCCGCCACGCCAAATCGTGCAGATAAATTGTCGTTGAGAGATAGGCCCCGGGACGGGGTAGACCTCCACGACGGTACGACGGTGGTAGGGAAGTCTGAGCGCTCTCATGTTGGTGGTGCTTCAGATTAACCTGCACAAATCTAAAGCAGCCTCAGCTGCCCTAAGCAGTCGTCTTTATAAAGGCGACGTAGACGTGGTCCTTATCCAAGAACCCTGGGTTAATAGCTCAAGGATCTGTGGATTGGGGGCTAAGGGGTACAAGCTCATCCGAGCTAATGAGGAGGGCAAGGTCAGAACCTGTATCTTGGTCAAGTCTGAGCTGAACACCTTTCTCTTACCCAACTATTCAAATGGTGACGTTACAGCTGCCAGCTTAACGGTCGGCAGCACCAGCCTGACGATGGCGTCGGTCTACATGCCTTATGACGCCGAAGAACCTCCTCCACAAAAGGAGGTGAAAGATCTGGTGGAAAATTTCTGCACGGGTCATCTCATTATTGGAGCTGACGCTAATGCTCATCACGTCCAGTGGGGAAGCTCCGATATTAACGCTAGGGGCGAGTCTCTGTTTGACTACCTACTAACAACTAACCTGGTGGTTTGTAACGTGGGTAACGAGCCTACTTTTATCACTAAAGCCCGTAGGGAGGTCATAGACCTCACTATTTGTAGCGAAGGCGCTTATGAGTGGGTTAGGAAATGGCGTTTCATTTTCCGACCACCGGTACATAGAAATTGCCTTAGATTTTTCTGTTGAGCAGCCAGTTATGAAACGCAATCCACGCAACACTAATTGGCAGCAACATAATCAAATATTAGTTAGGGACCTACCAGTGTTACCCCCACAAGCTCCATCATCAG
The DNA here is from genome assembly GCA_964058755.1 of Campiglossa producta. NCBI lineage: Eukaryota > Metazoa > Arthropoda > Insecta > Diptera > Tephritidae > Campiglossa > Campiglossa producta. The sequence continues at coordinate 74,074,812 of CAXKVI010000001.1, forward strand.
TAGGAGAACTGGATGATCTGGGTGCGACCTTTACAACGGCGCTCTCAAATGCCCTAGAGCAGGCTTGTCCAGTGCCGAAACCACGCGGTAAACATAGACCACACTGGTGGTCCTACGACCTGGATTCGCTCCGCAAGTCCTGCAGGAAGCAATTTAATAGGGCCAAGAGCCTCGGTACGGAGCCTGAATGGCTCGAATATAAAGTTAAACTGAGGGCCTATAAAAGGGCCCTAAGGCAGGCGAAGAGAACTTCGTGGAGAGATTTCTGCACCGGGGTCGAAAAGGTCGATGATACGGCGAGACTTAGACGAGTGCTCTCAAAAACTCAAACAGCCATTAGCTATTTGCGGAAGCCTGACGGATCGTGGACTAGCACGGAAGGGGAAACCCTGGAGCTGCTATTGAATACACACTTTCCGGGCAACTTCATGCTTCCTTTAGCATCTGCAACAAATATGGCAGTGAATATACCCATCACGGAGGAAAGGGTAAGGTGGGCGATCAAAAGCTTTGAGCCGTTCAAGGCTGCTGGGCCAGACGGGATTTTCCCCGCACAACTCATAAACACGTTGGAAACATCGGCTAAATGGCTGGTATTTCTCTTTTCAGCCTGCCTGGCTCTCAACTACATTCCGCACTCCTGGAGAAGCGCCAAGGTAGTCGTTATTCCTAAGGCTGGGAAGGCCTCACACTATGAGCCTAAGGACTACAGACCGATCAGTCTCTCGTCCTTTGCACTCAAAACCTTCGAGAGGATAATTAGCGATTATCTCTCCTCTACTATTGATAGCAACCTTATCTCCAGCTATCAACATGCATACACCAAAGGTAAATCAAAAAAACTGCGCTTCACAGCCTTGTCTCTGTTATTGAAAAATCGTTGTATGAAAAAGATTACTGTCTCGTGGCCTTCCTAGACATTGAAGGTGCCTTCAACAATATAAGCCCGGAGGCTATTAACACCGCTCTAACTAATCTGGGCATAAGCAGGTCTCTTATTGGACTAATTGATCAACTACTAAAGGGAAGGAAAATAGTTTCTACACTGGGCACAGTTGATTTCTCACGCTATGTCACAAGAGGAACGCCTCAGGGTGGTGTTCTCTCTCCGCTTTTATGGAACCTCACTGTAAACTCGTTGCTACGAGACACAAGCTGGGGGGCGGGAGGATAGTTACATATGCAGACGATTTAGCTATTGCATACAGGGGCAAATTCCCACAAACCCTGTGTGACTTGATGCAAGTAGCACTGCGAGCAGTTTCCTCGTGGTCATCTCGCTGCGGACTTAATATCAACCCGGGAAAAGTGGAGCTTGTCCTTTATACTAACCGGTACAAAATACCAACGCTAAGCCTACCAGAACTAAATGGCGTGCGCCTGAACTTGGCTGACAAAGCCAAATTCCTAGGCATAGTTCTGGATAGAAAGCTTAACTGGAAGGAGAATGTCATCCAGCGCCAGAGGAAAGCGTGCGTTGCACTTTACACCTGTAAAAGAGCCATTGGCAAAAAATGGGGGCTCAGTCCCAATATCTGCAGATGGATATACACTGCGATAATCCGGCCAATTATGCTGTATGGAGTCGTGGTATGGTGGCCTGCGCTGAGCAAGGCAGCCAACCTAAACCTGTTAGGTAAAGTCCACAGATCTAGCATGATCTGTATAAGCGGCGCGTTGAGAACAACGCCCAACGAAGCTCTCCAGGCCATTCTTGGCATTTTGCCACTCGATCTGGAAGGGTACCGGGCAGCGGCAGCATCGGCTCTGCGTCTAAGGGAAACTTCCGGCTGGGGCGCAGGCACTACTGGACACTCCGGTATTCTGGATTCTTACAGCTTTCTCCCTCCGAGCACGGACCGTTGTGCAACCACAACAGTCGGTGATAGCTGGTTCAGAATAAACATTCCCAGCAGGGAAGACTGGGAGAGGACGGATCGGTGTCCTGCTACTCATGGCGGCATTTCCATATACACCGACGGTTCGAAGTTGGACGGCAGAGTTGGAGGAGGGATTTATTCCAAGGATCTGGACCTTGAGCTTTCCTTCAGACTGCCTGATCATTGCAGCGTCTTCCAGGCTGAGGTCTCAGCAATCATGGACGCCGCGTCTTGGATAGGGCAACACGCTATCGGACAGAATATCGTTATTTTCAGCGATAGCCAAGCGGCAGTCAAATCCCTTGGCTCTTACTTGTTCAACTCTGAACTGACGCTCAGCTGTCGTCGATCTCTTCAGGAGATGGCCCAACAGAACCGCGTGAACCTCACATGGGTCCCGGGACACAGGGACATTGAGGGAAACTGTAGGGCAGACGAACTTGCTAGGCAGGGCACGACCAAGCAGGTTCTTCAGGATAAAGAACGCTTAGGTATGCCCTTTGCCACATGCAAGCTAATGCTGAAGGAGCATACACTCCGACAAGCCAATGAAAGATGGCTTTTATCGCCAGGGTGCCGAGTATCCAAACAATCCTGGCCAAAATGGGATATTAAAAGATCTAAATATATTTACACCCTAAGAAGAAGGGATATATCTATATTAATAGGGGTTTTAACCGGGCACTGCCTTATTGGAAGGCACGCAGCAAGGCTGGGTGTACCCTACCGACGATGCTGTAGGAGTTGCAAAGATGATGAGGAGGAGGAAACGGTGGAGCATCTCATCTGCAACTGCCCGGCTTTAAGCGGCGCGAGAAGGCGCTTTTTCGGAGTTCCCTTCCTGGATAGCCTACGCCAGGTAGCGGAGCTGGACATAAAGGACTTGATGGCTTTCATCAAGTCATCTAAATGGTTCGAGGAGGTGTAACGGTGTCGGTTTTAGGAGTGTCAGCCCCGGGATTCTGCTATGTGGAGAGTCCCAATAGCACTGGGATTTTCCATATGGCCGGGTCCCGGGACTGACTTTCCTAGTGTTGATGGTATCACAACGGGCCTTTTAATACTGGCCTAGGTGTGCCTTTGCGGCAGCCACTTCTACCTACCTACCTACCCATGAAAGAGAAGTTTCATCTTTCAGAGTCTCAGTTCCAGACTCATTTTTCGACAGGGTACTTGACCCTGCATTTTGGCCTAAACACTCTGTTGCACATTTGTACACAGACAAACAGAAAACTGATTCTGCTTCAAAAAACTGAATAAGTTAACTTCCTTCTCTACTTTTGTTGCCCATTACCAAAATGTCCGTGGCCTACGTTCCAAACTGAATAGCATTTTTCTAAATAGCTTGACTTTTACTGCCCATGTAATTGCTTTCACAGAGACCTGGTTAAAACCAGATAATTTTAATTCTGAGATTTTCTGCAACAATTATGTCGTTTATCGGCGGGATCGTGAAACTAGGGCAGGCGGCATCCTCATAGCTGTTCACTAAAGTCTTTCATCTAGGTTGGTTGTCTTGGACAATGTGTCCGATATTGAAGTCATTGCAGTTAAAGTTGCAATGCCTTACTGATTATTTATCTCCTGCTCGTACATACCGCCTCAATCGAATCTGATTGTATATAATCAGCATAACTCAGTTATTAGAAGTTTGTATTGTCAGTTACGAGATACAGATCGCCTTTTGGTGCTTGGTGATTTCAATTTACCCTTAATTAGTTGGGTCGGCACAAACGACTCAAACATTTTAGCTCCTACCACTCAGCATGATTTCCTCAATGACCTTTCGGTCACTAGGCGGCTTGGTGCTGCGTATAGTAGTCACCGCCCCCGTACGCGATGGTTCTATAAAACGAACTTTGTCAAGCTTATGAGTTGTTTGCCTACCACGACTGGACGGATCTCTATGCATGTAAAGACATCGAGTCGGCAACCTCCTTTTTCTACAATTTTCTTAACGGTTTTTTTCGACAGCTGTGTCCCTCTTCGCTATATTAGTGTTGGTACGGCTAAGCCGCCCTGGTGGTCTAAACAGCTTGTGAGACTCAGCAACATTAAGTCTAGACTATACAAGCATTTTAAGCGAACAGGAGCATCCGCTGACTATTCCAAATATTTGGTATTGTGCTCCAACCTTCAGTTGCTCAATAAACAGTGCTATAAAGGTTACTTAGAGCGATATAAAACCCAATTTTTTAATATCCCGAAAGCTTTGAGCCGTTCAAGGCAGCTGGGCCAGACGGGATTTTCCTCCGCACAACTCATAAACACGCTGGAAATATCAGCTAAATGGCTGGTAGTTCTCTATTCAGCCTGCCTGGCTCTTAATTACATTCCGTGCTCCTGGAGAAGCGCCACGGTAGTCTTTATTCCAAAGGCTGGGAAGGCCTCACACTATGAGCCTAAAGACTACAGACCGATCAGTCTCTCGTCTTTTGCACTTAAAACCTTCGAGAGGATAATTAGCGATTATCTCTCCTCTACTATTGATAGCAACCTTATTTCTAGCTATCAACATGCATACACCAAAGGTAAATCAACGGAAACTGCGCTCCACAGCCTAGTCTCTATTGTTGAAAAATCATTGCACGCAAAGGAGTACTGTCTCGTGGCCTTTCTGGACATCGAAGGGGCTTTCAACAATATAAGGCCGGAGGCTATTAACACTGCTTTAACAAACCTGGGCATAAATAGGTCTCTTATTGGACTAATTGACCAACTACTAAAGGGAAGGAAAATAGTTTCTTCACTGGGAACAGTTGATCTTTCACGCTATGTCACAAGAGGAACGCCTCAGGGTGGTGTTCTCTCCCCGCTCCTATGGAACCTCACCGTAAACTCGCTGCTACGAGACACAAGGTGGGGGGGCGGGAAGATAGTGGCATATGCAGACGATTTAGCTATTGCATATAGGGGCAAATTCCCACAAACCCTGTGTGACTTGATGCAAGTAGCACTGCGAGAAGTTTCTTCATGGTCCTCTCGCTGCGGACTTAGCATCAACCCGGGAGAGGTGGAGCTTGTCCTTTATACCAGGCGGTACAAGATACCACCGTTGAACCTACCAGAACTAGATGGCGTGCGCCTGAACTTAGCTGACAAAGCCAAATTCCTAGACACAGTTCTAGATAGAAAGCTTAACTGGAAGGAGAATGTCATCCAGCGCCAGAGGAAAGCGTGCATTGCACTTTACACGTGTAAAAGAGCCATTGGCAAAAATGGGGGCTCAGCCCCAAAATTTGCAGATGGATCTACACTGCGATAATCCAGCCAATTATGCTGTATGGAGTTGTGGTATGGTGGCCTGCGCTAAGAAAGGCAACAAACCTAAATCTGTTAGGGAAAGTCCACAGATCGAGCATGATCTGTATAAGCGGGGCGTTAAGAACAACGCCCAATGAAGCTCTCCAGGCCATTCTTGGCTTTTTGCCACTCGACCTGGAAGGGTACCGGGCAGCAGCAGCATCGGCTGTGCGTCTAAGGGAAACGTCCGTCTGGGGCGCAAGCACTATTGGACACTCCTGTATTCTAAGATCTTACAGCTTTCTCCCTCTGAGCACAGATCGGTGTGCGACCACAACAGTCGGAGATTGTTGTTTTAGAATAAACATTCCCAGGAGGGAAGACTGGGAGAACATAGATCGGTGTCCCGCTACTAATGGCGGCACTTTTATATACACCGACGGCTCGAAGTTAGACGGCAGAGTCGGAGGAGGGGTTTACTCAAGGGATTTGGACCTAGAACTCTCCTTTAGACTACCTGATCACTGCAGCGTCTTCCAGGCTGAAGTTTCTGCAATCATGGACGCCGTGACTTGGATAGGTGAACGCACCATCGGACAGGATATCTGTATTTTCAGCGACAGCCAAGCGGCCATCAAATCCCTTGGCTCTTACTCGTTCAACTCTGAACTGACGCTCAGCTGTCGTCGATCTCTTCAAGAGATGGCCCAACAGAACCGCGTGAACCTCACATGGGTCCCGGGACACAGGGACATTGAGGGAAACTGTAGGGCAGACGAACTTGCCACGCAGGGCACGACCAAGCAGATTCTTCAAGATAAAGAGCGCATAGGTATGCCGTTTGACACGTGCAAGCTAATGCTGAAGGAGCATACACTCCGCGAAGCCAACGAAAGATGGCTACAAGCCCCAGGGTGCCGGATATCCAAGCAAACCTGGCCAAAATGCGATCTTAAAAGATCTAGACACATATACGCCCTAAAAAGGAAGGAAATCTCCATATTAATAGGTGTTTTAACCGGGCACTGCCTTATTGGTAGGCACGCAGCAAGGCTAGGCGTTCCCTACCGACGATGCTGCAGGAGTTGCAAAGAGGATGAGGAAGAGGAAACGGTGGAGCACCTCATCTGCAACTGCCCGGCCTTAAGCGGAGCGAGAAGGCGCTGTCTGGGAGTTCCCTTCCTGGTTAGCTTAAGCCAGGTCGCGGAGCTAGACATAAAGGACTTGATGGCCTTCATCAAGTTATGAAAATGGTTCGAGGAGGGGTAGCGGTGTCGGTTAGGAGTGTCAGTCCCGGGTTTCGGCTATATGGAGAGTCCCGACAGCACTGGGATTTTCCATATGGCCGGGCCCCGGGACTGACTTTCCTAGTGTTTGGTGGTATCACAACGGGCCTTTTATTACTGGCCTAGGTGTGCCTTTGCGGCAGCCACTTCTACCTACCTAATATCCCGAAAAGGTTCTACAATTTTGTCAATTCAAAAAGGAAAACTACTGGATTGCCATCTTCCTTGTTCCTTGGATTCAAGAGTGCTAGTTCGGATCATGACATTTCTGGATTGTTTGTAGAATTCTTTAAGTCGACTTACACATCTAATAGGTTCCAGTCCAGTCCCTACCCTTATAAATTAGATAGTTCTAATAGCATCCACATACCCGTTTTAGATAAAAATGCCGTTCTACTATGCCTTCCGGCATTGAAACCTACATTTTCCCCTGGCCCGGATGGCGTTATCAGTTGTGTGCTGAGTTACTGTGCCATACCCTTCGCTAGGGCAGGAACCTTGACCGTTGGTGCGAAGGCTTAAGCTGACCCCCATGTGCCAGGAAAGCCACATGATAGAACGACGCAAGTGCTATCATTTCTGCCGTTCTACCTGTGGCTGAGCGATGGTGGTCGGTGACCAAGAACTGCCAAATCTCCCTTAAACACTCCGCGACGCCCTCCCCGATCCACCCTTCCTGACGGAGATATTTCGATAGGCCGGATTTCGCCGCTAGTAGCTCTAGATACCGTACCAGTATTGAGGAGCAACAGCTTAGCGGTGGCCAGAAAAGGCAGCGCTCAGCCGAGCGCGAGAAGTCTGACCACAAGCGGCGAGACAGACTACTCGTTCCGACACGGCAAGGAGCAGCCGCTATAGCCGGACAGTCGGCGAAAAACCGACTACATCTGGGGCGGCGAATGTAAGTAGCCGCTATAGCCAGGCAGTCAGCGAAACACCGACAACATCCGGGGCGGCGAGCGCGAAATACGAAGCTAAAAAGCCGAGGGGAGATAACGTAGAGACTCTGGCTTCAAAGCTAAGTGAAGTGGCAAAGCAGCACCTAACGGTGGCGCTGCTTGATCCTAGTGATCCCTACGGACAGATGTCCGCTGACAGGTGGCGATCTGTAGAAAGGGGCCAGTGTTATTTCCTCCAAATCAACAAGGAGGCGGAGGATATGTTGTACCCAGAGTTCAGAAAGATGTCTTGGGGCGTTGGAAGTGTTTTCCTGCGCCTCAGGAAGAGAAACCCGAAAGACGGGAACCACATCACGATTGAAGCAGGGGACGTCGACAAGGAACTGGAGAGCCTGAGAATCGTGGAAGGTGAAGGAGGGACTACGGTGATGGAGGTGGAGGGGGACAGTGACCTTAATGATGTTAAGGGTCCTTCAGATAAACCTCCATCACAGTAAGGTAGCTTCGAGCGAGCTTCTCCTGAAGCTAGGGGAGAAGTCGTTCGATGTTGTGCTAGTCCAGGAGCCATGGCTCTCTTGCGGAGGAAGGGTATCCGGAATAAATGCACAAGGTTTCAGGACGTATCACGCGAACGTGGAAGGTAGGATTAGAGCAGCTGTTATGGTAAGTAAAACACTTAATTTCCATCAGAAGAAGGCATTGATGAACAAATAAATAGCATAGGCTTATCAACACAGGAGCGAGCTATTGAAGGATTGGTAACACATTCCAAAATCAAGTGGGCGCTAAACTCGTTCTCCAAGTTTTAGTCGCCAGGCCCAGATGGGATCTTCCCTGCCATGCTCCAAATGGCCGGAAAGAGAACCATAGAATGGCTTAGTGTAATATTTGAAGGTTGCATAAGGCTGAAGTACGTGCCGGAAGTATGGAGAACTGCCCGCGTGGTGTTCATACCGAAAGCAGCAAAGAGCAGTCACATGTACACTGGAGATTACAGGCCAATTAGTCTGACGTCATTTTTACTAAAAACCCTAGAGCGGTTAATAGATACTCACATTAAATTAAATTTGAAAGAGGATTTAATTTCCAATACACAACACGCATACACCAAGGGCAGGTCTGTGGACACAGCTCTGCATAGGGTAGTTATGCACATAGAGAAAGCCCTAGAACATGGGGAATTTTCAATGGGTGTCTTATTAGACATAGCAGGAGCATTCAACAATCTCTCAAAGCGAGCCATAATGGTCGGACTACAACACATAGAGGTGGATCTCGCCTTGGAAAATTGGATCGGCTGCATGCTGGGGTGCAGGAAGATCACTTTCACCTGGGGCGGTTGCGAAACCACAAAATTAGTACATAGAGGCACCCCGCAGGGAGGAGTACTATCGCCGTTGCTATGGAACCTGGCCCTTAACAAACTGCTCAAGCAGTTCGAAGGGGGACCAATAAAACTGACAGCATATGCAGATGACGTTTCACTCATAATAAGCGGGAAATGTCTATCGACGCTCAGCTCGCTGATGAACCAAGCGCTTAAGGTCAACCAGGACTGGGCCTGCGAGGTTGGGCTGAGCACAAATGCTGATAAGACAGATCTAATACTATTTACAAGAAAATACAAAGTACCAAGTTGGGTAAAGCCAAAATTGGGATAAGTGGTATTAGAACCGAAGGTTAGCACCAAATATTTAGGTATTATATTGGATAGCAAGTTGAGTTGGAAACTCAATGTACAAGAACGGTCGAAAAAGGTCTCAGCTGTTCTGTATCTGTAAGAGGATGCTGGGCTGCACTTGGGGCATTTCGCCTGCCTTGTCCTATTGGGTCTTCAACGCGATTTTAAGACCGATTTTATTCCATGGGGTCCTGGTCTGGTGGACCGCCCTAACGAAGAAAACGTCTATGAAGTCAATAGAGAGAGTGTATAGAATATCTATGATTAGCATAACGGGGGCGCTTAAAACCACACCTACAGCCGCGTTACACGCTATTCTGCATTTACCGCCCGCAGACTTACCGGCGAAGAACATAGCGTTAACATCTGCAACCAGGCTATATGCCACGGGGCAGTTTGAGTGCAGATCATTTGGCCACGCAGTAGTATAGCGTCTTCTTTGAAAAGACGAATAGACTACACGGTCCCTTGCCTGCGCTTCGAAGAGGTTCTGGAAGCCACTATAGAGGAGGAGGGCTGGAGGAGAGGTGCAAAAATGACGGAAAACACGGTACATATATATACAGATGGTTCCAAAATGACGGAAGGAGTAGGAGCCGCAGTGTACTGCAATGAGTTGGGGATCACTAAATCAAGGAAGCTACCAGATCATTGCAGTATATTCCAGGCGGAAGTTATAGCCATTAAAGTGGGTACAGAAATAGCTGTAGATAGCTCGGGGAGACCTATCGATACATATCAAATTTTGTAGAATTTAGAACTGTGGTTATTGCAAAAAAGGGAAAAAACTTTTGAACATTGCGCATTTATATATAGGTTAGGTTCAAGTAGCTGCCGCAGAGGCACACCTAGGCCTGTATTAAAAGGCCCGTTGTGATACCACCAACACTAGCAAAGTCAGTTCCGGACCCTGACATATGGAAAATCCCTGTATTATCGGGATTCTCCACATAGCAGAATCCCGGGACTGACGCTCCTAAACCGACACCGTTACTCCTCCTCGAACCATTTAGATGACTTGATGAAGGCCATCAGGTCCTTTATGTCCAGACCCGTGACCTGGCGTAGGCTAACCAGGAAGGGCACTCCCAAAAAGCGCATTCTCGCGCCACTTAAAGCCGGGCAGTTGCAGATGAGGTGTTCCACCGTTTCTTCCTCCTCGTCATCTTTGCAACTTCTACAGCATCGTCGGTAGGGCACACCTAGTCGTTCTGTGTGCCTACCAATAAGACAGTGCCCTGTTAATACGCCTATTAATATGGAGATTTCTCTTCTCCTTAGGGCATACATATGTCTTGATCTTTTATGATCCCATTTCGGCCAGGTTTCTTTGGATATCCGGCATCCTGGAGATTGCAGCCATCTTTCGTTGGCTTGGCGGAGTGTGTGTTCTTTCAGCATTAGCTTGCATGTGGCAAACGGCATACCTAAGCGCTCTTTATCCCGAAGAACCTGCTTGGTCGTGCCCTGCCTCGCAAGTTCGTATGCCCTACAATTCTCCTCAATGTCCCGGGACCCATGTGAGGTTCACGCGGTTCTGTTAGGCCATCTCTTGTAGAGATCGACGACAGCTGAGCGTCAGTTCAGAGTCGAGCGAGTAAGAGCCAAGGCATGTTGATGGCCGCTTGGCTGTCGCTGAAAAAAAAAAAAAACTTGTCCGATAGTGTGTTGGCCTATCCGAGCCGCGGCGTTCATGATTGCTGAAACTTCAGCCTGGAAGACACTGCAGTGATCAGGTAGTCTGAAGGAGAGCTCAAGGTTTAGATCCTTTGAATAAACCAGTCCTCCAATTCTGCCGTCTAACTCCGAGCCATCGGTATAAATGGAAGTGCCGCCATGAGTGGCGGGACTCCGATCCGTTCTCATGGTATGCGAATGGACAAAGAACCTCCAGCACAGAAGGTTTATCTATCGACACCCGAATTCGGCAGCAGAGGAAGGGGAGGCCTCGACTGAGATGGAAACAACAGGTGAAAGATGACTTGAACTCCCTTGGGGTTTCCAATTGGCGTCAGTTATCGCTAAAAAGGAATGACTGGCGAGATTTGCTACGAAACGGCCAAAATCGCCTAGGCGGTTAAGCGTTAATAAATGAAACAAGCCAAGGTACGATTAGAATACTACCATACTCCTCGTTTAATATACATATTTCTAATATTATAATCTTGAAATCTCTAACCTTAATAGTAACACTTACATTGATTTAAATTGTAAATTATCATAGTTACTTGTATCGGAGATAATACACTTGGTTATAGTTACGTTTTTTATAAAAAAAAATCACACCTCTGAACGATATCGCAAACTATTTCAAATTTTTTCAATAAAGTGGCTCAAGTCGAAAAATATTTCACACTTTTTCAACTTAAGTGTTACAACTCGAAATAAGCTCTTTAACTGAAAATTAAACTACCGGTTGCTTAAGTGCAAACTGTCATAACTATAAATACTACTCTTTAGTTGATACTGTTCAAGCAGGTAACATAAACGCAAGTAACATTCAAACAGACACGGAGTGTAATGGGGTGTGGTTGCTGAGCGACCGCGCTCAATCCCGACTCTTGCGTCCTCGTTCGTGCACTCTGGGCAACGTTGAGCTGCCTAGGCTCGCGGCAAAAAGAGAGGGAGCCCCGGTGGGGCCACTCTGACATACTTGGTTTAAGGGCTCAGCGGGGTCTTTTTCGCAGCGTCTGTACACCATGAGGTGCGGCTGTAAGCGAGCGTCTGTCTTGAAGCAAGCGGCTCGCTATATAAATGTGCAAAACTTTTCCCTCGCAATCCAGGGTGTTATGCGATACCGTGCCCATTGGACGTTTGCAGCCGGGAGGCAAATCGTGGCTGTAGTCGAACGGAGCCTCACTGATACCGGGCCGCCTCAGGGAGTAACTATGGTCTTACCGCGGTATGGGGCTCTGCCGCGGCGGACGACACCCTTCCCCTTACACTACCCTTGACCCTAAGCTGGCCTTGTCCGGCGAGGGGTCGTACGAACAAGATGAAGAACACACAAAATACAAAGCAATTAACGACTTCGTTTACTCCGCAGCAGAGAAGAACTATGCTGGAGCAAGCGAAAACACAACGCCGGAGGACAAACTCCGCCTCAAAGTTAACTGGGAGACCGACAGCGATGGAAACTACGGGTCAGTCATCCCCCAAACTGCTATCAAGTAAGAGTGACTTGATGGGAGCAAGCAGCAGTGCGGCTGCCTACGCAGTCAAGCAGAAAACGGCGGAAGCTAAACTTCCATCAAGCGCTGGTACGAAGCCCAATCTCTTCACATCTGGGGCAATGGTCTCACGACCTGGTTTCAGAGTTTCGAAAGAGAAGGACGACGCCGCAAAGGGAGAGACCGCGATGGCAACTACGAGTCTGAATCCCCCCCAAGAGGCATCTCCCCGACGCTTTGCGTACTGGGATAAAAGTAAGGCCGCAAGGATCCTTAAAAAATATGAGGGAGCATCGCAGGAGAAGCTGTCGCCGGAAGAAAGGAAGATGGTGGAGGAAGCGAAAGCTCTGATACCAAACTTCCAGAGGCCCTATGTGCCTAAGAGGGTGAACGGTAATCCCTTCAAACGCCAGAGATCGGACGGAGAGGTAAATCCCCATCCGAAGCGGCATCCGGTCAACCCCGTAGTGGGAAAACTCAGCTTTGCTGAAGTAACGAAGGACAGAATCCTTATAGGTTTCTTTGACCGAGGTAACGACCGTTGGTCCATCCCCAAAGACCGGTGGCTGTATGTCCGGAATGAAATGGGCATGGCCCTCCTCGACTTAATGCGTGAGTCTCCGGGTAGTCAGATCAAAATATTCGCGTGCGAGGATGCAAGAACTGTCGCACTGTATAAGGCAGCAGTTACAAGACTGGGTGAAGTCTACCCAGGGGCAAGACTAGATGTCGTCGACTGGAAGGACATTCCTGCTCGGCCAAGGGCAAGGGCATGGATTCCTGCCGTCCCTGCAGAACCCGAGAATATTCTTGAGATGCTGCAGGTCTGGAATCCGTCTCTCCCGACGCAGGATTGGGGCGTTAATCTGGTCGATGATGTGGTTGGGCCCAATAGACAGGTGGTTATCACTCTGAATAAGGAGGCGCTCGAGCCCCTTAAACGGTGCAACGGACGAGTGCATTACGGCTTGGGTCAGATCGTGATCCACGTATACCGTGGCGATGCACAGCGCGCTGCTATTCCGGACGCTCCGGAGGACTCGGAGATCGAGGCATCGGAAGGGGAAGCGGAGGAGTCCGACGCGGAAAGTATGTTATCCGCCACGTCAAATTGCGATGGTGCTGCGAATAACTCGGCGATAGAAGAAAGCCTGCTTGACGAAGAAGGCCTCGACGTCACGATCGTGGCTAAACCTGAGCACACTAACGTTGATGCTGCTTCAGACAGCAGGGTTCCCGCCACGCCAAATCGTGCAGGTGCTCTGAACAACTCCTCGTTGAGAGACAGCCCCCGGAACAGGCCAGACCTCGACGACACGCTGGCGGCGGGGAAGTCTGAGCTCTCTCATGTTGGTGGTGCTTCAGATAAATCTGCACAAATCAAAAGCAGCCTCGGCTGTTTTAAGCAGTCGTCTTTCTAAAGGCGACGTAGACGTGGTCCTTATCCAAGAGCCCTGGGTCAATAGCTCTAGGATCTGTGGATTGGGGACTAAGGGGTACAAGCTCATCCAAGCCAATGATGAGGGCAAGGTCAGAACCTGTATTTTGGTAAAGTCTGAGCTAAACACCTTTCTATTACCCAACTACTCAAATGGTGACGTTACAGCTGCCAGCTTAACAGTCGGCAGCACCAGCCTAACGATGGCGTCGGTTTATATGCCCTATGACGCCGAAGAACCTCCTCCACAAAAGGAGGTGAAAGATCTGGTGGATAATTTCTGTACGGGCCATGTTATTATTGAAGCTGACGCTAATGCTCATCACGTCCAGTGGGGAAGCTCCGATATTAACGCTAGGGGCGAGTCTCTGTTTGACTACCTACTAACAACTAACCTGGTGGTTTGTAACGTGGGTAACGAGCCTACTTTTATAACTAAAGCTCGTAGGGAGGTTATAGACCTCACTGTTTGTAGCGAAGGCGCTTATGAGTGGGTCAGAAAATGGCGTGTTCTTGATGAGCATTCATTTTCTGACCATCGGTACATAGAAATTGTGTTAGACTTTATTGTTGAGCAGCCAGTTATGAAACGAAATCCACGCAACACTAACTGGCAGCTACATAACCAAATATTAGCTAGGGACCTACCAGTATTACCTCCACAAGCCCCCTCATCAGTGGGAGAACTGGATGTTCTGGTAACGACCTTTACAACGGCGCTCTCAAATGCCCTAGAGCAGGCTTGTACAGTACCAAAACCACGCGGCAAACATAGACCCCACTGGTGGTCTTACGACCTGGATTCGTTCCGTATATCATGCAGGAAGCAATTTAACAAGGCCGAGAGCATCAGAACGGAGCCTGAATGGCTCGAATATAAAGCTAAACTGAGGGCCTATAAAAAGGCTCTAAGGCAAGCGAAGAGAACTTCGTGGAGAAATTGCTGCACCGGGGTCGAAAAAGTCGATGATACAGCGAGACTTAGACGAGTGCTATCAAAAACTCAAACAGCCATTAGCTATTTACGGAAGCCTGACGGATCTTGGACCAGCACGGAAGGGGAAACCCTGGAGCTGCTCCTGAACACACACTTTCCGGGGAACTTGTATGATGCACCTGTAGCATCTGCAACAAACCTGGCGGTAAACATACCCATTACGGAGGAAAGGGTAAGGTGGGCAATCAAAAGCTTTGAGCCGTTCAAGGCAGCTGGGCCAGACGGGATTTTCCCCGCACAACTCATAAACACGCTGGAAATATCAGCTAAATGGCTGGTAGTTCTCTATTCAGCCTGCCTGGCTCTTAATTACATTCCGTGCTCCTGGAGAAGCGCCACGGTAGTCTTTATTCCAAAGGCTGGGAAGGCCTCACACTATGAGCCTAAAGACTACAGACCGATCAGTCTCTCGTCTTTTGCACTTAAAACCTTCGAGAGGATAATTAGCGATTATCTCTCCTCTACTATTGATAGCAACCTTATTTCTAGCTATCAACATGCATACACCAAAGGTAAATCAACGGAAACTGCGCTCCACAGCCTAGTCTCTATTGTTGAAAAATCATTGCACGAAAAGGAGTACTGTCTCGTGGCCTTTCTGGACATCGAAGGGGCTTTCAACAATATAAGGCCGGAGGCTTTTAACACTGCTTTAACAAACCTGGGCATAAATAGGTCTCTTATTGGACTAATTGATCAACTACTAAAGGGAAGGAAAATAGTTTCTTCACTGGGAACAGTTGATCTTTCACGCTATGTCACAAGAGGAACGCCTCAGGGTGGTGTTCTCTCCCCGCTCCTATGGAACCTCACCGTAAACTCGCTGCTACGAGACACAAGGTGGGGGGGCGGGAAGATAGTGGCATATGCAGACGATTTAGCTATTGCATATAGGGGCAAATTCCCACAAACCCTGTGTGACTTGATGCAAGTAGCACTGCGAGAAGTTTCTTCATGGTCCTCTCGCTGCGGACTTAGCATCAACCCGGGAAAGGTGGAGCTTGTCCTTTATACCAGGCGGTACAAGATACCACCGTTGAACCTACCAGAACTAGATGGCGTGCGCCTGAACTTAGCTGACAAAGCCAAATTCCTAGGCACAGTTCTAGATAGAAAGCTTAACTGGAAGGAGAATGTCATCCAGCGCCAGAGGAAAGCGTGCATTGCACTTTACACGTGTAAAAGAGCCATTGGCAAAGAATGGGGGCTCAGCCCCAAAATTTGCAGATGGATCTACACTGCGATAATCCAGCCAATTATGCTGTATGGAGTCGTGGTATGGTGGCCTGCGCTAAGAAAGGCAACAAACCTAAATCTGTTAGGGAAAGTCCACAGATCGAGCATGATCTGTATAAGCGGGGCGTTAAGAACAACGCCCAATGAAGCTCTCCAGGCCATTCTTGGCTTTTTGCCACTCGATCTGGAAGGGTATCGGGCAGCAGCAGCATCGGCTGTGCGTCTAAGGGAAACGTCCATCTGGGGCGCAAGCACTATTGGACACTCCTGTATTCTAAGATCTTACAGCTTTCTCCCTCTGAGCACAGATCGGTGTGCGACCACAACAGTCGGAGATTGTTGTTTTAGAATAAACATTCCCAGCAGGGGAGACTGGGAGAACATAGATCGGTGTCCCGCTACTAATGGCGGCACTTTTATATACACCGACGGCTCGAAGTTAGACGGCAGAGTCGGAGGAGGGGTTTACTCATGGGATTTGGACCTAGAACTCTCCTTTAGACTACCTGATCACTGCAGCGTCTTCCAGGCTGAAGTTTCTGCAATCATGGACGCCGTGACTTGGATAGGTGAACGCACCATCGGACAGGATATCTGTATTTTCAGCGACAGCCAAGCGGCCATCAAATCCCTTGGCTCTTACTCGTTCAACTCTGAACTGACGCTCAGCTGTCGTCGATCTCTTCAAGAGATGGCCCAACAGAACCGCGTGAACCTCACATGGGTCCCGGGACACAGGGACATTGAGGGAAACTGTAGGGCACACGAATTTGCCAGGCAGGGCACGACCAAGCAGATTCTTCAAGATAAAGAGCGCATAGGTATGCCGTTTGCCACGTGCAAGCTAATGCTGAAGGAGCATACACTCCGCGAAGCCAAGGAAAGATGGCTACAAGCCCCAGGGTGCCGGATATCCAAGCAAACCTGGCCAAAATGCGATCTTAAAACATCCAGACACATACACGCGCTAAAAAGGAAGGAAATCTCCATATTAATAGGTGTTTTAACCGGGCACTGCCTTATTGGTAGGCACGCAGCAAGGCTAGGCGTTCCCTACCGACGATGCTGTAGGAGTTGCAAAGATGATGAGGAAGAGGAAATGGTGGAGCACCTCATCTGCAACTGCCCGGCCTTAAGCGGAGCGAGAAGGCGCTCTCTGGGAGTTCCCTTCCTGGTTAGCTTAAGCCAGGTCGCGGAGCTAGACATAAAGGACTTGATGGCCTTCATCAAGTTATCAAAATGGTTCGAGGAGGGGTAGCGGTGTCGGTTAGGAGTGTCAGTCCTGGGTTTCGGCTATATGGAGAGTCCCGACAGCACTGGGATTTTCCAAATGGCCGGGCCCCGGGACTGACTTTCCTAGTGTTTGGTGGTATCACAACGGGCCTTTTATTACTGGCCTAGGTGTGCCTTTGCGGCAGCCACTTCTACCTACTTACCAAACAGACATAACGGCATTTCTCCAGTTAAGGAAGGCAGTGTTTAGGGTTGCCAGATTCTGAAGTGAAAAAAGATGGACATTTCTATTTCGATTGAAAAAAGAGTTTAGGTTAGGTTCAAGTGGCTGCCGCAGAGGCACACCTAGGCCAGTATTAAAAGGCCCATTGTGATACCACCAACACTAGGAAAGTCAGTTCCGGGACCCTGCCATATGGAAAATCCCGGTATTATCGGAATTCTCCACATAGCAGAATACTGGCACTGACGTTCCTATACCGACACCGTTACTCCTCCTCGAACCATTTATATGACTTGATGAAGGCCATCAGGTCCTTTATGTCCAGCTCCGTGACCTGGCGTAGGCTAACCAGGAAGGGAACTCCCAAAGAGCGCATTCTCGCGCCACTTCAAGCCGGGCAGTTGCAGATGAGGTGCTCCACCGTTTCCTCCGCATCATCCTTACAACTCCTACAGCATCGTCGGTGGGGCAAACCTAGTCTTTCTGCGTGCCTACCAATGAGGCAGTGCCCAGTTAATACGCCTATTAATATGGAGATTTCTCTTCTCCTTAGGGCATAAATTTGTCTTGATCTTTTATGACCCCATTTCGGCCAGGTTTCTTTGCATATCCGGCATCCTGGAGATTGCAGCCAGCTTTCGTTGGCTTGGCGGAGTGTGTACTCCTTCAGCATAAACTTGCATGTGGCAAAAGGCATACCTAAGTTCTCTTTATCCCGAAGAACCTGGTTGGTCGTGCCTTGCCTCGCAAGTTCGTCTGCCCTACAATTTCCCTCAATGTCGCTATGCCCCGGGACCCATGTGAGGTTCACGCGATTCTGTTGGGCCATCTCTTGTAGAGATCGACGACAGCTGAGCGTCAGTTCAGAGTTGAACGAGTAAGAGCCAAGGGATTTGATGGCCGCCTGGCTGTCGCTGATAGTGTGTTGGCCTATCCAAGCCGCGGCGTCCATGATTGCTGAAACTTCAGCCTTTTAGACACTGCAGTGATCAGGTAGTCTGAAGGAGAGCTCAAGATTCAGATCCTTTGAATAAACCCCTCCTCCATTTCTGCCGTCTAACTTCGAGCCATCAGTAGAAATGGAAGTGCCGCCATGAGTGGCGGGACTCCGATCCGTGCTCTCCCATTCTTCCCTGCTGGGAATGTTAATTTTAAAACCGCTATCTCCGACTGTTGTGGTCGCACAACGATCTGTGTTCAGCGGAAGAAAGCTATAGGATCCCAAAATACTGGCGTGTCCAGTAGTGCTTGCGCCCCAGCCGGACGTTTCCCTTAGACGCAGAGCCGTTGCTGCTGCTACCCGGTGCCCTTCCAGATCGAGTGGAAAAATGCCAAGAATGGCCTGGAGTGCTTCATTGGGCGTTGTTCTTAACGCACCGCTTATACAGAGCATGCAAGATCTGTGTACTTTACCTAACAGATTAAGGTTTGTTGGCTTGCTCAGCGCAGGCCACCATACCACAACTCCATTCCATCCATTTGCATATTGTGGGGCTGAGCCCCCATTTTTTTCCAATGGCTCTTTCGCACGTGTAGAGTGCAATACACGCTTTCTTCTGGGGCTGAAGAACATACGCCTTCCAGGTTAGTTTCCTATGTGCCTAAGAACTTGGCTTTGTCAGCCAAGTTCAGGCGCTCGTCATTCAGTTTTGGTAGTAGTAACGGTGGTATCTTATAGCGGTTGGTAAAAAGGACCAGTTCTACTTTTCCCGGGTTGATGCTCAGTCCGCAGCGCGAGCACCATGATGAAACCTCTCGCAGTGCTACTTGCATCAAGTCACACAGGGTTTGTGGGAATTTGCCCCTATATACTATAGCTAAATCGTCTGCATATGGCACTCCCTTCCCGCCCCCAGCTTGTGTCTCGCAGCATCGAGTTGACAGTTAGGTTCCATAGAAGCGGGGAGAGAACACCAGCCTGAGGCGTTCCCCTTGTGACATAGCGTGATAAGTCAACCGAGCCGCGATGAAACTATTCGTCTACCCCTTAGTAGTTGATCAATAAGTCCAATAAGAGACCTGCTTATGCCCAGACTTGTTAAAGCGCTGTTTATAAGCCCTGATATGTTGTTGAAGGCTCCTTCAATATCTAAAAAGGCCACAAGACAGTACTCCTTTTCATACAGCGATTTTTCAATAACAGAAACTAGGCTGTGAAGCGCAGTTTCTGTAGATTTCCCTTTGGCGTGTGCGTGCTGATAGCTACAGATCAGGTTGCTATCCTCTCGAAGGTTTTGAGCACAACGGATGAGGGACTGATCGGCCTATAGTCCTTGGGCTCGTAATGAGACGCCTTCCCCGCCTTAGGAATAAACACTACCGTGGCACTACTCCAGGATCACGGAATGTAGCTAACTGTTTGGGCTAGCATATTTCGCGGTATTGGTAATTTTGTGGCCTGAGCAAATGCTATCTCATTTTTCAGTAAAACAATTGTATGGGACATAAAAACTGTGCTAGGGGGCAAAGGGTTAATACGCTTGTTTACATTTTTTTGAAAGAAAAACTCCTACAAAAACAAAATATTTCAGTTGTCAATTCTACCTTATTGAATTTGCCTTGGCTGTAACATTGTTAACAAACGTCAAATGATTTTAATTGAAACTGAATAAATTTAAATTTTTTTTCTGAAAAAAGTTAGCGCTGACAATTACTTTTACTTTTTGTGAGAAAAATGAGAGGATTGAGCGAAATACAGGGTTGCTTTTTTATTTCCTACAATTCTTGCACTAAAATATACATAAGTTTGAGCTTTGTATAAATTGCACGGATTGCATATATTTTTTTGCGTCTATTTTGTTGTTGTGACTTTACAATCCATGCAATCCGTACACCGTTTGCAAAGACTTAGCGAATCCCCCTATTGTTTTAAATTAACAAAAAGTGAACATACATATATTTTCGTTTTCAAACATATTTTAGGTACAAACAAACAAGGATATCTAGGATACCAAAAGACGAAGGTTAATGGTAGAAATGTATTTGATATTTATGTAATTTTTAAAACACTTTGAAAAATGCCAAAGGCTTAAAACATTCTCAAACAACAACAAATGCGAACATTTTAAGATTTTTTAGAAACATAAAAAATCATGGTCGACCAGAAGAGAGAAAAGTTCTACCTCTAACATATAAGTATATGGCTGGTTCCTTGGAAACTGATATATTTCACATCCGACTTTTTGTGAAATGTCACTGTTACGATAAATGACTTTTGAAAGTGTATACAGTGTAAATGGGGTATAGGAAATATCCCCTGATTAGCATTGCGCTACAACTTAACCCATTAACGCCCACTGTACCCATACGAGTACACTTCTTCAAATATCGAAAAAAGGCATTTAAAATATTGAAAACAAATAGTTTCGCTACAAGTAGGCCATAAACTCCTTTGAACACAATTAAATTATTCAGTTTCATATTTAGAGTGCCCATTAACCCGTTATGAGAACACCTGTTTGCTGGAAATTGAAACAATATATTTTTTTTTATTATTTGTCTTTAAGTAAATATTTAACCAAAAATTTATTAACTTATGGAATCAAAAAGAAATTTTTGACCGCAATCTCGATGCCGGACATTAATGGGATGAATAGTTTTGCCGTTTAAGCGAAATTTGGCGGTATTTAGGTAAAATTTAAATTCAGACTTTATATTGTGCGATATATTATATGAACAATATGCTCAACGTCGTTTTATTTATGTATTAACACTAAACAAAAGTCAATACTAACTAATCTAATCTAATCTTGGCTTGCGTCATTATGACGCTTAACCGCCTAGGCGATTTTGGCCGTTTCGTATCAAAGCATGCCAGTCATTCCTTTTTAGCGATAACTGACGCAAATTGGAAACCCCAAGGGAGTTAAAGTCATCCTCCACCTGTTGCTTCCATCTCAGTAGAGGCCTCCACCTTCCTCTGCTGCCGAATTCGGGTGTCTATAGGAATACTTTATGTGCTGGAGCTTCTTTTACCATTCGCATAATATGACCCAGCCAGCGGAGCCTTTGGGCTTTAATCCGCTGAAATATGGTCAGGTCTGCGTAAAGCTCGTACAGCTCATCGTTAAATTTTCTTCGATACTCGCCGTGGGCATCACGGGACCATAAATCTTCCGGAGAACTTTTCTCTCAAATACTCCAAGGGCCATCTCATCTTCTCTTGACACTGTCCATGATTCCGAGCCGTACATCAGGACTGGTATGATGTGAGACTTATAGAGCGTGATCTTTGTTTGTCGAGAGAGGACTTTACTTCTCAGTTGCTTACTTAGTCCAAAGTAACACTTGTTGGCAAGAGTGATTCTCCGTTGGATTTCTAGACTGATATTATTTTCGGTGTTAATGCTGGTTCCCAAATAACGAAGTCTCTTACCGTTTCAAACTTGTAGCCATCAACGGTGTCTTGGCTGCTGGTGCGCCGATACTATCTTTGATGACAGCAGATACTTTGTCTTGTCCTCGTTCACCGCAAGACCCACTTTTTTCGCTTCTTTATCCAGCCCAGAGAAGGCAGCGCTTACGCGCGGTTGTTAAAGCCAATGATATCAATATCATCGGCATACGCCAGCAATTGCACGCTCTTGTAAAAGATTGTATCATTGCTGTTTAGCTCTGCTGCTCGAATTATCTTCTCCAGCAGCAGGTTGAAGAAATCGCACGAAAGGGAGTCGCCCTGTCTGAAGCCTCGTTTGGTTTCAAATGGTTCAGAGAGGTCCTTACCGATTCTGACGGAGCTGTTGGTATTGCTCAACGTCATTTGGCATGGCATACTTAAATTCCAATCCGGAGGCATGCACTCGTCTGACCATATTCCGCCTCAGAGCTGATGCATGCTTTTTACCAGCTCTTCGCCTCCGTGTTTGAACAGCACGGCGGGTAGTCCGTCTTTTCCAGGCGCTTTTTTTTTTTGAGCCGGGATATAGCTATCATCACTTCATCATAGTCAGGTGGTGGGACGACTTTTCCACCATCATGGATTGGGGTATCGGGTTCGACGTCTTCCTCGCAATTTAGCAGAGAAGTGCTCCCTCCATCATTTAAGTATATTCTGTACGTTGGTTACCATCATCATCATTTATTGGCGCTTAACCGCCTAAGCGATTTTGGCCGTTGCATATCAAAGCACGCCAGTCATTCCTTTTTAGCGATAACTGACGCCAATTGGAAACCCCAAGGGAGTTCAAGTCATCCTCCACCTGTTGTTTCCATCTCAGTCGAGGCCTCCCCCTTCCTCTGCTGCCGAATTCAGGCGACGATAGGAAAACCTTCTGTGCTGGAGCTTCTTTGTCCATTCGCATAACATGGCCCAGCCAGCGGAGTCTTTGGGCTTTAATTCGCTGGACTATGGTCAGATCTGCGTAGAGCTCGTACAGCTCATCGTTAAATTTCCTTCGATACTCGCCGTTGGCATCACGGGAAGGACCATAAATCTTCCGGAGAACTTTTCTCTCAGTTCGCCATTATTGTCCTTACAGAAACTTGCCCCGGTCTTTAAACCTTCCGCCATCCGCCGGATCTTTTCATAGAATTTTCGTCACCGTTCTTGTCTCGCCAGCATCTCACGCCTTTCGGCCTCACGTTTCTTTTTTCTGAAAAGGCGTCTCTCTTCCTTATTCGCCTCACGATAGCGTTGCCATACACTGAGGGTTACGCCCGTTCGCAACGTCTCCCTGTATGTAGCGTCCGTTTTGTCCGAGGCTGTGTTGCATTCCTCATCGTACCAGTTATTCTTGCGGGCTCGCTGAAACCCTATAGTGGCCTTAGCGGCGTTACGTCATGAGTGAGAGATATGCTTCCATTGCTCGGTTACATCGTTAGGTCGAGGATTGCTCTTCAATAGCAGGTGTGAGAGTCGAGTGGAGAAATTATCAGCTGCCTGTGTCGTGCGCAGCTTCTCGGCGTCAAACTTTCCTTCCGTTACTGTGGGTTCCTTCTTCTCTGCACAGAGACGTGTGCGAATCTTGGTGCAACAAGATAATGGTCCGAGTCGATATTTTGACCACGTAAGGTACGCACGTCCAGATCGGCGGAGCTGTGTCTGCCGTCGATCATGCCATGATCAATCTGGTTTATAGTTCTTTGATCAGGGGACAACGTGGTTTGGTGTAATCGCTTATGCTGGAACCTGGTACCAGGCCCGTACCAATGCCCTACCATAAAATTATAATGCCCTTCTTTAAAAAGGCGAAAAAGTGAGATGAATTATTGTTATTAAATTTTTGAAGTTAACTTCTTAGGCGGCGACATGAAGTTTTGATTGAGAGTAAAATTTGAGAAAATGGATGACGATGAAACGGAAGTTATGGCACGGAAATTGAAATTGTAGCCGACTTTCGGTCGTATGTTGCAGACTATCAGGCGTAGGCGTTTTTCTTATATCTCGGGAACCGCTCAACCGATTTGGATAAAATTTGGCATTATAGATAGTATGATTCATTTTAAGATTATTTGCGTGGGTGTTGCCACTTGGGGCGGTTCACAGGATTGCCACCTATCTCAATTTTTTTTTTAATATTGAGCAAGATATGCCAATATGGGTATCAAATGAAAGGTATTTTCGACCTTATTCCAAATAAGTAAATCTCAAGCAGGATTATCACGTAGGGTTGCCACCTCACCGCATTTTATTTATTTTTATTAATATCTCGGGAACCGCTTGACCGATGTGGATAAAATTTGGCATTATAGCTGCCACTTGGGGCGGTTAACAGGGTTAGGTTAGGTTCAAGTGGCTGCCGCAGAGGCACACTTAGGCCAGTTTTGAAAGGCCCGTTGTGATACCACCAACACAAGGAAAGTCAGTCCCGGGTTGCCACTTATTTAATTTTTTTTTAATATTGAGCAAGATATGCCAATATTGGTATCAAATGCAAGGTATTTTCGACCGTATTACAAATATGTAAATCTCAAGTAGGGTTGCCACCTAACCGCATTTTATATATTTTTCCCTATATCTCTGGAACCGCTCGACCGATTTGGATAAAGTTTGGCATTATAGATAGTATGATTCATTCTAAGATTGTGTGCGTTGGTGTTGCCACTTGGGGCGGTTCACAGGATTGCCACCTATCTCAATTTTTTTTTTAATATTGAGCAAGATATGCCAATATGGGTATCAAATGAAAGGTATTTTCGACCTTATTCCAAATAAGTAAATCTCAAGCAGGATTATCACGTAGGGTTGCCACCTCACCGCATTTTATTTATTTTTATTAATATCTCGGGAACCGCTTGACCGATGTGGATAAAATTTGGCATTATAGCTGCCACTTGGGGCGGTTAACAGGGTTAGGTTAGGTTCAAGTGGCTGCCGCAGAGGCACACTTAGGCCAGTTTTGAAAGGCCCGTTGTGATACCACCAACACAAGGAAAGTCAGTCCCGGGACCCAGCCAAATGGAAAATCCCTGAGTTGTTGGGATTTTCCACATAGCAGAATCCCGGGACTGACACTCCTAAACCGACACCGTTACTCCTCCTCGAACCACTTAGATGACTTTATGAAGGCCATCAAGTCCTTTATGTCCAGTTCCGCGATCTGGCTTAGGCTATCCAGGAACGGAACTCGCGCCGCTTAAAGCCGGACAGTTGCAGATGAGGTGTTCCACTGTTTCCTCCTCCTCATCATCTTTGCAACTCCTGCAGCATCGTCGGTGGGGCACACGTAGCCTTTCTGCATCCCTACCAATGAGGCAGTGACCGGTTAACACTCCTATCAATATGCAGATTTCCCTCCTAGTTAGGGCATAAATGCGTCTAGACCTTTTGAGATCCCATTTTGGCCAGGTTTGTTTCGATATCCGACACCGTGGGGATTGCAGCCATCTTTCGTTGGCTTGACGGAGTGTGTGTTCCTTCAGCATTAGTTTGCATGTGGCAAACGGCATACCTAAGCGCTCTTTATCCTGAAGAACCTGCTTGGTCGTGCCCTGCCTGGCAAGCTCGTCTGCCTTACAGTTTCCCTCAATGTCCCTATGTCCCGGGACCCATATGAGGTTTACGCGGTTCTGTTGGGCCATCTCCTGAAGAGATCGACGACAGCTGAGCGTCAGTTCAGAGTTGAACGTGTATGAGCCAAGGGATTTGATGGCCGCTTGGCTATCGCTGAAAATAGCGATATCTTCTCCGATAACACGTTTGCTTAACGAGGCCACGGCGTCTAGGATTGCCGAGACTTCCGCCTGGAAGACGCTACAATGATCAGGTAACCTGAAGGAGAGCTCAAGGTCCAAATCCCTTGAATAAACCCCTCCTCCAACTCTGCCGTCCAACTTCGAGCCGTCGGTGTATATGGAAGTGCCACTATTTGTTTCGGGACACCAATCCGTCCTCTCCCAGTCTTCTCTGCTGGGAATGTTTATTTTGAAACAGCTATCACCGACTGTAGTGGTCGCACAACGATCTGTGCTTAGAGGGAGAAAGCTGTAAGATTCCAGAATACTGGAGTGTCCAATAGTACCCGCACCCCAACTGGAGGTTTCTCTTAGGCGCAGAGCTGATGCCGCTGATGACCGAAACCCTTCCAGATCAAGTGGCAAAATGCCCAGAATGACCTGGAGGGCTTCGTTGGGCGTTGTCCTTAGCGCACCGCTTATACAGATCATATTGGATCTATGGACTTTCCGCAACAGATTCAGGTATGTTGCCTTGCTCAGCGCAGGCCACCATACGACGACTCCATATAGCATGATTGGACGAATGATGGCCGTGTAGATCCAACTGCATACTCAGGGCTGAGCCCCCATTTTTTGCCAATGGCTCTTTTGCATGTGTAAAGAGCGATGCAAGCTTTCTTCTGGCGCTGAAGAACATTCTCCTTCCAATTCAGTTTCCTGTCCAGAACTATGCCTAGAAACTTGGCCTTATCCGACAAGCCTAGGCGCGTGCCATCTAGTTCTGGTAGGGTTAGTGGCGGTATTTTGTACCGGTTGGTGAAGAGGACAAGTTCCACTTTCCCCGGGTTGATACTAAGTCCGCAGCGAGAGGACCACGTCGAAACTTCTCGCAGTGCTACTTGCATCAGGTCACACAGAGTTTGTGGGAACTTGCCTCTGAATGCAATAGCTAAATCGTCTGCGTATGCCACTATCTTCCCGCCCCCCCAGCTTGTGTCACGTAGCAACGAGTTGACTGTGAGGTTCCATAAAAGCGGGGAAAGAACACCACCCTGGGGTGTTCCCCTTGTGACATAGCGTGATAACTCAACCGTACCAAGTGAAGAAACTATTTTCCTTCCCCCTAAAAGTTGGTCAATTAAACCAGTTAGAGATCTATCTACGCCCAGATTAGTTAGAGCGGAGTTGATAGCCTCCGGGCTTATATTGTTGAAAGCCCCTTCAATGTCTAGGAAGGCCACGAGACAGTAGTCCTTTTCACACAGCGATTTCTCAATGACAGATACTAGGCTGTGCAGAGCGGTTTCTGTTGATTTACCCTTGGTATATGCATGCTGATAGCTAGAGATTAGGTTGCTATCAATAGTCGTTGAGAGGTAGTCGCTTAGTATCCTCTCAAAGGTTTTGAGTTCAAAGGACGAGAGACTGATCGGTCTGTAGTCTTTTGGCTCATAGTGGGATGCCTTCCCAGCCTTAGGGATAAACACTACCGTGGCGCTTCTCCAGGAGCCCGGAATGTGGTTGAGAGCCAGGCAGGCTGTGAAGAGAAATACCAGCCATTTAGCTGATGTCTCCAACGTGTTTATAAGTTGCGCGGGGATAATCCCGTCCGGCCCGGCAGCCTTATACGGTTCAAAGCTCTTAACTGCCCACCTTACCCTTTCCTCAGTGATGGGTATTTTTACTGCCAGGTTTGTTACAGGTACTAGTGGTGCGTCATGCATATTCCCCGGAAAATGTGTCTTCAAGAGCAGCTCAAGGGTTTCCTCTTCCGTGCTGGTCCAGGATCCGTCAGTTTTTCGCAAATAGCTGATGGCTGTTTGACTTTTCGAGAGGACTCGTCTGTGTCGTCGACCTTTTCGACGCCAGTACAGAAATTTCTCCACGAAGTTCTCTTCGCCTGTCTCGGAGCTTTTTTGTAGGCCCTAAGTTTAGCTTTATATTCGTGCCAATGAGGCTCAGAGCCGAGGCTCTTGGCCTTGTTAAATTGTTTCCGGCATGATTTGCGGAAAGAGTCCAAATCGTAGGACCACCAATGTGGCCTGTGTTTACCGCGTGGTTTTGGCACTGGACAAGCCTGTCCTAGAGCATTTGAGAGCGCCGATGTAAATGTAGTAACAAGATCCTCCAGCTCCTCTACTGATGAGGGGGCTTGTGAGGGCAGTACTGGGAGGTCTCTGTCTAATATTTCATTGTGTAACTGCCAATTTGTGTTACGTGGATTGCGCTTAATGATTGGTTGTTCTACAATAAAGTCTAAAACCATTTCTATGTAACGGTGGTCGGAGAATGAATGTTCTTTCAGAACCCGCCATTTTCTGACCCACCCATAAGCGCCTTCACTACAGATAGTGAGGTCTATGACCTCCCTACGGGTCTTAGTGATAAAAGTAGGCTCATTACCCACGTTGCAAATTACCAGGTTGGTTTTTAAGAGGTAATCAAACAGAGACTCGCCCCTGGCATTGATATCGGAACTCCCCCATTGGACATGGTGAGCATTAGCGTCCGCTCCAATAATAAGATTACCCCTTCAGAAATTTGACACCAGGTCTTTCACCTCCGTTTGTGGTGGGGGTTCTTCGGCGTCGTAGGGCATATAGACCGACGCCACCGTCAGGCGGGTGCTGTCGACCGTTAGACTGATAGTGGTAATATCACCATTGGTGTAGTTAGGTAGGAGAAAGGAGTTCAACTCAGACTTGACCAAAATACATGTTCGGACTTTGCTCTCCTCGCTGGCTCGAATGAGCTTGAAGCCCTTAGTCC
Source organism: Campiglossa producta (assembly GCA_964058755.1). Classification (NCBI taxonomy): domain Eukaryota; kingdom Metazoa; phylum Arthropoda; class Insecta; order Diptera; family Tephritidae; genus Campiglossa; species Campiglossa producta. Next base: position 74,102,982 of record CAXKVI010000001.1, read on the forward strand.
CCAATCCGCAGATTCTCGAGCTATTGACCCAAGGTTCTTGGATGAGGACCACATCCACGTCGCCTTTAGAAAGACGACTACTTAAAGCAGCCGAAGCCACTTTAGATTTGTGCAGATTAATCTGAAGCACCACCAACATGAGAGCGCACAGACTTCCCGGCCGTCCCCATGTCGTCGGGGTTTGCCCCATCCCGGAGGTTGCCTATCAACGACGAGTTGTTCCGATTAACTGCCCGATATGGCGTTGCAGGAGTCCTGCTGCCTGTACCTTTAGATGTTAATCGCTCAGCGTTGGCTGCTACCACCGTAGCGACGCTCATATGTTGCTTTATCGCCCTCTAATAATAATCAAGTCTCCACGACCTGCAATAATTATATTGCCCAGCAGAATATATGTGTTCCCGGCTGTAGCTTACTTCCTAGTGCATCAACAGCACAAGCACCCACTCATGGCTACTTTCTTCGTAGCACATCGGTTGATGCTTGCAGCACTACTGAGCTTCAGCCCCCGTCTCTAAACTCTTTAATAACTTCTTCCGGCACTAGCACGAATGAAAGTCAAGTCCATCAACTTCTGGTCCCTCACTCTTCGTGCACTGTATGTCGGCACAGGATATATGCGTCTGTGGCATCGGTCAAGTGCAACTCCTGCCTAGGCCTGTGTCACCTACGCATATGTTCTGGGCTCGCAAACAGAAATCTTTGGACTGATGTGTTTGTCGCGCCTTGCTGTCGAGTTGTGCAGCCCTCAACGCCGACGGAAGTACACTCATCTAATAGTGAACGAATTCCGCCGGCTTCAGGACTGCAACGGAGATCAATATCGCGACATAACCTACCACCATCTAGGCGAACACATCAGTCTTTAACTCCCAGAGTGGCCATTGCCTCTCCTTCGCAATTTAAATTGTTGCAATTTAACTGCAACGGCTTGACCGGCAAGATAGCGGAGATAACCACATTTATGCAGCTACATAAAATCAAAATTGCTGCAATCCAGGAGACAAAACTTGGCCCCCACTCGAATCTCCGAGCGAGTGGAGGCTACCACGTACTCCGGCATGATCGTACAGACGGCGGAGGTGGTCTCGCGTTCCTTGTACACCATACGGTGCAGTATAGGGAATTTGATATCAACACTGACCAAAGTGACTTACCTTTAGAGTGTCAAGGTATAGTTATACAAGCTGGTGGCGTTGATCTCGAGCTAATCAATATATACATTCCTCCCGTCACCTGCTGCCCCAGAAGTTATCGTCCTGACCTTAGGGCGTTTCTTTGTGGCGATAACCGTATCATCATGGGCGATTTTAATGCCCATCATGATATGTGGCATTCACACCTTTCGGTGGACGGCAGAGGACGGGAATTAGCCGAGCAAATTGATAACTCCTCTTTCTGTACTGTGAACGGAGACTCCTCAACTAGGATGGCTGTTAACTGCAGTAGCTCCCCGGACCTAACTATTGTTAGCCCGGGGTTAATTAACAGCATCAACTGGCAACCTATGGTGGCCCTGTCATCCGACCACCTGCCTATCATCCTGTCTGTCGATCGTGCCACGGATTTTATCACGTCGGAGAAACGTACTTACGTGAATTTCAAAAAGGCCAATTGGGTCGGCTTTTTGGAATTCACGGAGAGCTCCTTTGGTGATCTTCCCATTCCCACTGACGTACACGTTGGCGAGCGCAACATACGTGAGGTCATTAAAAAGGCTACAGCCCGTTTCATACCAGCTGGTAGGATAAAAGATATCAGGCCTAACTTCCCAGCTGAGGCCGCAGCCTTGGCCAACGAACGTGACCTCATACGCAACATCGATCCATCTGACCCACAGATCGGTGATCTCAACGTGGAAATCAGAAGGCTGGTTAACGAACACAAACAAACCAAATGGGAGGAGCACCTCAGGTCTTGTAACCTCTCTACCGGTGTTGGGAAATTATGGTCCACCGTCAAGTCCTTGTCGAATCCTTCGGGTCCACCAAAAAATGTCGACATTACCTTTGGTGACAAGACAATAAATGACCCCAGGAAATGTGCACAGGCTTTTTGTCGACAATATGTCCCACACCCTGCGCAAGACAGGGCTAGACGTGGAATCTTCAGGCGTGCGCATAAACACAAAAACTATGCCCCCGTTCCCATCACCGCTACAGAGGTTCAAGAGGCCATCCGGAAGGCCAAAAACTCCAAAGCCATCGGCCCTGATGGCATAGCCATGGTGCATCTAAAACACATCGGCCTAGCGGGAGTCAAATATTTAACGGCCGTCTTCAATTTGTCTCTGATCACAGCTGTCATACCCGACAAATGGAAGCAGGCAACTGTGATCCCACTACTAAAGCCTGGCAAGCCAGCTAACGTTGGGGAGTCATATCGCCCGATATCACTCCTCTCGCCAGTAGTAAAGACACTTGAGGCGGTCCTACTCCCGCTCTACACATCACACTTGATGTTAGCCGAGCACCAACATGGCTTCAGGAAGGGTAGGAGCACAACATCTGCTCTAAATGTCATAAACACTCAGATAACTGACGGTCTTAATCAAAATAGGCCTAATGACAGGACGGTTCTAGTTGCACTTGATTTGAGTCAAGCTTTTGACACAGTAAATCATGGGCAACTTGTAGCTGATTTGGAAGACTCGTCACTCCCCCCCTGTCTAAAGCGTTGGACCGCCAATTATCTCAGTGGTCGTCGGTCGTCTGTTGTATTTAGAAACAAAAAATCTAAAGCCAGGAAGATAAAACAAGGGTGGTGTCCTCTCCCCGTTATTGTTTAACTTCTATATTTCGAAGCTTCCTCCTCCACCAGAAGAAGTTACGATTGTTTCTTACGCAGACGATTGCACGATATTGGCAACTGGTACTTCCGTTGATGAGTTGTGCTCGAAAATAAATGGTTATCTCCCCTCTCTAGTCGAGTTCTTTACTGCCCGAACCTTGACATTGTCGCCAACAAAGTCTTCGGCGACCTTATTCACGACGTGGACGGCGCAGGTTGGCATGGAATTAGAAATCTATGTAGGTGATCATAAAATACCTACTGTCGCTCACCCAAAAATTTTAGGAGTGACTTTTGACACCATGCACACTTTCGCTGCCCATTCAGCCGCAATTGTCTCAAAATTACAGAGCCGCAACAAAATCCTCAAGTCACTAGCCGGCAGTACTTGGGGTAAAGACAAAGAAACGTTGTTGGTAACGTACAAGGCAATTGGTCGGCCGATCCTGAACTATGCGTCGCCGATATGGTCGCCGGGGCTTGCAGACGTTCACTGGAATCAGCTTCAGGCCTGTCAAAACACCGCGCTCAGAACCGCTACGGGGTGCGTCCTTATGTCACCTATATCTCATATACATAATGAGGTGGAAATGCTTCCAGTTAGGGAGCATAATGAAATGCTAAACAAGCAGTACCTACTGAACTGCTGTAAACCACAGCATCCCGGTAGACAACTGCTTGAACTCATTCCGCCTCCTAGGACCATAAGGTCGCATCTACGTAAACATTTTGATGAGATCCGTCACTATATAACAACGCCGTTTGATCTACAGGTGCACAAACAGGCTTTGGGGCATATCCATACAACGTCTGTTGGCCATTACTCTGCGCTCTGTCCGCTAAACAATGTCTTACATGCCGCAACACCTGGCATTTCAGAAGAGGAGCGTCATCTTCCTCGAGAGACAAGGGTCACTCTGGCTCAATTACGCTCTGGATACTGTAGTAGGTTAAACTCCTACATATCTAGACTGAACCCTGATGTGCCGAATGTATGTCCGGCATGCGGCTCATCCCCCCACAATACCAATCACTTATTTTCTTGCTCATTTGAGCCCACTCTTCTAACACCCATCTCTCTTTGGTCCAATCCTATTGAAACTGCTAGTTTCCTTGGACTCCCGTTAGAAGATATTGATGACAATTAGGTTAAGGAAAAATACGCGTTGGGCAGGACTACACATCGTTACAACAACAACAACAACCACCGTGACGTCGAGGACTTCCTCGTCCTGTAGGCTGTCCTCCATCTCCGAGTTGTTCACAGCACTATCGGCAAGGGACGTGGCGGATAACATGCTTCCCGCATCGGAATCCTCCGCTTCCTCTTCTGGTAATTCGTTTTCCGGTTCCCCCGGAGCAGCCGAGAAGGCAGCGCGCTGAGCATCACCACGATATACGTGGATAACGATCTGGCCTACACTGTAGTGTACTAGGCCATTGCACCTTTTGAGGGGCTCGATTGACTCTTTATTCATGGTGAACACCACCTGTCTGTCGGGCCCTACCGCGTCCCCGACCAGATTGACACTCCACTCATGCGTTGGGAGGGACGGATTCATTAGCCGTAGCATCCCGAGAATTCTGTCGGGTTCGTCAGGGATGGCCGGAATCCACGCCCTTGCCCTTGGACGAGCTGGAATGTCCTTCCAGTCGACGACCTCTATCTTTGCGCCCTTGTAGACTTCACCCAGTTTAGCAGCTGCTGCCTTATACAGTGCTACGGTTTTTGCATCCTCGCATGCGAGTAATTTGATCTGACCCTGGTGCTAACCCGCATCCGTTACTCGCGCCGAACTACCCGGAAACTCCGGAGCAACGTTGAGAAGAATGTTGCCGAGTTCATTTCGCACGTAACGCCACCGGTCCTTGGGGATGGCCAGACGGTCATTGCCTCGGTCAAGGACGCCTATAAGGATCCTGTCCTTGGTTACCTCAGCAAAGCTTAGTTTGCCCGCTCCAGAGGTATTCTGATGCCGCTTGGGAGGGGGATTTAACTCCAGGTCCGATCTCTGGCGCTTGAAAGGGTTAACTTTTAACCTCTTTGGCACGTAAGAATTTTGGAAATCCGGTATCACAGCTTTCGCTAGCTCTACCGATTTACTGGAATTCGGCGCCAGCGACTCCTGCGGTACCCCTTCATACCTCTTCAGGATCTTTGCAGCCAATCTTTTCTCGTGGTATGTGAAGCGGCGGGGAGATGTCTCCCGGGAGTGCGGACCCGTAGTTGCCATCGCGGTCGCTCCCCTTGCCGAAATCTCAGTTGCAGCTTCCTTCCCCTTCGAAACTCCGAGGCCAGGTCGTGAGACCGCTGCCACAGACGTAAAGATACTGGTTTTCATATCAGAGGTTGATGGGAGTTTAGCATCCGCCGTTGTCCGCGTAGCTGCGTTGGCAACCGCACTGGTGCTAGCTCCCATCAAGTCAATCTTACTCGATAGAGGGTAGGTTGGCCGACTCGTAGTTGCCATCGCTGTCGATCCCCCCCTTGATCGTGGAACGGAGGTTGTCCTCCGGCGTTGTTGTTGCTTTCTCGCCTGCTCCTCCATAGCTCTCCTTTGCTGAGGAGTGAAATTTGGCGTTGTTTGTTTTTTGGGTTTTTCGTTTTTATCTGCGTTATTTGAGTTCATCTTGTTGTTGTTGTTGTTGTTGTTGTTGTTGTTGTTGTTGTTGTTAACAATGCATTGCCCTGCCTAGAGTGTATGATCATTCCGAAGATCTTCATCAAGCTCTTCTAAGGGGAGTCCAAGGAAACGTGCAGTTTCAACAGGGTTTGTCCAGAGGGACAGAGGGGTTAGAAGAGTAGGTTCAAATGAAGAGATGTAGAGTATCATGGGGGGTCCTATCACATGCAGGGCATGTGTTTGAGATTGTGTCATTAAGTCTGGACAAGTAGGAGTTTAACCTTACACTATATCCAGACCTAAGCTGTGCCAGGGTAACTCTTGTCTCCCTTGGTAAGGTGCGTTCTTCTTCAGCAATATCCGGTGGAGGACTGTTCAGAACGGGGTTCACAGGTAGAGATCCGACAAAAGTATCTACCGACTCGGTGTGGATGTCGGTTAGAGCCCGCTTATGATTCTGCAGATCAAACGGCAAGGTAATATGATGCCGGATCTCATCATAATGTTTACGGAGAGCAGTTTTGCCTCCTGATGGAGGTGAGACTCGGAAGACATGAGGAGACATCCCGTAGCAGTTCTGATGGCAGTATTTTGGCAGACTTGTAACTTCGTCCAATTGGTGTTATGTACATTAGGCGACCATATGGGTGCAGCATAGTCAAAGACTGGTCGGCCAATGGCCTTATATGTAGTCAGCAACGTTTCTTTGTCTTTTCCCCAAGTACTGCCGGCAAGTGACTTGAGGATCTTGTTGCGACCACGTACCTTTGAGACCATTGCAGACACATGACCAGCAAATGAGAAAGTATTATCCAATGTCATCCCTAATAACTTTGTGTGGCTGACAGTTGGTAGCTTAGTGCCGTCAACGAAAATGTCTAATTCATTTCTCACCTGGTGCGTCCACGTCGTAAAAAGCGTCGCCGTTGATTTAGTCGGAGATATCGTCAGATCTCGCTCTGTGAAAAACCTGGAAAGGTCGCAGAGGTAACCGTTGATTTTATTACAGAGTTCATCAGTATAGGGGCCCTTCCCCGTCGCCATTATTGTACAGTCGTCAGCATAAGAAACGACGGAGACACCCTCTGGTGGTGGGGGCATCTTCGATAGATAGAAATTAAACAGTGTCGGGGATAGGACACAAAAAAAGTGATATAGGGCGATATGAATCGCCTATGTTTGCCGGCTTTCTAGGTTTTAATAATGGAACCACTCTCGCCTTTTTCCATATTTCAGGAATGACGAAAGTGTTCAGTGAAAGATTGAATAGAGCCGCTAAGTATTTGTGTCCCTCCTGGCCTAGATGTTTCAGCATCTTCATGGCAATGCCGTCGGGGCCGATGGATTTTGAGGGCTTAGCCTGTCTGATGGCTTCCTTGACCTCTGAGGCAGTGATGACAATGGGCGGGTTTTGGTTTTTGTATTTACGCGCCTGTCGCATGGTTCTACGTTTAGCTCTATCGGGTGGGGAATGTAGTACAAATTGTCTACAGAAGGAGTTCGCACATCCCCTAGGGTCCTTCTTCACCCTGTCACCGAAAGTAATATCTACTTTATCCTTGTGTTGTGTTGGATTAGATAGAGCTTTGACCGTGGTCCATAATTTGCTAACACCGTCAGAGAGGTTGCATTGCTCTAGGTGTTGTTTCCATTTGGCCAGTTTGTGTTTATCGACAAACCTACGAATTTCCGCGTTGAGATCCCTTATACGGGGGTCTGCGGGATTGAGACTTCGCACTTCATCTCTTTCTCTAGCAATGGCCGCTGCCTCCGTGGGGAAATTTGGTCTTATTCGGGATATTCGACCCGCAGGAATGAAGCGTCTAGAGGCCAAGTCAATGATGTTGCGGAAGTCTCGTTCGCCTTTGCGTACGTCCGTAGGAATGCATAGAGCAGCCAAGGATTCGTCCGTATATGTCTGAAAACTGTCCCAGTCCGCCTTGGTAAAGTTGATGTATGTACCATGCTCAGGTGTTATAAAGTCCGTCGGTCGTTCGATGGTAATGACTATTGGGAGATGGTCAGACGCCAACGTGAGTATGGGTCGCCAATTGGTGTTGTTCAATAGTCCTGCACTTACGATAGAAATATCTGGCGAACTATAGCAGTTACCCGATACTCTCGTTGGGGCGTCTCCGTTCAATGTACAGAAAGCCGTATCATCTATTTGTTCTGCGAGTACATGCCCTCTACTGTCTGCTGGCAAGTTTGAGTGCCACATGTCGTGGTGCGCATTGAAGTCGCCCAGGATCACGCGGTTATCTCCTCGTAATAGCAAGCTAATGTCGGGGTGATAACCGGTGGGGCAACTTGAGACAGGGGGTATGTAGATGTTAATGATTTGCAGATCGACATCTCCTGTACGGATGGTAATACCTTGGCTTTCTAAGATATCATCCGTTCCTTCGATGTCGGTATCAAATAGATGATACTGTACAGAGTTGTGCGTTATGAACGGTAGACCACCTCCCAGACCTCCTGTTACTCTATGACGGTCTTTCCGGTGAATGTTATATCCGCCATAGGTAATGAGGTCCGACCTTGGACTGAGCTTGGTTTCTTGGATTGCGGCAAGTTTTATGTCATATTGCGTCATCAAATTAGTTATCTCTGCGATCTTACCAGTTAATCCGTTACAGTTGTGCTGTAAGATTTGGAAGTGCGCCGGTGGAGTCGATGTCGAGTTAACCAAAGGCGTGAGAGACGGATGTGTTCGCCCAGGTGTTGGTAGGCGAAGACCAAGGCTGTGCCTCAGCCTAGTTAGCTGTGGACCAGGTGTAACCGGGTTGGCTGGCGTCGTAGGTTGAGGCGTGTTACAGCATGGTGCGATGAACGCATCCGTCCAAAGATTCCTGTTAGCGAGCCCAGAGCATAGATGTACGTGGCATTGGCCTAAGCAGTTATTGCATTTGACCGATGACGCGAGCGTGTATAATCTTTGCCGACAAACAGTACACGTCGAGACAGGTGCAAGAAGATGTTGATCCTGACTCACGTGTAAACGGGAGGGAGGGTGTAACAAAGAAACAGACAGAGACTGATGCTCGGAGTTGCTCATGTCTAAACTGCTCCGGTGGGAGCAAGAGTGTTGAGCTGCTGCGCGTGATGTTGACGCCATAAGGCACGAGCAACAGTCTGGAATTTGTGTGGCAGGTATAGCAGAAATGCTACTAGTCGTTAAGACATTATTATTATTATTATTAGTATTGCTACTAGAAGGTGGCGGTAGGGGTGCGCTTGAACGGCGCTTACCGCGGGACGCCCGACGGCGCAAACAACAAGGGGCCACGAAAGTACTAAAGAAAGTACGGGGTCTGTGGATGTTAAGGTTAAGCCCTGAACATCCAGATTTATGGAGCCATCTCTTACACGAGAAGCATTGCACAGAATGCGACCGTTTAATATAAATTTTTTTGCAACAGACACTGCATATCCATTCTTTTGGTCCGGGGTTCGACTCAACGCCCGCCCGTAACAAAAGAATATCTTGCAGCCCTGCTGCAAGGGGGGAGGATGATAGTTTCGGAATGGGACAAAACATACTAAACAGGGTTACATTGAAAGTGACAGTCCTTGGCCGAGGTAAAACCCCGGGTGGTTCCACTGCGCAGAGATCCATGGCGATGTCCTGGGTTTTCTGCTCTGAGAAGTGACTGCACATAGACTGTACATGTTCGTACGACCCATCGCCGGACAAGGCCAGCTTAGGGTCAAGGGAAGAGTGGGGGAAAATGTGTCGTCCACCGCGGCAGAGCCCCGTACCGCGGTAAGGCCATGCTTACTCTCTGAGGCGACCCGGTATCAGAGAGGCTCCGTTCAAATACAGCCACGATTTGCCTCCCGGCTGCAAACGTCCAATGGGCACGTGGTCGCATACCACCCTGGATTGGGAGGGGGAAGATCTTTGTCGTCGCGCCAGAGAGGCTAGGCTGCTCTCGTGATGAAGTGCCGTACGGAGCTATGATCACAAGGGCAGCGTGGCCCTGTGGCTATCGACTTAAGCCCTCGTACCGCGGCAAGGTATCCACCCTTCACGAGGGTTGCCAAATGTCTAAACTTTTTTTTAATATTGAGCAAGATATACCAATATGGGTATCAAATAAAAGGTATTTTCGACCGTATTCCAAATATGGAAATCTCAAGCAGGGTTGGCACCTAGGGTTGCCACCTAACAGCATTTTATTTATTTTTATTGATATCTCGGGAACCGCTTGACCGATGTGGATAAAATTTGGCATTATAGATAGTATAATTCATTCTATGATTTTATGCGTGGGTGTTGCCACTTGTAGCGGTTCACAGGGTTGCCACCTATCTCAATTTTTTTAAAATATTGAGCAAGATATGCCAATATGGGTAGCAAATGAAAGGTATTTTCGACCGTATTCCAAATATTTAAATCTCAAGCAGGGTTGCCACCTAACCGCATTTTAGTTATTTTTATTGCTATCTCGGGAACTACTTGACCGATGTGGATAAGGTTTGGCATTATAGATAGTATGATTCATTCTAAGATTATATGCGTGGGTGTTGGCACTTGGGGTGGTTCACAGGGTTGCCAGCTATCTCAATTTTTTTTTAATATTGAGCAAGAAATGCCAATATGGGTATCAAATGAAAGGTATTTTCCACCGTATTCCAAATACGTAAATATCAAGCAGGGTTGTCACGTAGGGTTGCCACCTAACAGCATTTTATTTATTTTTACTAATATCTCGGGAACCGCTTGACCGATGTGGATAAAGTTTGGTATTATAGATAGTATGATTCATTCTAAGATTATATGCGTGGGTGTTGCCACTTGGGGCGGTTCACAGGATTGCCACCTATCTCATTTTTTTTTTTTAATATTGAGCAAGATATGACAATACGGGTATCAAATGAAAGGTATTATCGACCGTATTCCAAATATGTAAATCTCAAGCAGGGTTGACACCTAGGGTTGCCACCTAACCGCATTTTATTTTTATTGATATCTCGGGAACCGCTTGACCGATGTGGATAAAATTTGGCATTATAGATAGTATGATTCATTCTATGATTATATGCAAGGGCGTTGCCACTTGGGGTGGTTCTCAGGGTTGCCACCTATCTCAATGACCTATCTTCGACCCAGAAATGTCGAATGTGCGGTTTTGCAGAAGTGCGATGTGCGGTTTTGTACTTTTTCCGACGATATGTAAGTCGTTGTTAATCATATATATTTGGTTATGTTTACCAGTAGTACAAACAACTTATGTTTCAAGTGCCTGAATAGTAACTTTGAGTTAGAAATTTAATGTTACTTTTCGTTCGTTATAAAAATGACTGCCTTAATAAATACATACATATATACTTAACCCTAGAATCGTAACACAGTTTTACCCTTCGTTAATGCTAATATACGTAAATTTTACGTACTACACCGTTTGGGGCAGTAATTTTAGATAAATGTTTAAGGAAAACCTGTTTTTCTTTGTGTTGATTTTATTAAATGAAAGTACAACGTTTTTTGGTTTTTAAAACTAATACTAAGAATTTCTACACACATACGTCGAATATTTTAATTTGATGCTCACCACACAGGGTAGCTTCATTATATAAATTTGAAAAGATGTAGTTGCCAGCCTTTTTTTTAAATAGTTCAAAGTTTTAAGTATAATGGTTCGCCTTTTGACGAAAAAGTTGAAGTAATTGCATTTTATTAGGTTTATCACAGAAACTGTTCTTCAATTGTTTAGAAAGTTTGTTTAATAATACATACGTCAATCCTAAGACTACGTAAAGTTTACGTACACATTTTTTTTGTAAGAACGATAAAAGCGAACCAGGATCTGACTATTGATTAATTATTTACTTTTTAATGTAACAATAAAATGAAGAAAGCACTGCCGAATGCTCACAGCTATTACATAGATATAGGGTGCCATTTTTAGCAAAAAAAATCAAAATCGGGACAATCCCGGGATCCCGGGACTAAACTTTCAAATCCCGAAAATCCCGAGAGGCTAGAAATCCCGGAAATTGGATTCCCTACTTGCAATATAAGACTATATATGAAATTCTTGACTATCTTCATATGTCCTGTAATATTTCCGATTTTGAGATCGGAAATGTTTTGAAGTCTTAATGCAGCAAGTGTGGCTCCCTCTCTATCAGAATAGGGAAAGGAGGTATTTCCACAAGGGCACGTTCTCATTGCACCTGTTATACCGACACAGACTACCCGATGCAGCTTACTTAAATTAGTTGCCGCTGTACTTTGAGCAGTCTTAGGCCACCAGACTAGAGAAGCGTATGTGACTATTGGCTTCACAACTGTATTAAATGACCAGTACGTCATTTTGGGAGACAGCCCCCATGTTTTGCCATAAAGTCTAGTGCAGGCGAAAAAGGCCCTCGTTGCTTTATTTATGGTGGCCTCCATGTGAGGATTTTGTCCAATGTTACCACTAGGTATTTCGCTTCCGTCGAAAAACCTATGCGGCTGGCTCCTAGGGGCGGCTCTAACATAGAAAGCTCTCTTCGCCTCGTGAAAGGCACCAAGACTGTTTTATTTGGGTTGATAGATAACCCTTTGTTAGCACACCATCTTTCAATGATGCGCAGGGCTTTTTGCATGCGATCGGATATTGTATCTTCATACTGAGTCATCCGCATATCCCTGTACGTCAAAGCCATTGCCCTTCAAAAGATGAAGAAGTTCGTCTATGACTAGGGTCCACAGTAGAGGAGAAAGTACACCTCCCTGAGGGCATCCTCTTATGGCCACGATTGAGCCAGCACTCCCTCCTAGCTCAAAGCTGATTTTTGTTTGCTTTAGCATGGCCAAGACCCAGCGAGTGATCATTGGGCTTACGTCTTTGCTAATCATGGCTTCCTCCATAGCATGATACTTCGTATTATCGAAAGCGCCTGATATATCGATGAATAGACACAGGGCTATGTTTTTAGACTCTATGGCCTTTTCAATTTTTTCAATGGATAGCAGTCTCCGTGGATTTTCCGGGTTGGTGTGTACACAGAGGGTGCTTCTTTAAGTGTGTTTCCCTAATATGCTTATCTAAAATTTTTTCCATTCCCTTTATGAGAAAGGAACTGAGACTTATTGGTCGATATGACGATGGCAGATTTTCCGGTTTCCCTGGTTTCGGTGTAAATACATCCTTAACCTCTGTCTGGGAATATATCATAACAGCAGGGGTGCTCTATATAAATTTGATAGGACTGGAGCTGTATAATTAATTCCTTGCTGCAACAGACAAGGATAGACCTATACGTCGAATATTTTAATTTGATGCTCACCACACAGGGCAGCTTCATTATATATTGAAAAAGATGTAGTTGCCAGCCGTTTTTTTTAAATAGTTGCAAAGTTTTAAGTATAATGGTTCGCCTTTTGACGAAAAAGTTTAAGTAATTGCATTTTATTAGGTTTATCACAGAAACTGTTCTTCAATTGTATAGAAAGTTTGGATAATAATACATACGTCAATGCTAAGACTACGTAAAATTTACGTACACATTTTTTTTGTAAGAACGATAAAAGCGAACCAGGAACGGACTATTGATTAATTATTTACTTATTAATGGAACAATAAAATGAATAAAGCACTGCCGAATGCTCACTGATATACGGAATTGCGGTAAACTGTAACGGCACTTTTTATGATACATACACGTAAAATTTACGTATATTACCATTCTAAGGTTAAATGAATTACTATAATTTAGTCTACTTTATTACATAGATATAGGGTGCCATTTTTCGCAAAAAAAAAAATTCGGAACAATTCCGGGATTGAACTTTCAAATCCCGAAATAGGCTAGAAATCCCGGAAATTGGATTCCCTAGTTGGTCCCTAGGGTTACCACCTAACCGCATTTTATTCATTTTTATTGATATCTCGGGAACCGCTTTACCGATGTGGATAAAATTTTTCCGAACTCTTTCAGCGACAGAGTACAATGAAATTCTTTGGGCAATAGTCAATAGCTTTCATTTCATAACTTTTTTTGTATCTGATAAACAAATTTTTGTTACACTTTTATTTTACGAAATGATTACGAATTATTAAGTAAAGTCGAAATTCTTTCAGTTTTCTTTAGAAAAGTCTGATATCCGACTATTTCGGAAGACTTGGTTTGGTGGGATTTTACTCGATGGAAACATGAGGTGTCTAAATATTCTATGATTATCATTTAATTGTTTTCGAGAGTTTTTTTTTTTCTGATCATGACTTGCGTGCATACCCACAGGCGACTCACATGCCAAACTTAAAGATCACTCAACCTAATATAATCGCACGGCCTACGTTTCCCGCACGTACATGTATGCACGACTTGTTTCCTTGTAACCGAAATAAAAGTGCGTTTGTATATTTGCCTGTGTACAAACATCAAATCGAAATGTCACGCAGAACAAAAATTGCAAATCAAGTTAGGTTTTTGCGCTGTGCGTTCAATTTCGGTTGCTCCCATACAAGTTTATATTAGGTTAGGCTGTTTAGTATTGAAAGAGCAAAGGAGGCATTTTCTATGACATGTTTTTTTAATATCAAAGGAGGCGTGTTCACATACCGATTACGCCCACTTTCAAATATTTTAAGAACTATATCACATGGCACACTCTGCCTCTAGAGTTTTATCATTTTTGCCTTCAGGTTCCGTTACAGACATATGTTGAAATAAGTATATTTTTTAGTTATACATATATATAAAAGTGGGCCTTGTTATCATCCCGTCCTGCTATTACTTATGTAAAGATTTCCCGGCATACACAGAGCAAAAAGTCACATAAAATCCCCTCTATATCAGAAGGATTTCTCTATGATATTTTTCCAATAAGATGCCCGTCTTATTATGACTGGGTGTTTCTTTTTAATAAAGCTGAGCAGATAATCACATAATATTAAGAAGATTTTCTTTTTTATATTCCAAATTAAAAAAATAAATGAACGCTCAACCCAGATGTCTAGTCTAGTCTAATCTACACTACCATGCCATCGTATACTTAACTTGCCAACGTCTAATTACTAACTAATGGCGGCGATATACCAACAGGTTATCATAACCTCTAACGAGATTTTTAGCCGAGCTTTTCTCTTTCCAACTTGTGGTGTGTTGCTTTTTGAGTGTTTCCCACAAGTTGGCGGGACCTACAGTTTTTTGCCGATTCCGAACGGCACATGCAAAGCAAATGAATTTTTTGCTGAGAAGCTTCTCATGGCAGAAATACACCCGGAGAGTTTGCCAAACGGGCGGCCCCGTTTACAAAAATTCTTTTTCTAAATAATTTTTGATGTTACTTTTGCCGGGCATCGAACCGCCACGACTTGGTATAGAAGGCCGAACACTTAACCGCTACACCACGGCGGCCGCCGTCTAACACTTTTGTTCTTTTTGCCTCACCACATGTCCACTTGCCTTATTGCCTTCACCGTGAATCGAACTAAGAATTATTAACTGCTGAACGGAGATCTCTACCGTGATGCTATTGGGTACTTGTGCTTGGTAGCGTCGAATCACACATTTGAAGAAGGTATACTTTTATATACATACTTTGTATGTACATATGTTGAGACGTTAATAGCAAAATATTAATTCAAAATTTTTGGGATCTTTTAAAAATAAATAGTTTTTCTTTTCAATAAATTCAATATGAATCTATTGAAAATAAGAGGATGTTCTCATATATCATAAAAACAAGCAGATTTCTTCTAACAATTGAACGTTTTTGACAAAAGTACATAAATAATTCATAAATAAGGAGCTAACTCCTTCTTCTTGGCCGATTTCCTTTTCAATAAATTTGAGAAGAAATTCAAGCTAAAATCAAAAAGATTTCCTAGCACAAATTTCTTCTTTGTCCCCACTTTCGATCTCTTTGATTATAGGTGAACTTTTTGGCTCTGTGTACACTCATCGAAATATCTTCCTCCATTTTCGAGATATCGCTATGAAAAGCTCATGAGAAGCTTTGTCATAAAATGGGCCCCTTAAGAATAAACTTTTCCCAAATTAACATTTATGTTGCATTTCATTTTTTCCTAATATTTTCGCCTTTAATTTTGTCATAAGATGTAGTACTGCAGTGTGCGAATCCACCTTTTCAACATCACAAGTGTGAACTGTAATTTTGACAGCACAAATCGACGTCAAAAAATTGTTGTTGGATTACAAATCGGTGTCAAAAATTGGCAAATTCTAACGGGAAAATCTGGGTTGCTATTGTTGTTTTCGTTGCACTCGGCAAAACAGGGTTTTGTGCAGGACCGAATATCAATGAGACAGGGTTCTTGTTTGCACAAAATTGTTCCGGTGTTGCATAACTTTTTCACTCCAGTATGTAGGGAAACTTTGAAGGTCACACTGGAAAAATCTGGTTACCTTTTTGTATTTGGAAACATGTAAGTACGATGTTTTTGGATAGATTTACTATCAAATACATACCTTAACAGTTTGACTTAAATGAATGCAACGAGGCTATAACTATATAACAGTACACCTGCACAAGAAGGCCCAAAATTTGGTATTTGTTTCCTTTAGGGGTCAATTGCTAATAAATTAGCTAGAATTATTATTATTATTATTATTCTTTATTCAGTCTATGATTTTCATCTTACAGACTATATACATGAAATTAAAACTAAAAGTAAATACTTAAGTACTTACTACATTAAAACTTAATTCAATAAGAGACTTGAAAGAGGCTTTTGGCAGGGAAAAATCAATAGTTAGACTCCTCCCGAGCTTATTAAATTCAATAAGGGCACGAAATAATGGATTAAAATAACAATAATTCGCCCTAGGGGCAGACAAATAAAAAAGTAAGAACGATCGTAGGGATCTACTAGGTACATTGAAATAAACTTTTTCAAGGAGGTCTGGACAGTCTAAAGAGCCAACTATAATATCATAGGCAAACATTAGTAAATGCAGAGTTCTTCGGGTAAACAGGGGTTGGAGGTTAATAAGCAAACAGCGAGAATAGTAAGAAGGAAGTGGTACCTCAAAGTTGAGGGAAATTAAGCCAAACCGCATCAATTTCCTTTGGACTCTTTCAATCCTAGCCGAGTGACAGTTATAAATGGGGTTCCAAATAATGGAGGCATATTCTAGTCTCGAACGAACCAAAGATATGTAGAGAGCTTTCCTTGTATACGGGTCCTTGAAGTCTTTGCCATATCTTCGAAGAAAAGCGAGATTCGAGTATGCCTTTGGAAGTATGTAACATATATGATTGACAAAAGAAAACTTTGTGTCAAAAACAACCCCTAAATCAACAATCTCAATGACTGAGGCCAATTGACCACCGGCAATTTCATAAGATGATGGTAGGGTGGTGGAAGACTTTGTGAAAGACATGTGGAAACATTTATTAACGTTAAGGTGGAGATTGTTTGCGAGACACCAATCAACGAGTTTATTAAGGTCATGTTGCAAAAGAGCACAATCGGACGGACCATTTATTCTACGATAAATTTTTAGATCGTCGGCGTAAAGTAGAAATTTAGAAAATTTAAAGCAGGAGCCAATATCATTTATGAATAGAATAAACAAAAGAGGGCCTAAAATGCTACCCTGAGGGACACCCGAGGTGGCAAAAAACGTGTGGGAAATAGAGCCCTCAATTTCCACATACATAGTTCTATTCGACAAGTACTATTTCAGCCAACTTAAAAACACTGAGTGAAAACCAAGATGCTCGAGTTTAGATAATAAGATTTGGTGAGGGACTTTATCAAAAGCCTTCGAGAAATCGGTATAGATTGTATCGACCTGGTAGCCATCATTAAAAGCAGAGATGCAGAAATCAGAGAAATGTGCCAGATTGGTAACGGTGGAACGCCCCGCGACAAACCCATGTTGGTGCGGCTCAATAATGCTTTTAGTAACGAAAGACAATTTTTCTTTTAATACCATTTCGAAAAGCTTTGAACACGAAGTAAGTTTAGCAATAGGCCTGTAATTAGCGACATCATTCCTGCTGCCAGATTTAAAAATCGGTGTGATGGTAGACTCCTTCCACCTATTAATGAAAGTCCCAGAGGACAGGGATAAGTTAAATATGTGACAAAGAGGAGAGGATAGGGGAAAACAGCAGTGCTTCAGGATAAAGCCGCAAAGGCTTTCAGTGAGAGCATGGCTTTACACACGTCTTCTGGAGTGATAGTGACAGATCCGAAGTCTAGAAGCTCAAAAGGAGACGCACGTAGAAAATCATCATTCTGAGCAAGATCATCATCAAAATTAGATTTGAAAAACTCAGCAAAAAGCTCAACGGTTTCACTAGGAGATTGAGAACATATACCATTCCACTTCATACAAATCGGTATATTGGAAGAACCACGTTTACCGCGGACGTAGTTCCAAAAAGCTTTTGGATTCGTCTTGAGCTCAGTTTCAAGCCTACCAATGTACCGATTGTAAAGGAATTTGTCTAGGACACTAAATTGTTTGAAACTAATTAAATATTGATCTCTGAGGATGGCGTTTGCAGTATTTAACTTATACAACTTATAACATTTGTTACGTTTGTTTTTAAGATTTTTAAGAGTTTGATTGTACCAAGGAAGTTTATGTAATTTAGCGCCAAAAATCGGCACAACACTATGAAAAATCTCAGTTAGTTTAGTTAGGAAAGAGTCAAAGCAATCAGTTACGTCCATCGGCGAAAGTATTATCTCCCAGTCTAAAGCTAAAATCGAATCATTCAGCGCGAAAAGGTCACAAGCGCGAAAATTTAAAGATGAGTTCTCTAAGCGAGAGGAAACGGGAAAGGTATCGTAATTATGAATATAAATGTCGAGCGGGACATGATGTCTATCGGATGAACATAGGGGAGGGGAACTCTCAGAGAGGCTAACCATTGAATTTTCGTCGACAAAAACCAGATCAAGTAATCTAGAAAGCGTATTGAAAACATTATTAATTTGAATAAAATTACAGCTTAGAGTACTGTCTATAACATTCATTTCAAAAGAACGAGTAACATTAGTAGGAGTCAACTGACCATCCTTTTGAAGGTCAGACCAAACTATATAGGGCATATTAAAATCACCAAGAACGCAAAAAGTCGCATGAGAATTTGTTTCATACAGATTAACGATATTATCTATGTGATAATTATATAGGCTGTCACAACTGGTTGGGGGTATGTATGACACACATATGAATGTAGAGCTAGAAGATCCGGATATCTTGACGCACAACTGATCAATTAAGGAATCACTGTGCATAAGTTGATGTACAGACACACGGAAACATCGCTTCAAGGCAATGAGAACGCCACCTCCCTTTCGGAGACCGGTTTTAACTGCATCTCTATCCTTACGGAATGTATAATACAAATTAGGGTCGAAATATTCCTCGTCGAAAAAATCAGCATTGAGCCAGGTTTCTACGAAGACGAAAGCATCGTAATCCAAGCGCGAGGTAGCTATATAGATGTCCTTAGACTTAGTACGCATTCCACCCATATTATGAAAATAGATTTTTAAAGAAGAATTAGACACAGAAATGCGACGGGATACATGTGTTCTATGTGTCATTATTGTGGCTTTGGTGGAATTGAAAGGGCCGCACATTAACGTTAGATGGCCAAACGGTTGGGTTTAAAATACGGTCGTAAAAGGCTGATGCAACACCGAGCTTAAAGTTGACGCTTTCTAAGCTTTCCACCGAAACACCCTTTTTTACCAATTTACGACAGGAAATATACGTGCGGTCAATCCCAGCATACTTAGAAACAAAATCGATAACGTTGCTTTCGGAAACTGTAGGCTTAAAGGAGGAGACATGTACCCACTTCCATAAAGAAACTGCTTCAAGTTCAGTGCTGTCGTTGCAACCATAAACCAATGTTCTCCTATTGTTGCTTGTTTGTCGATGGATATGACGCTCAGTATTATTACCATTATCACCACTC
This sequence comes from Campiglossa producta, assembly GCA_964058755.1. Lineage (NCBI taxonomy): Eukaryota > Metazoa > Arthropoda > Insecta > Diptera > Tephritidae > Campiglossa > Campiglossa producta. The sequence goes on from CAXKVI010000001.1 coordinate 74,122,305, forward strand.
TGGCCGTGAACAGCAGGAAAAGAGCCAGAACTAACAGCAGTATTATTGTTTAGGTTATTAACAGCACCACTATTGATACGATTGTCGGTCTGGTCGAAATTACTGTTGATATTCCCTGCAGGGAACTCAGGCACTAGTGACACAAATTTCTGGTTCAGAACTAGATATAAAGTGGCCAATAAGAACTAGTACGTTAGTGATTACATTTTCACTAGTTCGAAACCAGCGTTTGAGGAGTCATTAAAAGGCATTTGGATTCGTATTTGAATTTAAGTTTTTGTACTTAATTTATATTTAGAACTATAGAAATAGTGCCAATAAACGAACTAGATCCAAACTATCGAATTTTGTACTAGTTCCAGCCTAGGACATCCCCATGTTAAATTCGCCAGTTGATTTCATGTAAAAAAGTTAGTTCGCGAACTAGTACTGGTTCGGAACGCACTAGAAGCGAACTAGCTCTGAACTAGAGATTTTCCCTACAGGGTTATTGTGGTTCTGGTGGTTAACAGCAATATTAGAAATGAATTGATGGTTAACATCAAAAGCAGCAGGAACAGAAGCAGAGTTTGTAGCTAAGTGCATATCGGCAGAGCTACCAGCAGCCTTGATAATGCTTTGGGCATTAACAGCAGTAGCAGCGGAGACAGACACAGACCGAGCGTCGGCCGAATTAGTATCGTTGATATCCAAGTTACAATCTGCATCAGTAGTAGTAGCAGCTATGTGAATGTCAGCAGAGCTACCAGCAGCATTGATAATGCTTTGGGCATTAACATCAAAAGCAGCGGCAGAGCTATTGGCAGTGCGAGCGTCAGCCGAATTAGTATAATTGTTATCCAGGTTACAATATGTATCAGTAGTAGTATTAATAGTATTAGTTGAGACAGCAGTCGGGACTGCCAGCTGTTGAGCATAAGATAAAGGCATAGCATTAGCAGAAGCAAGCGAAGAAGAAATTGGATTTGATGTTCTGTTAGTTACAGCAAGATTATTAGCATATGGAGATGATCGGGCGGTGAGAAAGCTACATTGCACACAAGGCTGAAGGTTAGTAGGCGAAAGCGACAAACCAAGAGGTGTGAGTGGGCGACTGTTGTGCTCAATGTAAGTGTTCGTGCCATTAATTGAGCTAACAACACTTTTTATAGCATTAACACTATCAGTCATCACTTTCATGCATTTAGCATTGTTTTTATTATGCACTTCTTTGGAATTAAAATTAGTTTTGATTTCATTTTTTAAATCTGCTATTTGTAAAGATAAATCCTTGAATTTCAAGTCAATGGCAGCCAGAGCGGACTCCAAACTAACTTTGTAGGAAACCAACACAGTGTAGTAGGCTTTGCGCAGCTTTTCATACGCATTTAGGCATTCAGAGCAAAAGTAGTTAATATGGCGATTTTTTGACAACAAATCAACATCGCACTGAGCAACACCACCCTCACAGCAAGCACGATGAAAAAGTTTATTGCAAAAACCACTGCACGGCACAATATGAGGCTCATTTCGCGCGAAAAGTTTATCGCATTCTCCACAAAACTTATCCATTGAGAATAATTAGGTAGTTAAATAACAAAATCAGAAGATTAAACAAGAAATCACAGAGAGCTCGAAAAACACGTCCGCAACGAACGGATGCTAATCAATATTGATCTGAACGAATTATGGGAGATAGCTCAAAAGACGGGGTTTGGCCTCAGGATCACGAATCCGGAAGCGCTTTTTTAATATTTTGCTTCTCTGAAGAGATTCCGCCCCAGTTTTGGTATCGGACCCGGGTAAATTTTCGGTTTTTTTACCATAACTTTCCACAGACACAAAAAATTAAAAAAGCGCTTCTGGAATCGTGATCCTCAGGCCAAAACCCGTCTTTTGAGCTATCTTCCGTAATTTTGGCTAATTTATTAGCAGTTGACCCTTAAAGGAAACAGATACCCAAAATTTTTTGTTCAATGGGGCGTTCCATGTAAAGAAATGTTTGTTTTTGGCCTCCTGTAAAATTTGTTTATGTCAGTTAGCGCCTTTGTGAATTGAGGTGACGATATAGATACTGCAGATATAGATATCGTCGGCTAAGAGTGTAAACCTGCCAACGACCAAAAAATATTTTTCAGTAGAGGCAAAAAACCAAATTTAACTTGAACTTTAAGGTTGTGGTTTGAAGGCCATGATTGCCTTGAAATATCAAAAATTAAATCATATTCGCTGGCTATTACCTTGACTTAGACCCAGAAAGTAATACTCTACAATAGAACAGTAACCGGGCGACAGAAGCTCTACATGTTGGATTTAGCAGCTTTGCTCATCAAAATTTTTTTGACATTTGTATAATTATTTCGAGGCTTTTCTTTCCTTTGCCAACTGCAGAATCGGCTACTGCTTCGAACCGCATCAAAAAGTCGATTTGGCTAAGAACGGGATTTGGCAGGTTTACGATATATGTATGTACATATATAATTAATACCTCACTCTTTGATCAATAAATAAATAAAATAAAATAAAAATTGTAAAATAAACTTTATAAATTAAAGGTAAACTTTATAAATTACATTTCTAAGAGCTTTCAACCATTATTTTTCATTTTTCTTATAAATTTAGGAAACAAGTATACCTTTGTTTGCTACTAATTTTTTATAGACATTTGAATGCAACTCAGCGCTAAATAGATGGCTCCTACACCAAAAAGCAACTCTAACCATCAGGTGTTAAACTCATTTTGGAATTTTGACGTCTATGCAGAAGAGTTTACACTTGTATTGGTACACTATGTCAATAGGCCTCAAAGACTGTCAATCGGTAAGGAGAAAATGGCTGTTATGGTATTTCTCGCCTTTGAGAAAAAAAGAACAAAATCGGTTGATCTGAACGAAGTTCTTTGCATTTTAAATAACATGGCGAACAGCAGAACTCAGCTGTTTTTTGAATGCTTTTAATATGTTTATTATTAGAATAATATGAAGTGTAAATGTCAAACGCGTAGGACGTGTTTTCGTTGCGCTCCTGAGATTTTCCACATTTTTTCTGTTTTGAAGCTTAATTTTCCGTATAATCGGTGTTACTTTTGTTTACGGGTTACTACTTTGTTTTCGGCTCGCTAAAATGAACATGAACACCCGCAGAAATCCGCTTAGAAAAGCTGATTCGCCCACTAAAACACCAAATACTCCATCATCAACTATATCTACTAATTTAGACAAGAAGATGGAAGAACAGCGAATCAGCATAATTAAAGAGCTGACAGCAGTTATGCAGGCAAGTTAGGAAAGGGTGATCGAAAGGCAGAGAAGCATCATTGTTGAAGAGCTTACCGCAGTTATGAAGAGGACCGAGGAGAAACTATTGCAGCGAATCGGGGAGTTATCTGCTGAATCAGCTAATTTAAAGCGAGACTTAGTGGCATTGGAGATGAAAGTAATCGCAGTTGAGAAATCATGTGCCGAAGCTCTCACACTCCATAATGACATAGCTGCTGCTCGCGCTCAACTCAGCGAAATCGAAAGCAGAGCTGTCGCCACTGATGTAATTATTAACGGCATCCCGCAAGCTGATGATGAAAATTTGCCTGATGTCTTTTCTAAAATATGCAGTCTTGTTCAATGCAAACCACCCCCACTGCGTGATGTGTTTCGTTTGAAAAACACAAAAAGCAAAACAAAAAAAGGCAACAACAACCGCTCGCCTATTGTTCTGAAACTAGTCTCTGCATATGATCGCTCGCACTTGCTTAGAGCCATAGCTACTTTTCGTAAGAGTAAGAAGAGATCGATAGCACTATCGGACATCGACCTTCCAGGTTATGGTACTATATACCTGCATGAAAGCTTGCCGAAGATGCTAAGAGAGGTGATGTCTCGTGCGTGTGAGCTTAGAAGAGATAAAAAATTGTTCTCCATCCGTGGAAAGATTTACGTGCGCTTAAAATCAAATGAAGAGCCCATCCAAGTATGCACCATAGCCGCCGTGGATTCTCTTTTGAGCAGCGCAACCTCATGATTTTAAATTTGTATTTTGTATTTACATATGTATGTACGTTCATTAGATATGCATTTGTTTATTGCTATATATATGTTTTGGTTTACTTATTATTATTTTTCATTTATCTTCTTCTTTAATACAAACCTTGCTACTTTCTTACCTTTCTCAATCTTTCCTATGCCCTTTTCTCATTTTACAGTGGGTGCAAGTTTATGTTTTTATAGCCAAATTGAATTTTTATGTCCTTTGACTATGTATGACTTAACTGTCGGCTCTAGCGATTTTAATCTTAAAAATACGTTAAAATTGGTTTGGGATTTCCATCCTGGATTTCAAGTTTGTCATTTTAACGCAAGAAGCCTAAATCAGTGCAAACTTGATTACCTTAGCTACATTTTTGAGGGCGTATGTATGGATGTAGTGTGTGTGACTGAAACTTGGTTTAAAAGTGATAATAATGATGATTTCTATGACTTGAGTGATTTTGCTGTTGTAAGAAACGATAGGCATATCGACAAGCGTGGTGGCGGAATAGCAATTTACCATAAGAAGGGGTTGCAACATAAAATTGTATATAAATCTAACCATCAGGATGAGGTTGAGTGTTTGATGGTTGAATTCTTTAACAATTTGCAATGCTGCCTGGTGATATGTGTATATAATCCCAGTAAGTCTTGTGATTTAAATAACTTATTCCAACAAATCAATAGATTTAGCATAATGTATGAACACATAGTTTTTTGTGGTGACCTTAACATAGATCTTCACTTGAGAAATGAACGTGCGAATAATCTTATTGATCAAATAGCCAGTGTTGGTTTGAAAATCATCAACGATGTGCCAACTCGATTTGGACCTAATTGTAAGCCAAGTTTACTCGACTTATTTTGCGCGTCGAATATATCGTGCGCATCTCATTTCGAGCAACTTTCTTTATGTAGTGTAAGCGACCATGCCCTACTGTTGATATACTATGATATAGAGTTGAACTCCTCTAGGTATTCAGAACCTGACTTCTTTTATTTTCGGGATTTTAACAAAATTCCCATTAATGATTTAGCTACTGAAGCGTCAGTCCTTCCTTGGAACGACTGTTGGTATTTGGCTGATATAGATGAAAAAGTTGGTCATTTTGAAATGTTAGTCAATTATCTATACGATAAATTTTGAAATGTTAGTCAATTATCTATACGATAAATATGTTCCTTTAAGGAAAGTTCATATGCGTAAAAATAAGCAGCCATGGTTCACCAAGGGTGTACGTAAGGCAATAAATGATCGAAACAAGAGTTACTCTTCCTGGAAAGAAGATAGAAGCGAGGTAAATTGGTCAGTCTACAAACGTATGCGAAACAGGGCTACTGAAGCCACACGTATAGCTAAAAAACTTTACTACCAGAGTAAGCTTAATGTTAAGCTTACCCCCAAAGTTCTGTGGAAAAATTTTAGAAATCTTGGAGTAAAATCCGAAAAGAAGTCTGAGTGTATGCTTGATCCAGACACCATGAATGAGTATTTCTCAGTAAAGTTGCCTGTAGAAGGTGCTGGATTTGAACCTGATAGCGACCTTGTTCTCAATACTAATAGGAAATTCAGCTTTACCAATGTCTCGGAATCTGAAGTAATTCCGTGTATACTTTCAGTCAAATCGAATGCGGTAGGAGAGGACAAAATCAGTCTAAGATTCTTAAAGTTAATTTTGCCCTATGCTGTTGCCGCATTGACGCATATAATTAACTTTGCAATAACTACTTCTAGGTTTCCTGACATTTGGAAAGTAGCCAATATAATACCTGTGGCCAAAAAAAGTAATGCTACTAAACCTTGTGATTTTAGGCCAATAAGTATTTTGTCGTCGCTTTCTAAGGTTTTTGAAAGATTAATCCTAAATCAAATGCGGGGGTATCTATCATCGAATGGTCTTATTACAGAGTATCAGTCTGGTTATCGACAGGGACATATCTGTTCTACTTCCGTATTAAAAGTGATGGAGGATATACGGCCCTTCTTTGACAGAGCTGATCTCACTATTCTAACGTTATTAGACTTTTCGAAGGCTTTTGATACCGTTTGTCTTCAAATTCTGCTGCGAAAACTTTACGCATACTTCGGATTTAGCCACGATGCAGTTGGATTAGTGGCAAACTATCTTTTTAATAGACACCAAAAGGTTGTACTGAAAAATAACTGCTCTACCCTGGTGCCAGTAAAAGCGGGCGTTCCACAGGGATCCATTCTTGGTCCCATTTTATTCAGTCTTTATATTAATGATATTGTCAGTTGCTGTAAAAATGTAAAATGTAAAGATGCTGATGATGCTCAAATATATCTATCTGCGCCTATAGGGCTTAGTGAGTGCAAAATTAACGATGATCTGAAGTTAATTTATCTGTGGTCGCAAAATAATAGGCTGAATTTTAACGCATCTAAGACTCAAGCTATAGCCTTATCTCACTCCTCTTACAGCTTGAAAGATGTTTCTCCACTAGTACTGAACGGTACTGTCATTAAATATGAAAGGGTCATTAAAACATTGGGTTTCAAGTTGAATACATTTCTAACTTGCATTGATCATGTAAATACAGCAATTTGTAAGTCGTAATCTGTGTTGAGACAGCTTTGGAGGACTGCTGCTTATATCCCCCAAGAAATAAAACTTAAACTTATCAAAACCTTATTAGTGCCTATAATTTCGTATCAAGAGTTGGTCTATGGTTGCCTGGATAAGGGTTCTACATATAAACTACAATTGCTAATTAATAATGCGGCTAGATACGTATACCTAAAAAGGAAATTCGACCATATATCGGAATTTTCCTTTCAAATTCTTGGGTGTAGTTTATCTAAATTTTTTGATCGCCGTTTATTACTATTTATACACAAGCTAATCCACACTCGTTGTCCGAATTATCTCTACACGAAGTTAATTTTTGCATATTCTGCTCGAACATGCAATCTCATAGTACCACACTTTAAATATTCAAGTACATCAAGAATGTTTTTCGTTAGAGCCGTGCAGTTGTGGAATTCGTTACCTAACAAATTAAAAATGGTAACCAATCAAGAGCAAGTCAATTGGCAAAGAGCAATCAATTTTTCAATTCTAACTGGGTTATTCAAGCTAAGTTAAACTATATCTTCCTAGACGCATTTCTGTATCCTCTCTCACTGTATGTTCTACAATCTAGATAGATTGTAAAAATGAATAAATAATTAATAGTTATAAGTTACTTATGTTAAGAAAAATTGTAATAATTTAGTGTGATAGGTGGCACGTTAAAAGACTCTGTCTTATTTGTGTCCTAATAAAATAATAATAATAATAAGTATAAGTTTGCAGAAAAAATAAACTTAAATGGTACTTTTGGTCATATCTATTTACTCGTATCGCTCACTCAGTACTCACTCGCACTTAGACGTGGATCTCCACATCTTAATCTGGAAGCTCTGGTTGGCTTATTCTCAGTGAGTATTGCTTATGTACTGTCACAATAATTATGTGTCAAGAAATAGGTATTAAATGTACGTCACTGACCTAGAGATAAGGGATATACATGCTGACTGATTTTGGAAGCCATGCCTCGAAGTCAGACTAATTGTGATACATTATGAATTTACTTCTGCCCTACCTTAAATCTAAGTCTAGCTACGGCCCTGCCTGGTACTACTGATGACCATATTGCGAGCAAGGGCGAAGTCAATCAACCTAGTGCCGTTGGGGGATGTTATATCGTGGAGACTAAATTTTCCAACTATAGGGCCAAGGACTCCTTCCTTGCCCACCTTGGCATTGAAGTCGCCTAGTACGATTTTGATATCATGTTGGGTGCAGCGATCATAGGTCTCTTCAAGTTTATCGTAGAAGGTGTCCTTCTCTGCGTCGTCCTTCTCCTCAGTCGGCGCATAGGCGCAGATAAATGTTATGTTGAAAAACCTCGCTTTGATGCGGATCGCAGCGAGACGCACGTCCACAGAGGTGAACGCTAATACTTGGCGGGAGAAGTCTCTTTCCCACCACGAATCCTACACCACGCGATTTTCCGCATGTCTGGCCACTGTAGTATACATATGTCACAAGGTCCGATGGTCGTCTTTCTTTGTCTGGTCCATCGCATTTCCTGCAGGCCGGTGATGCCAGCTTTTCCGTTAACGAGGACATCAACCAGTTGGGCAGAGGTACCTTCCCTGGAAAGGGTCCGGACATTCCAGGTACACGCCCTAATATCCTTCTCATTGTCCTTAGTTCGTTTTTCTGGTCGTCAACATTAAAGGGGGTTCTCATCCGAGGCTTTGTTTTCTTTTTCATTGCAGTAAATTTTTTACGTGGCGGGTCCCAAACCCAGCGCACAACCGGTCTCCGGGGGTTTGAATCAAAATATTCACACATTTATATAGCGAGCCGCCTTCTACAAGACAGACACCCGCTTGCAGCCGCACCACATGGTGAACAGACGCTGCGAAACAAGACCTTGGTGGGCCCTTAACCGAATATGTTAGAGTGGCCCCACCGGGGCTCCCTCTCTTTCTGCCGCGAGCATAAGTAGTCACGTTGCCAAGAGTGCACGAACGAGGTCGCAAGAGTCGGGATTGAGCAAGGTCGCACAGTTGGAGCTGTTTAGCTAACTATACAACCACACCCCATTACACTCCATAGATATTACAACTCTAAAAATTTCTATAATTTTTCATGAAAATATAGATGAAAATATATCAGGGTTCGGGAACATTCACTCTCCTTCACGAACATGAACATTAAAAAAAAAAAAATTCCATTCGCGTTCGTGAATAAGAACGTATAAAAAATCCACACCATTCACGTTCATGAATGCATTCGTGCAGCATTTATAAATGCCTTCTCGAATTATATATGCACGTACTTCTTGACGTTCATCGTCATATATGTATGCATATGTGGCGTGAATAATTCACGAAGGCATTTAAGAACGTGCATTGAATGCATATTTTGTATGGCATATTCGCAGAGGGTTGTAGTAGAAAATTTGAAAAATGCTATTGCGAGTATACCGACGGGAATGTGCACCAAAAAAAAAAAACTTTTGACGGTACTTCTAGGTTTTATTCAGGGATATGAAGGACCTTCTTAGGGGTCATTTCTATAATTTTTCGGGACCATTTTGGAATTGTTTTGGCGACCATTTCGAGATTATTTTCAGGACTTTTCGGTATTGTCTTCGGGACTTTTTCGGGATTTTTTTCGGGATTATTCCGGGAATTTTTTCCCGATTGGTTTTTCAATCATTTCGTGGTAATTTTGGGATTGTTTTCGGATCATTGCAGGATTGTTTTTGGGACTTTTGGGCCATTTCATGTTCATAGAGTTCTTAATCATTTCAAGAAAAAATTTCGGGATGCAGTTTTGTGCAAGCACACTACCTTAAATTATCATCATCTGCATGCTTACAAAAGTTGCTTTGCTTATAAAAAGTTGTTTATTATAATACAATTTATTTTATACAATGAAATAATAATAGCTGATTTATGATAACAATTTCATCAACGCAAGTGGAAGTTACTGCGCTAGCGCAATAGCCTAGCACATAACAACATTACCTACCACCCTGCTGGTCATGCCTCAGAACATTCTAAATTTACTGTGTCGGATGGCCTTAAGCGGGAAACAGAATCACTCCGCCAATACGTCAGTTGCGTGACGTACGTCAATTTTAGAGCAAATTCTACTTTGACGTATCCGTCGTATCTGGCGTTACGCATACAAACACCCGCAGTCTACTTTGCTGTCAGTTGTTTCAACGTACTGACGTACTGATTCTGCTGAAAGCTTTAACAGCGCTCGCATTTCTGGATTTGTTTTGTATGTGGGAAAACCACAAGGCATTGTCGGTAGTGAGTAGAACAAAAGCATGTGTTGTATGTAGGTAGGTATGAATGTGTGTGTATCCGAAAAATCTCTCGTAAAAATTTTTTGAACATGTGCATATGTAAGCATGCAGATGATGATAATTTAAGGTAGTGTGCTTGCACAAAACTGCATCCCGAAATTTTTTCTTGAAATGGTTAAGAACTCTATGAACATGAAATGGCCCAACAATCATCCCTAAATGGTTAGGAAAAGTCCCAAAAACAATCCTACGATGATCCGAAAACAATCCCAAAATTATCACGAAATTATTGGAAAACCAGTCCCAAAAAATTCCCGGAATAATCCCGAAAAAAAAAATCCCGAAAAAGTCACGAAGACAATACCGAAAAGTCCTGAAAATAATCCCGAAATGGTCCCGAAAACAATTCCAAAATGGTCCCTAAATATTATAGAAATGGCCCCTAAGAAGGTCTTTCATATCCCTGAATAAAACCTAGAAGTACCGTCAAAAGTTTTTTTTTGGTTCACATTCCTGTCGGTATACTCGCAATAGCATTTTTCAAATTTTCTACTACAACCCTCTGCGAATATGCCATACAAAATATGCATTCAATGCACGTTCTTAAATGCCTTCGTGAATTATTCACGCCACATATGCATACATATATGAAGATGAACGGCAAGAAGTACGTTCATATATAGATTCGAGAAGGCGTTTATGAATGATGCACGAATGCATTCATGAACGTGAATGGTGTGGATTTGTTATACGAACGCGAATGCAAATTTTTTTTTTAATGTTCATGTTCGTGAATGCGAATGCAAAGAACGTACTTGAATCTTCATAAATGAATAATTCCGAACCCTGAAATATATTAAGCGAAACTCGACGAATCACATCAAACAAAAAACCAAGGACAAAACCAAAAAGGAACAACTACACAACGTGATTTATGAAATCCCATGCATGGGTAAAGACGGCGAAAGCTGTGACAAGGTTTACATAGGTACAACGAAAAGAGAATTGAAAACGAGGATAAACGAACACAAACTAGATGCCAAAAACAAAAAGAACAACACAGCGTTGGCGCAACACTTGACTGATCAAAAGCACACAGCTGATTTTGACAATGTAAAGATACTGGATGTGGAGAATAGAGTTAGAAGAAGAATGACAATAGAAGGCTTGCGCATACAACAAAACATTTCACGAGCAGTAAACTTTAGAGACGATGTTGACTGCATAAACTGCGCTTATGCTAGCGCAATTACAGTAGATGTTTGACTAGTGAAACAAAAGGGTGTCAGTGATGCATTTATGGATGCGCATGTTTATATATATTTTCAGTTATTATGTAGTTAATTGTTGTTGTACAAAATAATTGTAAGTGAAAATTGTTATGTAATGTCCAAATTAGCAATTATTAATGTTCTTTGTTTTTCGATTTTTATTATTAATAGATTTAATAAATAATACCCTGATGAAGATGCAAAACTGGGTCGAAACGCGTAGGATGGCAACATAAAAAGTTGTTTTATTAAGAAAAAAAACCCCGGCCGAAAAGCTCCATTAAAAATATTATTAAAATTTAGTTGGCCCAAAATAAATAACATCAAACAAAATTTTAGATTTTTTTCGAGTATGCAGTTTTGTGGGGCCACTCTTACACACTTGGTTTAAGGGCTCAGCGAGGTCTTTTGCGCAGCGTCTGTTCACCATGAGGTGCGGCTGCAAGCGGGCGTCTGTCTTGAAGCAAGCGGCTCGCTATATAAATGTGTAAATATTTTCCAAAAACCCCGAAACGGGATGTGCGCTGGGTTTGGGATCCGCCCCGTAAAAATTAATTCCTATGAAAACAAATTTATCAAAGCCTCGGATGGGAACCGCCTTTAATGTTGACGACCCGGCAAAACGAATTAAGGACTACGAGAAGGACAAGCCTGACATCACCGCCCCGGAGGAAATGCGATGAACGGTGCAAAGGGAAGACGACCATAGGTCCTTGTGACGTATACTACAGTGGCCAGACATGCGGCAGAGCGCGTGGTGTAGGATTTGTGGTGGGAAAGAGACTTCGCCGCCATATATTAGCGTTCACTCCTATGGACGAGCGTCTCGCTCCGAGCCGATCAAGGCGAGGTTTTTCAGCATAACATTTATCTGCGCCTATGCGCCGACTGAGGAGACGGACGACGCAGAGAAGGACTCCTTCCACGATAAACTTGAAGAGACCTATGATCGCTGCCCCCTGCATGATATCAAAATCGTGCTCGGCGACTTTAATGCCAAGGTGGGCAAGGAAGGAGTCTTTGGTCCTACAGTTGGAAAATTCAGTATCCACGATATAACATCCCCCTACGGCACTAGGTTGATTGACTACGCCGCTGCTCGCAATATGGTCATCAGTAGTACCAGGTTCCAGCATAAGCGAATGCACCAAGCCACCTGGCTGTCCCCTGATCAAAGAACAAGAAACCAGATTTATCATGTCATGATCGATGGCAGACACAGCTCCACCGTTCTAGACGGGCGTACCTACGCGGTACCAATATCGACTCGGACCATTATCTTGTTGCAGCCAGGATACGCACACGCCTCTGTGCAGCGAAGAAAGTGCGCACAGTAACGGAAGGAAAGTTTGACGTCGAGAGGCTGCGCGCGACACAGACAGCTGATAACTTCTCCACTCGAATCTCACACCTGCTATTGAAGAGCAATCCTCGACCTAACGATGTAACCGAGCAATGGAAGCATATCTCTCACTCATGATGTAACCTCACTGAGGCCACTATAGAGTTTCAGCGAGCCCGCAAGAATAACTGGTACGATGAGGAATGCAGCACAGCCTCGGACAAAAAGGACGCTACATACAGGGAGACGTTGCGAACGGGCGTAACCCGCAGTGTATGGCAACGCTATCGTGAGGCGAATAAGGAAGAGAGACGCCTTTTCAGAAAAAATAAATGTGAGGCAGAAAGGCGTGAGATGCTGGCTGACAAGAACGGTGCCCGAAAATTCTATGAAAAGATCTGGCGGATGGCGGAAGGTTTAAAGACCGGGGCAAGTTCTTGTAACGACAATAATGGTGAACTGGTAACCGACGTACAGAATATACTTAAATGATAGAGGGAGCACTTCTCCTCACTGCTAAATTGCGAGGAAGACGTCGAACCCGATACCCCAATCCCTGACGATGGAAAATTCGTCCCACCAGCTGACTGTGATGAAGTGAGGATAGCTATATCCCGGCTAAAAAACAACAAAGCGCCTGGAAGAGACGGACTACCCGCCGAGCTGTTCAAACACGGAGGCGAAGAGCTGGTAAAAAGCATACATCAGCTTTTATGCAGAATATGGTTAGTCGAGTGCATGCCTCCGGATTGGAATTTAAGTGTGCTCTGCCAAATCCACTAGAAAGGCGATCCCGCTAACCGCACCAACTACCGCGGAATCAGTCTTCTTAATATCGCATATAAGGTTCTTTCTAGCTTATTGTGTGAATGACTGAAGCCCATCGTAGACAAACTGATTGGACCTTATCAGTGTGGATTTAGACCTGGTAAGTCCACCATCGATTTTCACGACACGCCAAATCCTGGAGAAGACCCATGATAAAAGAATCGATACACACCACCTCTTTGTCGAGTTAAAAGCCGCTTTTGACAGCGTAAAAAGGAGTTGCCTGTATACCGCCATGTCTGATTTTGGCTTCCCTGCAAAGCTTATACGGCTTTACCAAATGACGTTGAGCAATACCAACAGCTCGGTCAGAATCGGGAAGGGCCTCTCTGAGCCATTTGAAACCAAACGAGGCTTCAGACATTGCGACTCCCTTTCGTGCGATTTCTTCAACCTGATGCTGGAAAGGATATATCGAGCAGCAGAGCTAAACCGCAATGGCACAATCTTTTACAAGAGCGTGCAATTGCTGGCGTATGCCGATGATATTTATATCATTGGCCTTAACAATCGCGCCGTAAGCGCTGCCTTCGCTGGGCTGGACAAAGAAGCGAAAAAAGTGGGTCTTGCGGTGAACGAGGACAAGACGAAGTATCTGCTCTCATCAAAGATAGAATCGGCGAACCTGCGGCTTGGCAGCCAAGTCACCATTGCTGGCTACAAGTTTGAAACGGTGAGACACTTTGTCTACTTGGGAACCAGCATTAACACCGAAAATAATATCAGTATAGAAATTTAACGGAGAATCACTCTTGCCAACAAGTGTTACTTTGGACTAAGTAAGCAATTGAGATGTAAAGTCCTCTCTCGACAAACAAAGATCACGCTCTATAAGGAGGGGAGGCCTCGACTGAGATGAAAGCAACAGGTGGAGGATGACTTCAACTCCCAAGATTAGTTTTGTAGCTAATTTTATTTTAGTATAACTAGATTCTAATCTCAAGCCCCTATAAAAAAAACGGAAAAAGAAGGACATAACAAAGACAAAACTTAAAAAGAAGGACATTTACACACACTTTTTCTTTTGGAAGGACAGGGAAGGACGTTGCAATAAAATGAAGACAATGTCCTTCCGAAAGAAGGACGTCTGGCAACCCTAGCAGTGTTGGAGAAGAATTTTTCGCAGACGTTGGGGATGTGTTCGGAGAACTATTTTATGGGAAAAAGTCGATTTTGAAAAATTGATTTAGTGTGCGATATCACACTACGTATTTTTCTATTAATTTTATGTATTTTTTCTATTTATGGTGCGAAGGAAACGGTCTTATATAATTATCATATTGGTGCAAACGGCCAAGCTATGTTAAAAAAAACCGAAATACAAAAAAAGGTGTTCAAAACAAACGAAAAAGTTTGGATTTTTAATTTTATTGTGGCATTTGGACGTTTCTCTTTTATTTTATGTGAACAAATTTTGCACGCGAATTTATATAAAATCTGTTTTGTTTGGTAATAAATAAATTCATTGCATTCAATATTTTTCTGCTTTACGATTTTTGAAAATTTTGTGGAATTTAAGGCGGATTTACAAGGTCGAATTGCTATTTACACGGTGTAACGACAAAAAATCGGCCAGAAAATCGACTCGTGTAAATAGCCCTCACAGGAAGTAATTGTTTTTAATTTATTATTATATAATTTACTTTGCTTACACACGAAGAACGATCGGTATATTCTAACGAAGTTAGTTACACACATACATTCATACATACACAATACGCATTGTATCATTTTGCAGTACGTTTTTAAATCTTTACAAATTCTTAGAAGAAATAGCAAATGAAAAGGGATTGCTACAAGTTCAAAATGTAAAATAAACTTTATAAATCAAAGGTAAACTTGTTAAATTATAAGTCTAAGAAGTTTTCAACCATTATTTTTCACCTTTTTTATACATTTAGGGAGCAATTAACCCTTTATTAACTGCAAATTTTTTATACGCAATCGAATGCAACTCGGCGCTAAATGATGCTCTTTTCCAAAAAAAACCAACTCTGATCCTCAGGTGTTAAACTCACTTTGAAATTCCTGACGTCTATGCTTGACATTTCAAACTTGTACTGATACACAATGGATTTTAGTTTTGTTCGGACGTTTCCGTTCAGACGTTCCAGATTTTGCCCTAAAGCAAGCATGGGCATTCCTAACTCAATTGAGCCGCACGCATGTGTGGTATGGTCGCCTGCGCGGAGCAAGGCAACAAACCTTAATCTGCTAGGTAAAGTACACAGATCTTGCATGATCTGTATAAGCGGTGCGTTAAGAACAACGCCCAATGAAGCACTCCAGGTCATTCTTGGCATTTTGCCACTCGATCTTGAAGGGCACCGAGTAGCAGCAGCATCGGCTCTGCGTCTAAGGGAAACGTCCGGCTGGGGCGCAAGCACTACTGGACACGCCTGTATTTTGGGATTCTATAGCTTTCTTCCGCTGAGCACAGATCGCTGTGCGATCACAACAGTCGGAGATAGCGGTTTTAAAATCAACATTCCCAGCAGGGTAGAATGGGAGAGCACGGATCGGAGTCCCGTCACTCATGGCGGCACTTCCATTTTTACTGATGGCTCGAAGTTAGACGGCAGAGTTGGGGGAGGGGTTTATTCAAAGAATCTGAACCTTGAGCTCTCCTTCAGACTACCTGATCACTGCAGTGTCTTCCAGGCTGAAGTTTCAGCAATCATGGACGCCGCGGCTTGGATAGGCCAACACACTATCAGACAGGACATTTTTATATTCAGCGACAGCCAGGCGTCCATCCTTGGCTCTTACTAGTTCAACTCTGAACTGACGCTCAGCTGTCGTCGATCTCTACAAGAGATGGCCCAACAGAATCGCGTTAACCTCACATGGGTCCCGGGGCATAGGGACATTGAGGGAAATTGTAGGGCAGACGAACTCGCTAGGCAGGGAACGACCAAGCAGGTTCTTCGCGATAAAGAGCGCTTAGGTATGCCGTTTGCCACATGCAAGCTTATGCTGAAGGAGTACACACTCCGCCAAGCCAACGAAAGATGGCTGCAATCTCCAGGATGCCGGGTATCCAAAGAAACCTGGCCGAAATGGGATCATAAAAGATCAAGACAAATTTATGCCCTAAGGAGAAGAGAAATCTCCATATTAATAGGCGTATTAACTGGGCACTGCCTCATTGGTATGCACGCAGAAAGACTTGGTGTGCCCTACCGACGATGCTGTAGGAGTTGTAAGGATGATGAGGAGGAGGAAACGGTGGAGCACCTCATCTGCAACTGCCCGACTTTAAGTGGCGCGAGAATGCGCTTTTTGGGAGTTCCCTTCCTGGTCAGCCTACGCCAGGTCACGGAGCTGGACATAAAGGACCTGATGGCCTTCATCAAGTCATCTAAATGGTTCGAGGAGGAGTAACGGTGTCGGTATAGGAAAATCAGTCCCAGGATTCTGCTATGTGGAGAATTCCGTTAATACCGGGATTTTCCATATGGCAGGGTCCCGGAACTGACTTTCCTAATGTTAGTGGTATCACAACGGGCCTTTTAATACTGGCCTAGGTGTGCCTCTGCGGCAGCCACTTGAACCTAACCTAAACTATTGATATCTCGGGAACCGCTTGACCCATGTGGATAAAATTTGGCATTATAGATAGTATGATTCATTCTATGATTATATGCAAGGGTGTTGCCACTTGGGGCGGTTCACAGGGTTGCCACCTATCTCAATTTTTTTTAAATATTGAGCAAGATATGCCAATATGGGTATCAAATGAAAGGTATTTTCGACCGTTTTCCAAATATGTAAATCTCAAGCAGGGTTGCCACCTAACCGCATTTTATTTATTTTTGTTGCTATCTCGGGAACCGCTTGACCGATGTGGATAAAGTTTGGTATTATAGATAGTATGATTCATTCTAAGATTATATGCGTGGGTGTTGCCACTTGGGGTGGTTCACAGGGTTGCCATCTATCTTAATTTTTTTCAAATATTGAGCAGGATATGCCAATATGGGTATCAAAAGAAAGGTATTTTCGACCGTATTCCAAATACGTAAATCTCAAGCAGGGTTGTCCCGTAGGGTTGCCACCTAACAGCATTTCATTTATTTTTATTAATATCTTGCGAACAGCTTGGCCGATGTGGATAAAATTTGGCATTATAGTATGATTCATTCTAAGATTATATGCTTGGGTGTTGCCACTTGGGGCGGTTCACAGGGTTGCCAAATGTGTACATTTTTTTTAAATATTGAGCAAGATATGCCAATATGGGTATCAAATGAAAGGTATTTTCGACCGTATTCCAAATATGGAAATCTCAAGCAGGGTTGCCACCTAACCGCATTTTTATTTATTTTTCTCTATATCTCGGGAACCTCTCAACCGATTTGGATAAAATTTGGCGTCATAGATAGTATGATTCATTCTAAGATTATATGCGTGGGTGTTGCCACTTATCTCAATTTTTTTTTTAAATATTGAGCAAGATATGCCAATATTGGTATCAAATGAAAGGTATTTTCGACCGTATTCCAAATATGTAAATCTCAAGCAGGGTTGGTACGTAGGGTTGCCACCTAACCGCATTTTATTTATTTTTATTGATAATTTGGCATTATAGATGGTATGATTCATTCTATGATTATATGCGTGGGTGTTGCCACTTGGGGCGGTTCACAGGGTTGCCACCTATCTATTTTTTTTTAATATTGAGCAAGATATGCCTATATGGGTATCAAGTGAAAGGTATTTGCGACCGTGTTCCAAATATTTAAATTTCAAGCAGGCTTGCCACCTAGTCTTCCTATCTTTTTTCGTGCAACTCTCTTTCCTATCTCCCTCCCTTTTGCTCTTCATGGCCTTCTTTCCTTCTACCACGCCCCTCTTCCTCTATATATCATTCGTATTGGCCCTGTTAATTAAGGCCTAGTTCTACCCATGTACCAAATTTTAAGGAAAACGCACCATATATAAGATATTTTCGAATGGATCGTTTCCCTGGTCCACTTCCCGGAAGTAAGATATTGTGAATGTAAACCATTCTCGAATACATCTTATTCATATTTCGTTATTTCTGAACTTAAGAAGTTAACTTCTTTCACGTGTACTGGCTACACGCGGTTTTTTTAAATAATTTCTTTCGACATATACTTACTTACTTATTTTAATAACCAGTATCGCTTTAATGTAATATATCATATATAATTACAAAAAAAGAGGGAATATGACCAATTATCAATAAATTGATATAATAACTTATTGACTTGTTTTTGGTGTAAAAAAATATAGTTAAAAGAAAAATCAATTGAAGAATACATTTGAGTACGCAAATCACAACGTCTACAAGAAAAACCGGCGAATACACTACGTTGAACTGTGACTTTTTTCGCTTGATTTATGGCCCAATGACATCTTCCTATTCCGACATATAAAAAAAATGATTGGCGACCAAAATTCATAATTAAAAATTCAGAATTGATAATTCAGAAAGCCAAAATGTAGAAATTAATCAAAGGGCATGAAAAACATTAAATTTTGCGCAAAATTTTATGTAAGCCGATTCTAGCCGTTTTTAAAATGTCTCATCCCTCGTGATGGGTACCTTGCCGCGGTACGAGGGCTTAAGTCGATAGCCACAGGGCTACGCTGCCCTTGTGATCATAGCTCCGTACGGCACTTCATCACGAGAGCAGCCTAGCCTCTCTGGCGCGACGACAAAGATCTTCCCCCTCCCAATCCAGGGTGTTATGCGACCAAGTGCCCATTGGATGTTTGCAGCCGGGAGGGAAATCGTGGCTGTATTTGAACGGAGCCTCTCTGATACCGGGTCGCCTCAGAGAGTAAGCATGGCCTTACCGCGGTACGGGGCTCTGCCGCGGCGGACGACACATTTTCCCCTACTCTTCCCTTCACCCTAAGCTGGCCTTGTCCGGCGATGGGTCGTACGAACAAGATGAACTCAAATAACGCAAATAAAAACGAAAAACCCAAAAAACAAACAACGCCAAATTTCACTCCTCAGCAAAGGAGAGCTATGGAGGAGCAGGCGAGAAAGCAACAACAACGCCGGAGGACAACCTCCGTTCCACAATCAAGGGGGGGATCGACAGCGAAGATTGACTTGATGGGAGCTAGCAACAGTGCGGTTGCCAACGCAGCTAAGCGGACAACGGCGGATGCTAAACTCCCATCAACCTCTGATATGAAAACCAGTATCTTTACGTCTGTGGCAGCGGTCTCACGACCTGGCCTCGGAGTTTCGAAGGGGAAGGAAGCTGCAACTGAGATTTCGGCAAGGGGAGCGACCGCGATGGCAACTACGGGTCCGCACTCCCGGGAGACATCTCCCCGCCGCTTCACATACCACGAGAAAAGATTGGCTGCAAAGATCCTGAAGAGGTATGAAGGGGTACCCCAGGAGTCGCTGTCGCCGAATTGCAGTAAATCGGTAGAGCTTGCGAAAGCTGTGATAACGGATTTCCAAAATTCTTACATGCCAAAGAGGTTAAAAGTTAACCCTTTCAAGCGCCAGAGATCGAACCTGGAGTTAAATCCCCCTCCCAAGCGGCATCAGAATACCTCTGGAGCGGGCAAACTAAGCTTTGCTGAGGTAACCACGGACCTTGACCGAGGCAATGACCGTCTGGCCATCCCCAAGGACCGGTGGCGTTACGTGCGAAATGAACTCGGCAACATTCTTCTCAACGTTGCTCCGGAGTTTCCGGGTAGTTCGGCGCGAGTAACGGATGCGGGTTGGCACCAGGGTCAGATCAAATTACTCGCATGCGAGGATGCAAAAACCGTAGCACTGTATAAGGCAGCAGCGGCTAAACTGGGTGAAGTCTACAAGGGCGCAAAGATACAGGTCGTCGACTGGAAGGACATTCCAGCTCGTCCAAGGGCAAGGGCGTGGATTCCGGCCATCCCTGACGAACCCGCAGAATTCTCGGGATGCTACGGCTAATGAATCCGTCCCTCCCAACGCATGACTGGAGTGTCAATCTGGTCGGGGATGCGGTGGGGCCCGACAGACAGGTGGTGTTCACCATGAATAAAGAGTCAATCGAGCCCCTCAAAAGATGCAATGGCCTAGTACACTACAGCGTAGGCCAGATCGTTATCCACGTATATCGTGGTGATGCTCAGCGCGCTGCCTTCTCGGCTGCTCCGGGGGAACCGGAAGACGAAATACCATAAGAGGAAGCGGAGGATTCCGATGCGGAAAGCATGTTATCCGCCACGTCCCTTGCCGATAGTGCAGTGAACAATTCGGAGATGGAGGACAGCCTACAGGACGAGGAAGTCGTCGACGTCATGGTGGTAGCAGCCAACGCTGAGCGATTAACATCTAACGCTACAGACAGCAGGACTCCCGCAACGCCATATCGGGCAGTTAATCGGAACAACTCGTCGTTGATAGGCAACCACCGGGATGGGGCAAACCTCGACGATATGGGGACGGCAGGGAAGTCTGTGCGCTCTCATGTTGGTGGTGCTTCAGATTAATCTGCACAAATCTAAAGTGGCCTCGGCTGCTTTAAGTAGTCGTCTTTCTAAAGGCGACGTGGATGTGGTCCTCATCCAAGAACCCTGGGTCAATAGCTCGAGAATCTGCGGATTGGGGACTAAGGGCTTCAAGCTCATTCGAGCCAGCGAGGAGAGCAAAGTTCGAACGTGTATTTTGGTCAAGTCTGAGTTGAACTCCTTTCTCCTACCTAACTACACCAATGGTGATATTACCGCTATCAGTCTAATAACGGTCGACAGCACCCGCCTGACGGTGGCGCCGGTCTATATGCCCTACGACGCCGAAGAACGCCCACCACAAAACGGAGGTGAAAGACCTGGTGTCAAATTTCTGCACGGGTAATCTTATTATTGGAGCGGACGCTAATGCTCACCATGTCCAATGGGGGAGTTCCGATATCAATGCCAGGGGCGAGTCTCTGTTTGATTACCTCTTAACAACCAACCTGGTAATTTGCAACGTGGGTAATGAGCCTACTTTTATCACTAAGACCCGTAGGGAGGTCATAGACCTCACTACCTGTAGTGAAGGCGCTTATGGGTGGGTCAGAAAATGGCGGGTTCTGGAAGAACATTCATTCTCCGACCACCGTTACATAGAAATGGTTTTAGACTTTATTGTAGAACAACCAGTCATGAAGCGCAATCCACGTAACACAAATTGGCAGTTACACAATGAAATATTAGACAGAGACCTCCCAGTACTTCCCTCACAAGCCCCCTCATCAGTAGAGGAGCTGGAGGATCTTGTTACTACATTTACATCGGCGCTCTCAAATGCTCTAGGACAGGCTTGTCCAGTGCCAAAACCACGCGGTAAACACAGGCCACATTGGTGGTCCTACGATTTGGACTCGTTCCGCAAATCATGCCGGAAACAATTTAACAGGGCCAAGAGCCTCGGCTCTGAGCCTCATTGGCACGAATATAAAGCTAAACTTAGGGCCTACAAAAAAGCTCTGAGACAGGCGAAGAGAACTTCGTGGAGAAATTTCTGCACTGGCGTCGAAAAGGTCGACGACACAGCGAGACTTAGACGAGTCCTCTCGAAAAGTCAAACAGCCATCAGCTATTTGCGAAAAACTGACGGATCCTGGACCAGCACGGAAGAGGAAACCCTTGAGCTGCTCTTGAATACACATTTTCCGGGGAATCTGCATGACGCACCTCTAGTACCTGCAACAAACCTGGCAGTAAAAATACCCATCACTGAGGAAAGGGTAAGGTGGGCAGTTAAGAGCTTTGAACCGTATAAGGCTGCCGGGCCGGACGGGATTATCCCCGCGCAACTTATAAACACATTGGAGACATCAGCTAAATGGCTGGTATTTCTCTTCACAGCCTGCCTGGCTCTCAACCACATTCCGGGCTCCTGGTGAAGCGCCACGGTAGTGTTTATCCCTAAGGCTGGGAAGGCATCCCACTACGAGCCAAAAGACTACAGACCGATCAGTCTCTCGTCCTTTGTACTCAAAACCTTTGAGAGGATACTAAGCGACTACCTCTCAACGACTATTGATAGCAACCTAATCTCTAGCTATCAGCATGCATACACCAAGGGTAAATCAACAGAAACCGCTCTGCACAGCCTAGTATGATCAGCTATGTGTATGCATTTTTGGAAATCTAAACAAAGTATATATTTGCGTATCTTACATACCACCTTCTAGCCCTGATTCTTTATACGCTGCTCATACAAGCAATATTATGAGTCTTCATGAAGCGAATGAAGACAGTCATTTTTGTGTCCTAGGAGACTTTAACCTGAGTAAAATTACTTGGTAAAATTTTTTTAATAATGGTATATTAACGCCTACAAATGTTAATAGTTCGCATGAAATAAATTTCATTGATAGCCTCTTTAGTATCAATTTCACTCAAATTAATTCGTTTTTCAATTCTTTGCATAATATCTTGGACCTAGTTTTTGTTGATGAAAATTTAATCTTCGAAGTGTCGGAATCCACCTTCCCGATATGTAAATGTGACATGCATCATGTTCCACTTTCTCTTACGTTCGAGTTTGTTAATTTTCTATCAAGCTCGAGCGAGATGCCCAATAATAGTTTTAATTTCCGTGATGCTGATTTCGACTCCCTAAATGCGGATATTCTTCAAGTGGATTGGCTAGCAATTTTCGATTCGAAAAGTGTAGCGGAATGCTTCGATGCTTTTCTGGGAAATATATATGCAATTTTTAATAATAATCTTACTTTACTCCCCGGGCGGACTCATAAACTTCCATGGTATAACAAACGTCTCAAGAAACTGACGAATCTTTGGAATAAATATTTTAAAATGTATAAATCTTCCAATAATGTTCTCCATAAGGAAATATATTTACGCTATAGTAAAAATTTTAATGTACTTGATAAATTTTTATACAAGCAATATATTTCCAGATATGAAATCGAGTTGAAGGAAAACCCTAAAGCCTTCTGGAAATACATACGTTCTAAGAAGGGTTGTTCCAATATTCCGGTTTGTATGTCATACTGCGGTGTATCTTCTAATTGCTTACTAGATTCTGTAAACCTGTTTGCTGATTTTTTCAAATCCAATTTTGTTTCAAGCACGGCTAGCAGTTTCTGTGCCGATGTTGAGAAAACGGTCTGTTTTGGGTCTTTGTCAATCTCGGAAATTGACGTAATCAACGGTATTGCGGGTCTTAAAACCTCATTAAAATGTGATCCTGACGGACTCTCGTCATTTATATTGAAGAAATGCAGTTTGTCATTTTGTAAGCCTTTGAAATACATTTTTAATTTTTCGTTAGCGTGTGGTGTTTTTATTGATCGATGGAAAATAGCCTCAATCACACCAATTTTTAAATCAGGAAACAATAATAATGTAGCTAATTATAGACCGATCTCGAAACTTTCTAACTGCTCGAAACTTTTCGAGAAGGTGGTCAAAGAGAAGCTATTATTTGCAATCAAAGGATCCATAGATGAATGTCAACATGGCTTTCTTAGTGGTCGGTCCACTGTTACGAACCTAGCTTCTTTTTCACAATTTTGTGTTTCGTCATTTAAAACTGGCCTACAAGTAGATGTTGTCTATACTGACTTTGCTAAGGCATTTGATACTGTTACTCACAGTATATTATTTTACAAGCTCGAAAAAATGGGGTTCCATTCTACTTTTTTATGTTGGTTGAGATCTTATCTCACCAATAGAATCTCCTTTGTGGAGATTGAGAACACAAAATCTTATTCATTCGAAGCCACATCTGGAGTTCCTCAGGGAAGCATTCTCGGGCCTATTCTTTTTCTTCTATTCATTAATGATATAGGATCTTGTTTTAGGAATTCCAAGTATCTGCTCTATGCAGATGATTTAAAAATTTTCAGAACCATTGCCAGTTTCTCAGATGTAGTCCTGATGCAGGAAGATCTTAATAATTTAGCTAATTGGAGCCTTGTGAATAATTTACGTCTTAACATAAAAAATGCTTCCATATGAAGCTCACGAAAAACCTCAATGCTCATATGTCTACCTATAAACTTTTTGATGACAACCTTTCTTCTGTTAGTGAGTTTGTTGATCTTGGAGTAATGTTTGACTCGCGAATTACATTTTCGAATCACATAAGTTGCATTTTACCCAAGGCTTACTCCAACTTGGCTTTTTTGCGGCGATATGCCAAAGATTTCAAAGATCCATACACTAGAAAAACTTTATATGATAGTCTAGTGCGCTCGAAACTAGAATATGCCTCCATAATTTGGAATCCGATTTATGCTGTTCATTCTCAGAGAATTGAAAGAGTACAAAGAAGTTTTAGTAGATTTGCTGTTCAACCGCTCCGTTTCACTGATCCTTTGCCATCTTACAGTGCCCGTTGTGCCCTCATTAGCATGAAGTCTCTGGCGTCCAGGCGTTCTATTCATACTTTGATGTTCATATATGATCTAATTTGTGGCTCGGTTAACTGTCCGGAACTTTTATCTCTAATAAGTTTTAATATCCCGTGCAGAAACCTCCGCGCGCAATATCCTTTTCATATCAAGATAATCCGTGCTAACTACTATAATTTTGATCCCATCTCGAGGGCTCTCGCAGAATTTAATAACATTTTTCATAGTCTTGATCTAGATTTCGCACTTCCGAGATCATGTTTTGTATCTAAACTTGCTTTGTATTATGTTTAACAGTTTATGCTTATATTCTACTTATATTTAAGTTTGCTTATGATTTGGATTTGTACTTCTAGTCTGTAGGATTTATAAAATCATAGACTTAATAAACGGAATTGAATTGAAATCTGCATATTGATAGGGGTATTAACCGGTCACTGCCTCATTGGTAGGCATGCAGAAAGGCTAGGTGTGCCCTACCGTCGATGCTGCAGGAGTTGCAAAGATGATGAGGAGGAGGAAACAGTGGAACACCTCATCTGCAACTGTCCGGCTTTAAGCGGCGCGAGAACGCGCTTTTTGGGAGTTCCGTTCCTGGATAGCCTAAGCCAGATCGCGGAACTGGACATAAAGGACTTGATGGCCTTCATAAAGTCATCTAAGTGGTTCGAGGAGGAGTAACGGTGTCGGTTTAGGAGTGTCAGTCCCGGGATTCTGCTATGTGGAAAATCCCAACAACTCAGGGACTTTCCATTTGGCTGGGTCCCGGGACTGACTTTCCTTGTGTTGGTGGTATCACAACGGGCCTTTCAAAACTGGCCTCAGTGTGCCCCTGCGGCAGCCACTTGAACCTAACCTAACCTAAAATGTCTCATTTTTCAATTTTCCATAAAGTAGTACACCAATGTTTACACTATATATCACAAATTTTTATTTTGTAAAACGAATATGTTGAGTTTTTTAGCCAGACTGAGGTAAATACCTCAAATTTTCCAAAAGTTAACATTTTTTGCGATTTAATTTGTTTATTTTTGTTTCGTTAAGTTAAAATAGGAACTTACTACTTTTGGTTTTATTATTTCTATATATAACATTCATTCATTAATACAGAATAATACATATATATATATTAATGTATCTACTAGTCACTTTTGTATTTTTGATTAAGTTTATTAAAATATATCGCCGTCAGTTTATGTTAGATTCAAGGCCAGTTTTAAAAGCCCGTTGTGATACCACCAACACTAGGAAAGTCAGTTCCGGGACCCGGCCATATGGAAAATCCCTGCGTTTCCGGGATTCTCCACATGACAGAATCCCGGGTTAGTACCCTTATTAATATGGAGATTTCTCTCCTCCTTAGGGCATAGATCTGTCTAGATCTTTTATGATCCCATTTTGCCCAGGTATGTTTGGACATCCGGCACCCAGAAGATTGCAGCCACCTTTCGTAGGCTTGACGGAGAGTGTACTCTTTCAGCATTAGAACAGCATACCTAAGCGCTCTTTATCCCGAAGAACCTGTTTGGTCGTGCCCTGCCTCGCAAGTTCGTCTGCCCTACAGTTTCCCTCAATGTCCCTATATCCCGGGAATCATGTGAGGTCCACGCGGTTCTGTTGGGTCATCTCTTGTAGAGATCGATGACAGCTGAGCGTCAGAGTTGAACGAGTAAGAGCCAAAGTAATGACGTGGTTGATCTACGGATATGATGCTTCTCATTACCCATCTTCTCCTTCCTCATGGATGGAGGGATCCCATGACCCAGAAGGTTCCATCCGGCCAAGGACTGTCAATTTCGGCATCAGGACCCAAAACCTTCGGGGAGTATTTTTTCTGTTAACAACAACAACAACAACAACATGGCCGCTTGGCTGTCGCTGAGAATAACAATATCCTGTCCGATAGTGTGTTGCTTCAGCCTAGAAGACACTACAGTGATCAGGTAGTCTGAAGGAGAGCTCAAGGTTCAGATCCTTTGAATCGCCGTCACTTAATTTTCAAAACTTTATTTTGTATTCCAATATATGGAGTAAGCAGGTTACCATATATTTTTTTGACTTAGCTGATTTTATTTAGCCATTGAACTTATCAGTTTCTTTCAATATCAGGTGCAGAAATCTCCATCTTTTCCAAAAGCATGAAAAAGTCGGTTTACCAAGTGAAAATAGGACTTGTCATCTTTTACCACCTTTTGGACGACCTTTAGCCGATTTTTTTCATTCACGTTCACGAAACAGATTTTCGAAAAATGCACTAACACGCAAGGGGAAAATGACTAAAACACGACACGCACTAAACACGCTCGAAAAAAATAAAACGGTATTTTTTGTTTGTTGGGTTGGAGCTGCTTCGGCCGATAAATTAAAAAAAACCAAAAAGTTTTTCTTCTCTTCTATGCGTTTCAAGGCTTTCGCGTCTTTATCAGGAAATCTGTATATATTTGTTTGGCTTTTTTTTATTTTTGTATACGAGGTGTGTTCAAAAAAGTATCGCGAATTTTGTGTTTTTTTCAAAAATTATTTATTTATTCATGAATATCTATTTTGTCCCCTTCAAAGTAATCCCCATGAGATATTATACACTTGTGCCAACGGGTTTTCCAATCTTCGAAGCACTTCAAAAAATCATTTTTTTGTATCTTGTTCACCTCTTCCTTCGATGCTGTCTTTATCTCGTCAAGAGAAGCGTAACGTCGTCCTTTGATGGGACTCTTCAGCTTAGGGAATAAGAAAAAGTCACAGGGGGCCAGATCTGGGGAATACGGTGGCTGCGGCATCATTAGTGTGTTGTTTTTGGCCAAAATGTCGCGCACAAGCAACGATGTGTGAGCAGGGGCGTTATCGTGGTGCAAAAGCCAATTTTTGTTCTTCCACAAATCCGGGCGTTTCTGGCGGATTGCTTCACGCAAATTGCGCATAACTTGCAGGTAATATTCCTTATTGACCGTTCTTCCCTGTGGCAAGAACTCATGATGCACCACGCCCCTGCAATCGAAGAAAACGGTCAGCAAAACTTTCACATTCGACCGAACTTGGCGCGCTTTTTTCGGTCTTGGTTCGTGCGGCAGCTTCCATTGAGATGATTGAGCTTTGGTTTCCACGTCATAACCATAAACCCACGATTTGTCACCAGTTATGACCCTCTGGAGCAAATTTGGGTCGTCGCGGACAGAGTTTAACATCTCAATAGCAATGTTCATGCGATGCTGTTTTTGGTCACAATTGAGCAATTTTGGTACGAATTTCGCGGTGACCCGTCTCATGCCCAAATCATTGATAAAAATCGAATGGCACGAGCCAAAATTCGCGATACTTTTTGAACACACCTCGTATAGCTATTGGTAAATGTACTTTGTGCATGGTATGTACTTAAACATCTAACGCTTATAAGGTATGTATCGACAACTGGGTGGCATGTCTCCCTATTTCAAAATATTTGTCAAAAACTCCCTATATCAAAATTTGTTTAAATAACACTCTCTTTATACTTTTTTTCAGCAACACTCTATTTAAAAATTTTGTACAAAAACAACCTATCTAGGACGTTTTTGAAAAATATTTTGATATTCGATATATTTTTACACAATATTATTTTTACATAATATTACATACATGAATAAAAAACAATAGGCAAAACTATTATAATGATAAAATATACAAAATCTGTATCTTTGTATTTAATCAAGTGTTAAACTGAAGTTTGGGATGGAGTGAAGTGGAATTAAGATACTTATAAAAAAATATAATTTACGAAAAATAAAAGAGCGCCAGTTTAGTACAAAAAGTGAAAAAAGTTGATTGTGATTTTTTTTGGTTTTCGGGCTCAACACGATCACGACACGAAATCGCATTTGCAAACACGAGCACATAGACACACGCGTGCGTGTTTCGTGTCACGGTCAAAAACACGCACGACGCTCACCTCTAATCAAGAGTAATTAAAAAATAATCTTCTAAGCTTCAAAGTCATATAGGTATCAATCATGTGTGTTTGAGTAGTCAACGAGTGCATGAGGTAATAAATTACAGAAATATCATATTCCGAATTAGATATGAACATATGTATATAATTTATAGTTTGAAACCTAAAAACTAGTTAAAAGGGGAGAAATCATTTTTCTTTTGTTTTTAGATTTAAAAATTCAGAAAGCCAAAATGTAGAAAGTAATCAGAGGACAGGAAAAACATAAGATTTTCCGCAAAATTTTATGTTTTTCCTGTCCTCTGATTACTTTCTACATTTTGGCTTTGAAGCTTAAAAGATTATTTTTTAATTACTCTTGATTAGAGGTGGGCGTCGTGCGTGTTTTTGACCGTGACACGAAACACGCACGCGTGTGTCTATGTGCTCGTGTTTGCAAATGCGATTTCGTGTCGTGCTCGTGCGTGATCGTGTTGAGCCCGAAAACAAAA
Organism: Campiglossa producta; assembly: GCA_964058755.1. Classification (NCBI taxonomy): domain Eukaryota; kingdom Metazoa; phylum Arthropoda; class Insecta; order Diptera; family Tephritidae; genus Campiglossa; species Campiglossa producta. The sequence goes on from CAXKVI010000001.1 coordinate 74,151,355, forward strand.
AAAAACACAATCACCTTTTTTCACTTTTTGTACTAAACTGGCGCACTTTTATTTTTCGTAAATTATATTTTTATATAAGTATCTTAATTCCACTTCACTCCATCCCAAACTTCCGTTTAACACTTGATTAAATACAAAGATACAGACTTTTTATATTTTATCATTATAATAGTTTTGCCTATTGTTTTTTATTCATGTATGTAATATTATGTAAAAATAATATTGTGTAAAACATATCGAATATCAAAATATTTTTCAAAAAACGTCCTAGATAGGTTGTTTTTGTACAAAATTTTTAAATAGAGCGTTACTGAAAAAAGTATAAAGAGAGTGTTATTTAAACAAATTTTGATATAGGGAGTTTTTGACAAATATTTTGAAATAGGGAGACATGCCACCCAGTTGTCGATACATACCTTATAAGCGTTAGATGTATAAGTACATACCATGCACAAAGTACATTTACCAATAGCTATACGAGGTGTGTTCAAAAAGTATCGCGAATTTTGGCTCGTGCCATTCGATTTTTATCAATGATTTGGGCATGAGACGGGTCACGGCGAAATTCGTACCAAAATTGCTCAATTGTGACCAAAAACAGCAACATTGCTAATGAGATGTTAAACTCTGTCCGCGACGACCCAAATTTGCTCCAGAGGGTCATAACTGGTGACGAATCGTGGGTTTATGGTTATGACGTGGAAACCAAAGCTCAATCATCTCAATGGAAGCTGCCGCACGAACCAAGACCGAAAAAAGCGCGCCAAGTTCGGTCGAATGTGAAAGTTTTGCTGAAAGTTTTCTTCGATTGCAGGGGCGTGGTGCATCATGAGTTCTTGCCACAGGGAAGAACGATCAATAAGGAATGCAAGTTATGTGCAATTTGCGCAAAGCAATCCGCCAGAAACGCCCGGATTTGTGGAAGAACAAAAATTGGCTTTTGCACCACGATAACGCCCCTGCTCACGCATCGTTGCTTGTGCGCGACTTTTTAGCCAAAAACAACACACTAATGATGCCGCAGCCACCGTATTCCCCAGATCTGGCCCCCTGTGACTTTTTCTTATTCCCTAAACTGAAGAGGCCCATCAAAGGACGACGTTGCGCTTCTCTAGACGAGATAAAGACAGCATCGAAGGAGGAGCTGAACAAGATACAAAAAAATGATTTTTTGAAGTGCTTCGAAGATTGGAAAACCCGTTGGCACAAGTGTATAATATCTCATGGGGATTACTTTGAAGGGGACAAAATAGATATTCATGAATAAATAAATAATTTTTGAAAAAACACAAAATTCGCGATACTTTTTGAACACACCTCGTATACAAAAATAAAAAAGCCAAAAAAATATATACAGATTTCCTGATAAAGACGCGAAAGCCTTGAAGCGCATAGAAGAGAAGAAAAACTTTTTGTTTTTTTTTAATTTATCGGCCGAAGCAGCTCCAACCCAACAAACAAAAAATACCGTTTTATTTTTTTTCGAGCGTGTTTAGTGCGTGTCGTGTTTTAGTCATTTTCCCCGTGCGTGTTAGTGCATTTTTCGAAAATCTGTTTCGTGAACGTGAATGAAAAAAATCGGCTAGAATCGGCTAAATAAATTTCTTTTTTTCGTCCAAAAGGTGGTAAAAGATGACAAGTCCTATTTTCACTTGGTAAACCGACTTTTTCATGCTTTTGGAAAAGATGGAGATTTCTGCACCTGATATTGAAAGAAAATGATAAGTTCAATGGCTAAATAAAATCAGCTAAGTCAAAAAAATATATGGTAACCTGCTTACTCCATATATTGGAATACAAAATAAAGTTTTGAAAATTAAGTGACGGCGATTCAAAGGATCTAAACCTTGAGCTCTCCTTCAGACTACCTGATCACTGTAGTGTCTTCTAGGCTGAAGCAACACACTATCGGACAGGATATTGTTATTCTCAGCGACAGCCAAGCGGCCATGTTGTTGTTGTTGTAGTTGTTAACAGAAAAAATACTCCCCGAAGGTTTTGGGTCCTGATGCCGAAATTGACAGTCCTTGGCCGGATGGAACCTTCTGGGTCATGGCATCCCTCCATCCATGAGGAAGGAGAAGATGGGTAATGAGAAGCATCATATCCGTAGATCAACCACGTCATTACCTTGGCTCTTACTCGTTCAACTCTGACGCTCATCGATCTCTACAAGCGATGACCCAACAGAACCGCGTGGACCTCACATGATTCCCGGGATATAGGGACATTGAGGGAAACTGTAGGGCAGACGAACTTGCGAGGCAGGGCACGACTAAACAGGTTCTTCGGGATAAAGAGCGCTTAGGTATGCTGTTCTAATGCTGAATGAGTACACACTCCGTCAAGCCTACGAAAGGTGGCTGCAATATTCTGGGTGCCGGATATCCAAACATACCTGGGCAAAATGGGATCATAAAAGATCTAGACAGATCTATGCCCTAAGGAGGAGAGAAATCTCCATATTAATAAGGGTACTAACCCGGGATTCTGTCATGTGGAGAATCACGGAAACGCAGGGATTTTCCATATGGCCGGGTCCCGGAACTGACTTTCCTAGTGTTGGTGGTATCACAACGGGCTCTTAATACTGGCCTTGAATCTAACATAAACTGACGGCGATATATTTTAATCAACTTAATCAAAAATACAAAAGTGACTAGTAGATCCATTAATATATATATATGTATTATTCTGTATTAATGAATGAATGTTATATATAGAAATAATAGAAATAATAAAACCAAAAAAAATAAGTTACTATTTTAACTTAACGAAACAAAAATAAACAAATTAAATCGCAAAAAATTTAAACTTTTGGAAAATTTTAGGTATTTACCTCAGTCTGGCTAAAAAAGTCAACATATTCGTTTTACAAAATAAAAATTTGTGATATTTAAAGTGTAAACATTGGTGTACTACTTTATGGAAAATTGAAAAATGAGACATTTTAAAAATGGCTAGAATCGGCTAAATTTTTTTGACAAATCGGCTAAAAAATCGGTTCCGGCTAAATCCGTTTTTTCTGCTAAATCATTTTGAAATCGGCTAGATCTAGGTGGAAATCGGCTAAAATGGCAACACTGACTCTTGGTATTATTATTACCTACATACATACCTACTCAAAGACAATAGTTATTCGATTGTAATTGTTGCTGCATATTTTCTCAATATAAGACCGTCGCGACACTTGTTTACTTATAATGCTTTGCCACCTTCCCTGTTTCAATAACGACGCAAATGTCAATTTCAAAGTTTCGAGATAACGCGCACAAAAGCTTTAAAAATTACTAATCTTTGCTGTGTATAAATTTTATAATTGTAATATGTACAAGTAAATTCCGCGCTAGACCACTTGCGTCAGTTCAATAACGACGCAATTGTAAAATATTAAGTTTTGGTGAAGCAATTTTCAATATTTACTTTTGATTAAAATGAACGGATGCAAATATTGAAACTTGCTTCACCAAAACTTAAAATTTTACAATTGCGTCGTTATTGAACCAGGGAAGCGATATGTTCATTAGACTGGGCAAAAAAAAAAACATAATTTTTTCAAAAATTATATTGGTTTTATTTTTCAGAAAGGTGAAAAAATTACTGTAATTTTTTCAGATTTTTAAATTAAAGTCTAGAGGTCTATCACGCTAGTTTAGATTTTACAGACTTTACCTCATATTGTTGTCCTGCCCAACGCGTATTTTTCCTTAACCTAAATTTTCATCAATATCTTCTAACGGGAGTCCAAGGAAACTAGCAGTTTCAATAGGGTTGGACCAAAGATAGATGGGTGTTAGAAGAGAGGGCTCAAAAGAGCAAGAAAATAAGTGATTGGTATTGTGGGGGACGAGCCGCATGCCGGACATACATTCGGCACATCAGGGTTCAGTCTGGATATGTAGGAGTTTAACCTGCTACAATATCCAGAGCGTAATTGAGCCAGAGTGACCCTTGTCTCTCAAGGAAGTTGACGCTCCTCTTCAGAAATGCCTGGTGTTGCGGCATGTAAGACATTGTTTAGCGGACAGAGCGCAGAGTAATGGCCAACTGACGTTGTACGGATATGCCCCAAGGCCTGCTTATGCACCTGTAGATCAAACGGTGTTGTTTTTATAATGCCGGATCTCATCAAAATGTTTACGTAAGTGCGATCTTATGGTCCTAGGAGGCTGAATGAGTTCAAGCAGTTGTCTACTAGGATGCTGTGGTTTACAGCAATTCAGTAGGTACTGCTTGTTTAGCATTTCATTATGCTCCCTAACTGGAAGCATTTCCACCTCATTGTGTATATGAGATATAGGTGACATAAGGACGCACCCCGTAGCGGTTCTGAGCGCGGTGTTTTGACAGACCTGAAGCTGATTCCAATGAACGTCTGCAAACCAAGGCGACCATATCGGCGACGCATAGTTCAGGATCGGCCGACCAATTGCCTTGTACGTTACCAACAACGTTTCTTTGTCTTTACCCCAAGTACTGCCGGCTAGTGACTTAAGGATTTTATTGCGGCTCTGTAATTTTGAGACAATTGAACTTGAATGGGCAGCGAAAGTGTGCATGGTGTCGAAAGTCACTCCTCAGATTTTTGGGTGAGCGACAGTAGGTATTTTATGATCACCTACATAAATTTCTAATTCCATGCCAATCTGCGCTGTCCACGTCGTGAATAAGGTCGCCGAGGACTTTGTTGGCGACAATGTCAAGCTTCGAGCGGTGAAGAACTCAACTAGAGAGGGGAGATAGCCATTTATTTTAGAGCACAGCTCATCAACGGAAGTACCAGTTGCCAATATCGTGCAATCGTCTGCGAAAGAAACAATCGTAACTTCTTCTGGTGGAGGAGGAAGCTTCGAAATATAGAAGTAAAACAATAACGGGGAAAGGACGCCACCCTGTGGTACCCCTTGTTTGATCTTCCTGGCTTTAGATTTGTTGTTTCTGAACTCAACAGACGACGACGGCCACTGAGATAATTGGCGGTCCAACGCTTGAGACAGGGGGGGGAGTGACGAGTCTTCCAAATCGGATACAAGCTACCCATGATTTACTGTGTCAAAAGCTTGACTCAAATCGAGTGCAACTAGAACCGTCCTGTCATTAGGTCTGTTTTGATTTAGACCGTCAGTTATCTGAGTGTTTATGACATTTAGAGCAGATGTTGTGCTTCTACCTTACCTGAAACCATGTTGGTGCTCGGCTAACATCAAGTCTGATGTGTAGAGCGGGAGTAAGACCGCCTCAAGTGTCTTTACTACTGGCGAGAGGAGTGATATCGGACGATATGACTCCCCAACATTGGCTGGCTTGCCAGGCTTTAGTAGTGGGATCACAGTTGCCTGCTTCCATTTGTCGGGTATGACAGCTGTGATCAAAGACAGATTGAAGAGGGCAGTTAAGTATTTAACTCCTACTGCGCCGATGTGTTTGAGGTGCCTCATCTTCTTATATATATAAAAATTAAACCGTTTTTCGCGTTGTAATGAACTTTATGGAGAATGGCTGAACCGATTTTAACCAAACTTTGCCACATTGAAGAAACACATGTGGAGAAGGTTTATAACTAAAAAAGGGGGTTATCAGAAAAGGGGGCGTGGCACCTCCCATACAAACTAAAATTTTCATGCAGAATATCTGTGAAAGGGGCTAAGGTAAGGACCTGGAAATCGCTATAGAGCTATAGGACATCAAAACCGTAAGTTGAGGTTGAATAAGTGTTCGGCCTTCTACACCAAGTCGTGGCGGTTCGATGCCCGGCAAATGTAACATCATGAATGAAATGAATGAAAACGACAAACCATTGTTATAAAACACCATTTACCCTAACATATTTTTGTAGGAAATTGAATTCCCTACAAAAGCTGCCTAGACTGAAATTTTCTCAGACTAGACGTTTTCTAGCATTCTAGCCTCAAACATTGGCATGTTTTTTTCGATTTCCCGATTTTGATTTGAAAATTTGCCAAAAAAGCAAAAATCAACATGGAATAAAGCTAAATACATATTCTTCAGGGAAATTTACTGCTGAATCCGAATTTGAGATCAGAATTCAACAACGGTCCCGATGTTCGGCCCTAACCTCGCAAAAAATACTAATACTATTTTGTGATGGTTTTGTGAGGTTAGATACGACATGCTAGGCTAATTCTGATATTGGTAATTGTCGTTTTCATTTCATTTATTGAGCTTCTTTCTTGCATCTATCTATTTACATGTATAAGCAAATTTACAAATGGCATAATTAAAAAGTTTTACTTAAACAATATCAAGTACAAGCTAACGAATGCATAATATATGTATGAGATCGTTTAGATATAAGAAAAAGGTAAGATATTTTTTTATACCAAATATGAGGTTAAGTGTGTAAAATCAAAACTAGCGATGATAGGCCTCTAGACTTTAATTTAAAAATCTGAAAAAATTGCAGTAATTTTTTTCACCTTTCCTAAAAAGAAAGACAATTAAAAACAAGTAAGGAAAGCTGTCTTCGGCTGTGCCGAAGGCTATATACCTTTCATGAATAAGCGTCACGATTTTCATTGTCTGATCCTCAGTACAGCCTGTGTGAATTTAACTTTTGCTCATACCGAAATTATCGGAACTATCGGTTATAAGGGGCGATGTGTTTTGTTGGTCCAATCTCATTGATTTTTATGTCGACATTCTAACAGAGCAATAGTTACGAAATTTCACGACCCTACCTATATAATTATAGGAGTTATAGCCCCAAATCGGTTTATCGGAACAATTGATTGTATGGGAGCTATACGAAATATCTATCCCATCTCAATGATTTTCAACGTCGATATTTCACATATAAAAATAGCAATACTTAAAAAATTTCACGCTACTAGCTCTTTAATTACAGACGTTATAGCCCAAAATCCGTTTATCGGAACAATCGATTGTATGGGAGCTATATCACACGTCGATATTTCACATATAAAAATAGCAATACTTAAAAAATTTCACGTTACTAGCTCTTTAATTACAGAAGTTATAGCCCAAAATCCGTTTATCGGAACAATCGATTGTATGGGAGCTATATGAACTATTTATCCCATCTCAATGATTTTCAACGTCGATATTTCACATATAAAAATAGCAATACTTAAAAAATTTCACATTACTAGCTCTTTAATTACAGAAGTTATAGCCCGAAATCCGTTTATCGGAACAATCGATTGTATGAGAGCTATATGTAATATCGGTCCGATCTTGCTGGTTCCGACAAATGATTCCTATATTGGAAAATGGTGGCCGCATACAAAATTTCAGCCAAATATCTGAAAAACTGAGGGACTAGTTTGCGCTCAAACAGACAGACAGACAGACGGACAGACGGACATGGCTAAATCAACTCATCTCGTCATCCTGATCATTTCGGTATACTTATTGATGGATCTATCTCTTCTTCTTCTCATACTTACAAACATCGGACCAAAGTTATTGTTTGGGGGGTAGCGGCGTAAGAAAGCGCCGGTACGAACTCACGAATATGACGAGTTGGTCAAGCAAAGAAACACAAGATAAAGCAAAGACAATGAATTAGAATACAATTAAAATTTGTTTATTTGCATAAAAAGGAATAAATTACATATATAAGAGGATATATATGAATTTATGCAAACATATACAATAATTTAAAAGAGTAAAAAGTAGGAAATTTGAAGGAAGAAAAATACCTTTATGAAACGATGACGACTGGAAGCCCAGCGGTTGGTAGATAGCCAAAGACTGACTTCTCAAGTCGGACATCGGTATTTTCTCGCTGCCGTTCGCAAAGTCTCACCGGTGAATTTCCCGGCAAGTGTAGTTTTTCAGCATACGGCTGCATCGAGAAATGTCCAGTGATTCCCAACTATTGCAAGCCTTTTGGCTTCAACATTGCCGCCAGCCTTGCAATACTGAGGAATTGCAAACGACTTGGAGATAAATTTGGGTAATCTATGTACAAAATTCAATCTAATTATGATAATTCTAAATTTACAATTTACTGCTTAACACTATAAATTCAAATATGCGTGTAAACGAAATAAATTGTTGAGCTCATATTTATATATACCTATATATAACTACGTTTTTTTTTTTCTGTGAATTCAATATGTTGTAGTGTATGCTTAAATCTAGTCCTCAGTAAGGAGGTGCCTTCATACGGTTTTAAACGGTACCCAGTAAGGGGTATGTGTGTCTTAAAGGACACATGGGCCAGAAAGGACCCAACCGAATATTGAGTTCTGGGTAGTAGGATACCCAGAATACGCGATGATCTCGGTACGCCTTATTTTGCTATGTACATCGCCGCCGAAGATTACGGCTACCGCGGACGAGGTATGAAAATTCGGATCAGCCAATTGGAGGTTTACGAATTTGTCTCGCGTGTTTGGCTGAGGTGGCGGGCAGGCGTTGTCAACCCGACCTCCGCGACGACCCTGGCCGCAAACGAGAATTGCACATATGGGTCATTAGCCGAGCTGACGTGCAACTTGCACATTTCGGTGGTTGCCACCGGTAATGTCCGTAAGCGGAGGCGCTTGGCTAATGACGCACAAACTTTACTCGTCTGCGAGCATGGATCGAGCAGACCCCGGGTCAAAATCTTCCGCTGCCCCACATGTAAATATATGGCGACGGTTGGCAGTACCGTGATGGTTCCCGAAAGATGCGCCAAAAGCTGCGGCACCACTTTTTGAGCGTATAGAGGAGCTTTAGAGTGCAATAGCGTGTGGTGATTGTCATGGCAGTACTGGCACGTCCCGGTACTTTGGCAATTTTTGGCCATGTGAGTGCGCTAGACAGCGCGCACAATAGCGATGCAAAAGAACAAGCCTCAACCGACATTCATGGTTCGCTTGTAAAAACTTCTTGCAGTACCGTAGTGGGTGCGCGCGGTGGCGCGGTGAATTTGATTTTGCTTGGGTGGCTTTTTTCGGGGCAGTTGGCGCTGGTGGCGATGAGGCGCTTGCCGTGGAGGTTGTTGATGCGTTAGAACGTGCCAATTCCATGTTGCTAAAGCGCGAGAGATAGAATATACATAAAGTTTAATTGGGTAAGACTACTAATTTCACGATGGGACGCGTTATCATTCCCTTTTGGGTGCGAATGTCGGCGACGCGAATTCTTTTATCGGTGCCTTGGTAGACCTTAGTAACCCTGCCCAAGCGCCACTAATTAGGTGGTATGTTTTCGTAACGTACAACTACTAAATCATCAATCGCGATATCTTTCTTGGGGAACTTCCACTTATAACGTTTGTGGAGTTCTTTCAAGTATTCCTCCTTCCATCGCAGGGCATGCTGTTGGCTCAAAGCTTTTAACTTCTGCCAACGATTAATTTGCGATGTGGGATTGACTTCGATGGATGGTTCTGCGGGCGAAAGGATGGGACCTCCCGTGAGGAAATGACCAGGTGTTAAGGCGGCACAGTCAGAGACTTCAGTGGAATTTGGCGATATTGGTCGAGAGTTAAGACAAGCTTCTATGCGACATAAAAAGGTTTGAAACTCTTCGAATGTGAATTTTTGACTTTTAACCCCAGCCTCCCATAGCCCACCCATGTGCGGAGCGCCTGCCGGTATAAAGTGCCACGAAACCTCTTGATGACTATAGAGGTTACACAAAGATTCCTGAGATGAGATCAAAAATTGCTTGAACTCCTTTTTCAGGCTAGTTGACGCGCCAACGAAGTTCGTCCCATTATCCGAAAAGATATTTTTTGGACAACTTCTGCGTGAGGTGAACCTAGAAAAGGCCCGGAGAAAAGCTTCTGTGGAGAGATCACTGGCCGCTTCTAAATGAATTGCTTTTGTAGAAAAGCATACGAAAATGCACACATATCCTTTGGTCACCTTATACGATCGTCCTGAATATGTCTTAATGTCGAATGGCCCCGCAAAGTCGACCCCAGTGTTTTCAAACGGTCTGGCGAGACTTGTCCTTTCCTCTGGAAGAGCAGCCATGATTTGACTTTGGTCCCGTTGTCTATGCAGAACGCAAGGTTTACAATGATGAATCGTCGTCCTGATTAGATTTTTGGCTTGCTGAATCCAGTATTGCTGGCGAAGTAACCTTAATGTTAGTTGATTGCCTCCGTGAAGGGAGATGCAGTGGAGAAAAGAAACGAGCAATTTGGAAAACGAACAATTGTACGGAAGTAGAATTGGATGTTTTTCGTTGTAGGATAGGGTCGTCGAGTTGGCTAACCGGCCGTTGACTCGGATTACACCCTGACTATCAAAAAATGGATTCAAGGTCAAAATTTTACTTTTCGAGTTAATCGGAATTTTAGAAGTTAGATTGCGATGTTCTTCGGGAAAACAATTCATCTGAGCAAGAATAATTAGCCGACTACGCGTTTTTGAGATTTCCTCTCCCGAGATGGTAAGAGATGGATACGAATGAAACTGGCGCGTGTGTTTACAAGTCCGATGGTAGAATCTAATAACGTAGGAAAGCACCCGCAGTGCTCGTGGAAACGAAGAAAACCTTGCGAGAAGGTCCTCATATTTGGATACGACTGAGGTGTGTGCCTTGACTCCCTTAGCTTCGAGTGTTACGTCTTCCGTTCCTGGGTAGCAAGATGGCCATTGCCCTGCATCCTTTATCAGCCAAGGAGGGCCGTGCCACCACTCCTGGTTTTCTCGCAATTCCGCGGGATATGCTCCTCTGCTGCCAAGATCTGCAGGATTCTCCTTTGAATCCACATGATTCCAATGGTCAACCTCGACTAATTCCTGTATCTTTGCCACTCTATTAGCTACAAAGGTGGTCCAAGAGCTAGGTCGCTTTTTAAGCCACGCTAGCACGATAGTTGAATCGGTCCAGCAGAAGATATTTTCTGGTTTAAAGGGAAGTTCGCTGAGGAGAGTTTGAAGCATTTCGGCGATGAGAAGGGCACCGCATAGCTCCAATCGAGGTAGAGAAATCGTTTTTATAGGTGCAACTTTGGTTTTTGCAAATAAAAGGTGAGAAGAAGTGACTTTTGGGGTTTCCACTCTCAAGTATATCACCCCCGCGTATGCCTTTTCCGAGGCATCGCAAAAGGCATGAATTTGGAAGGGCGATTGGTCGTTGTATTCCACCATCGTGGAATTTGTATCTCCTCGACATACTTATAGTTTCCCAAGAAGGTTTTCCACTGGGAAAGAGTTTGAGGCTTTAAAGGCTGATCCCACAAAGTCCCATCTGACCAAATTTGTTGCATCACTATCTTTGCTAAAACTACCACAGGTGCCAGCCAACCGGCTGGATCAAAAAGCTTTGCTATGATGGAGAGCGCTTCACGCTTGGTGTAATTGTCATTGATAGGAGGGGTATGAACTTGGAAGAAAAACTGATCCGACTTAGCATTCCATCGTATACCTAACGCTTTTGTAGTGCTTGTCTCCTCCAATTCTAAGAAATCTTTATCTAATAAATGGTCTGGAGGAAGATCTACCAAAGTTTCCCTAGAGTTTGACGACCACTTTCTTAAAAACAAACCGGCACTCCCTAGTGTTTCAATTAGCTCATTTCGTGCTTGTAAAGCTGTGGGTACGTCATGAAAACCTGCTAGCACATCGTCTACATATATAGACTTTCGAAGAATTTGAGCTGCTAATGGATGAGAATCTTGGTTATCCTGGGCCAGTTGGAGAAGTGTCCTAATTGCTAAATAAGGCGCGCAATTGACCCCAAAGGTTACCGTTTTTAATTGAAAGTCTCTTATGTTACCTTGGGGATCATCTCTAAAAAGGATTCTTTGATAAGGCCTATGCGCTGCATTTACCAGAATCTGACGATACATCTTCTGTATATCACTGTTTAGAACGAACTTATACATTCTCCATCGAATGATTAAAAGTGTTAAGCCCGCTTGAAGAGCGGGACCTACATGCCAAATATCATTTAACGATACTCCATTGGATGTTTTGCTTGAAGCATTAAAGACTAGTCGCAACTTCGTTGAAGTGCTTTCAGGCTTTAATACCGCGTGGTGTGGGAGATAAAAATGACTGGGAGAATGTTTAAAGGTTGGAGCATCGACTTGCTCCATGTGGTCTAGTTCCACGTATTCCTTGACCTCGTTGTCATATTCTATTTTTAAAGAAGGATTCTTTACTAATCTGGTTTCGTTGGTATAAAACTGACGTAGCGCGATGGGTCGAGATATCCCTAGCTTCTAATCCGTAGGGTAAAAACTTTTGAAGGGCAGTGACACAATGTATCTCCCTTCTGCGTTACGTATGGTGGTCTTGGCATATAGTTCCTCACAAAATGAATCCTCTGCCGTTTGAAGATTCCTTTTAGGAACTTCCTCTAATTCCCAAAACTTACGCAATTGGTTATCTAGTGGTATGTCCTCTCCCATCGAGACTTTGGTAGCAAAGCAAGAGACGTGTGCAGTGGAAGATGCACCGGTGATGATCCACCCGAACACGGTCTCTTGGGACAATAAATTTTTATGCACACTGCCCTTTACCCCATCTAACATGACTTTGGGATACAAATCTCCTCCTATCAGAACATCTACCGGACCGCTTTGTAGGAAATTCGGGTCTGCCAAGGTTACTTTAGGGATTTGATCTAACACCGCTTCATTTATTGAAGTGGACGGTAAGTTGCCAGTGATATTTGGTAAAACATACGCGGTGGCTTCTATCAAAAGGTTTGGGTCACGGGGTGAGCCCAAATTGAAGGAACAACTCTTCGAGGAGTTATTACAAACTTTTTGATTTAGTCCCGAAATAACCGCGTTTGTTTTTGAGCATGGAAGCTTTAGAAGCTTACGAAGTCGCTCCGAAATGAAGGATGCTTCCGCAGCTGAGTCAATTAATGCCCGAGCGACATATGTTGACCCCAAGTGACAAATGTGAACCATTGCGGTTCCGAGAAGAGCTGAGGATAAACTAGACGATTTCAAGGTTTCTTCATCTGGAGGTGAATTTCTATTGGATGATGTGGACTGTAGATTTGTGTGGAATGCTTGAGAAGCAGTTGCCACGGTGGAGTCTTTGGACGGTTGAGGGTTAGAAGGTACTCTGTGCAGAAGAGTATGGTGTCTACTTTTGCATTTGGAACACTAGTATGAACTTTTACAATCCTTTAATGCGTGGCCTTTTCCCAGACAATTGAGGCAGCAATTATGCTTTTTGACTGACGCAAACCTGTCATTCCTGGCTGGAGCTAAAAATTTGGTACAAAGTCGTAAAGGATGTTGTTGCTTAGGACATAATATAAAATTTGATGAGGTGACTTTAGTTGCGAGTGCCACCTTCTTTGGATTTGCTGGATTATGTGACTGTGAAGAAATTTTTTGTTGTTGGTTCGTCGAAGACGCTGAACACTTCACATCCACTATCGATTTCAAAGTCCTATATCGCATGGTGAGGAAGGAATCCATTTGACACCACTTCGGTAAAGCCGTTTTATCTGTTAAAGATTGTTCCCAGTGGGAAAGTGTGGTTTCTGGGAGATGGTTAGAACAAATGAAAATAAGGATTGGATCCCAATTTTCGATTTCAACCTCGTGCATTTTCATCGCGGACAAGCATCCATTAATGCTGCGCTGTAGCTCTTTCAGAGCTGAAGCGCTTTCAGTCCGAATGACTGGAAGCGAGAAAAGCACCTTCAAGTGGCTATTATTTAACACCCGCTTATTCTCATACGCCTCTTTTAAATTGGACCATGCCATATCAAAACCCTGATTGGTTAGTGGCACTTTGCTGACGATTTCATGCGCTTCGCCACTTGTCTTTTTCAGAAGATGAAAAAGTTTTTCAACGTCACTGAGTCGCCCGTTATTTATATAAATCGCGGTAAAAAGGTCCCGAAAGGATGGCCACGACACATAGTCCCCATGAAAAATTTCTGTGTCACATGGCGGTAGGCGTAAACTATTCGAAGAGTTGGCTTCTTGGGCAGGGATATGGGGAGCTACCTGGGCAGGTACGGCTCCCTTCTGAATGTGTTCAGTAATACGTGCTAAACAAGACATGTAATCTTTAAAGGTTACTGATTTTTTGGCCTTTACAGCATCTAACTCTTCCTTAGCAGTCAGCGTTTGTAAACATTTTTCATAGGCTTCCTTTGTTTTTGACCAAATGTCAAAAAGTTCTGCTTTTAAAATATCTAGGGAAACCACCGAATATTCTTTTAACGTCGACTCCTCGTATTCGGCGTTGAATCCGACAACCTGATCTGAGCATCTGGTAAAATAGTTCAAAGCCATCTTTGCACTTCGAAGAAAAATGTTTTACTTTCAAAAAAAATTTAAATTCGAAAAAAAGTCCTAAATTTTGCTCAAAAGCCCGCTAAAGTTATAATGATAATGAGGGAATGATAAGCGCGACCAAATTCTAAGCAAAACCCTAACTGGTTGTAATGGGACCAGTAGTACTCCACAAGTTCCTACTGGGTTGATACCGCAGATTTCCTACTGGGACACGCGTTCCAATATAAATGTATATGTATATGTAACTGATATGCGAGAGTGGCTAATGACAAAGCGAAGTTAATTTTAACAGGTGTCTGTAGGCAAAGTAGTCTAAATCAAAACAAGTTGAATCGGACAAAGCTATTGAAAAAATTAGTATTTGTGATTATGGAATATTAATGGAAAATTAATAGCGAAGTAAATACGAAAATAAGTTGCTTTTGCAGCTGAGTTTTTACGATGGTTTTAAGACCTTTAATCACCTGAAAATTCTAACAATACTCACTTTGGATTTATATTGAGTTAGACCACTTTGACCACAAAGAACAAGCAATTAATTTTGCGCCTATTGTGTGTGCACTAAGCAGACGTATGTATGTATGTCTGTATATGCAAATAGCTACCACTGTTGGAATGAACGTAGGCAAAGAGTAAAAAAAGCAAACCGTCGCGCAAAAGGCAAATAATAAAAACAAACGAGATCGAAATTTACTTGATTTAGTTCTGAACACTAAATTACAACAATTCTTATTATGAATTTTTCAAGGGTATAGGCACTTTGTACACATAGGTTTTCAATTCACGATAATTATGCACCGATAAATACGATCGTATTAACAAATTGATTTCTTACGGTAGAAATTAAATTTATTTAAATTATTTATCACAATTTATTTGCACATAAAAAGGTGCCGCGGAATTAAATACAGATGCCGGTCAGTCTATTGTATGAAAACAATCGTAATTATCACTCGATATTTGTGCCTATGTATGTATGTATGTGTACTTGTTGCTTTTATTACTTGTTTCACTCTTTAACCACGATAAATTTCACTCCGACACAATTAATTTAATTAAAAAACCAAAATTCTTTTTACTTATTTACGCACTATAAAATATTAATTAAATAGCTCAACAAATTATTTTATTTTACACGCACCTTTTTTTCCAATTTTTTCGGCGAGTTAGATGGGTATTTGGTAGATGTTCTTCTTCTTTTCTCTTTGTCTTCGTATGTCTTTGGTTTTTTCTCCTTCTCTATAAGGTTTTAAAACAGCGGCTGAAAAGTAGAGATAGTTGTAGCGAGTTGTTCGTTGCTTGTTGAGTTCGTAGGCTCCGGAGGACCAAATGTTTGGGGGGTAGCGGCGTAAGAAAGCGCCGGTACGAACTCACGAATATGACGAGTTGGTCAAGCAAAGAAACACAAGATAAAGCAAAGACAATGAATTAGAATACAATTAGAAATTTGTTTATTTGCATAAAAAGGAATAAATTACATATATAAGAGGATATATATGAATTTATGCAAACATATACAATAATTTAAAAGAGTAAAAAGTAGGAAATTTGAAGGAAGAAAAATACCTTTATGAAACGATGACGACTGGAAGCGCAGCGGTTGGTAGATAGCCAAAGACTGACTTCTCAAGTCGTACATCGGTATTTTCTCGCTGCCGTTCGCAAATTCTCACCGGTGAATTTCCCGGCAAGTGTAGTTTTGCAGCATACAGCTGCATCGAGAAATGTCCAGTGATTCCCAACTATTGCAAGCCTTTTGGCTTCAACAGTTATAATACCATTTCATGTTCATGAAAGGTATAAAAAAAATTTTTTTTGGCCCAGTTTAATGTTCATATATAGCCTTGTATCATGTTTTATTTTTTTTGTTTCTGAAAAGTTATTTCTGAACTTTTAGTTTCTGAAATTTTGTTTCTGAATTTTTACTTCTGAATATTTTGTTTCTGAATTTTTGTGTCTGAGTTTTTAATTCGGAATTTTTCTGAAAAATGTTATCTGAATAAAGTTGTCTGAAAAACAGCATTTCTGGATTTTTGTCTTCTGAATTCTTGGGTAGCACCATCTTATGGATAGGTCGCTAAAGCATATAAACCACTTGGTTTGGAGGTACTTCGCACAGAGTGGCAACGGAACCATACCAAAAGGTTTGAAATCGTACAGTCAACTGAATTATAGGTTAAAATCGTCAAATTTTAATCTTGGTCATCGAAAAGTTTTATTATGCACTTTTCGAGGTTTTTAACCAACTTTATCCTAAAAATAAGGGTCTTACTTTGTGAAAATGGGAAAAAACGCCACTCAGTTTATTTGCGATCATACTTTATTCCTAAAAAAAAGGTTTTAAAATCGTTTCTTTACTTTTTGAGTTTAGCCGCTACAAACATTTTCCACAGAATCATTTCTATATAATTAGTATAGATGTATTCTTTACACATAATACATATACAGAGCAATTCTAAATATTCTGACGGAATCTTTCTTCCTCGATTTTTTTGGAAATCATCTGTTTTGGCAGTTGCTGTTTAAGTTATTAAATTAGTGGATGAATTTTGGGGAGAACAAAATCAGTGCGGAATTGTATTTAGAATTGCTTGATAGTTTTATATAATAGGTACATAACACACGTAATAGTAGATTTATTATACCTGAGCAGAGCCGCCAATAGCCACTACAGTACTAAGATCACAACCTTGCATCACCATACGATCCAGGACAATATCGATTGCTTTGACCCACATCACAGGCTGCACGAAAACTCTTGAATGATACAAACGAGGTGCTGATTATAGGAAAGAGTGTATAGCAATAAAACTAACTATACTAATTTCCTATTTCCATTTCATTATAAACAACTAATTTGTAAGTTCCTAAGGGATTCTCACCCCACACGTTAGTTAAGTTTTTTATTTGGTATGGCATTCGAGACTTACTTCCTTAAAGTAGCCTTTAACCGCCTTTATTTTACAAAAGGACTTCCAGTAATAAAAGGCCCGTTGTGATACCACCAAACACTAGGAAAGTCAGTCCCGGGGCCCGGCCATATGGAAAATCCCAGTGCTGTCGGGACTCTCCATATAGCCGAAACCCGGGACTGACACTCCTAACCGACACCGCTACCCCTCCTCGAACCATTTTGATAACTTGATGAAGGCCATCAAGTCCTTTATGTCTAGCTCCGCGACCTGGCTTAAGCTAACCAGGAAGGGAACTCCCAGAGAGCGCCTTCTCGCTCCGCTTAAGGCCGGGCAGTTGCAGATGAGGTGCTCCACCGTTTCCTCTTCCTCATCATCTTTGCAACTCCTGCAGCATCGTCGGTAGGGAACGCCTAGCCTTGCTGCGTGCCTACCAATAAGGCAGTGCCCGGTTAAAACACCTATTAATATGGAGATTTCCTTCCTTTTTAGGGCGTATATGTGTCTAGATCTTTTAAGATCGCATTTTGGCCAGGTTTGCTTGGATATCCGGCACCCTGGGGCTTGTAGCCATCTTTCGTTGGCTTCGCGGAGTGTATGCTCCTTCAGCATTAGCTTGCACGTGGCAAACGGCATACCTATGCGCTCTTTATTTTGAAGAATCTGCTTGGTCGTGCCCTCCCTGGCAAGTTCGTCTGCCCTACAGTTTCCCTCAATGTCCCTGTGTCCCGGGACCCATGTGAGGTTCACGCGGTTCTGTTGGGCCATCTCTTGAAGAGATCGACGACAGCTGAGCGTCAGTTCAGAGTTGAACGAGTAAGAGCCAAGGGATTTGATGGCCGCTTGGCTGTCGCTGAAAATACAGATATCCTGTCCGATTTTGCGTTCACCTAACCAAGTCACGGCGTCCATGATTGCTGAAACTTCAGCCTGGAAGACGCTGCAGTGATCAGGTAGTCTAAAGGAGAGTTCTAGGTCCAAATCCCTTGAGTAAACCCCTCCTCCGACTCTGCCGTCTAACTTCGAGCCGTCGGTGTATATAAAAGTGCCGCCATTAGTAGCGGGACACCGATCTATGTTCTCCCAGTCTACCCTGCTGGGAATGTTTATTCTAAAACAACAATCTCCGACTGTTGTGGTCGCACACCGATCTGTGCTCAGAGGGAGAAAGCTGTAAGATCTTAGAATACAGGAGTGTCCAATAGTGCTTGCGCCCCAGACGGACGTTTCCCTTAGACGCACAGCCGATGCTGCTGCTGCCCGGTACCCTTCCAGATCGAGTCGCAAAAAGCCAAGAATGGCCTGGAGAGCTTCATTGGGCGTTCTTCTTAACGCCCCGCTTATACAGATCATGCTCGATCTGTGGACTTTCCCTAACAGATTTAGGTTTGTTGCCTTTCTTAGCGCAGGCCACCATACCACGACTCCATACAGCATAATTGGCTGGATTATCGCAGTGTAGATCCATCTGCAAATTTTGGGGCTGAGCCCCCATTTTTTGCCAATGGCTATTTTACACGTGTAAAGTGCAATGCACGCTTTCCTCTGGCGCTGGATGACATTCTCCTTCCAGTTAAGCTTTCTATCTAGAACTGTGCCTAGGAATTTGGCTTTGTCAGCTAAGTTCAGGCGCACGCCATCTAGTTCTGGTAGGTTCAACGGTGGTATCTTGTACCGCCTGGTATAAAGGACAAGCTCCACCTTTCCCGGGTTGATGCTAAGTCCGCAGCGAGAGGACCATGAAGAAACTTCTCGCAGTGCTACTTGCATCAAGTCACACAATGATTTTTCAACAATAGAGACTAGGCTGTGGAGCGCAGTTTCCGTTGATTTACCTTTGGTGTATGCATGTTGATAGCTAGAAATAAGGTTGCTATCAATAGTAGAGGAGAGATAATCGCTAATTATCCTCTTGAAGGTTTTAAGTGCAAAAGACGAGAGACTGATCGGTCTGTAGTCTTTAGGCTCATAGTGTGAGGCCTTCCCAGCCTTTGGAATAAAGACTACCGTGGCGCTTCTCCAGGAGCACGGAATGTAATTAAGAGCCAGGCAGGCTGAATAGAGAACTACCAGCCATTTAGCTGATATTTCCAGCGTGTTTATGAGTTGTGCGGGGAAAATCCCGTCTGGCCCAGCTGCCTTGAACGGCTCAAAGCTTTTGATTGCCCACCTTACCCTTTCCTCCGTAATGGGTATGTTTACCGCCAGGTTTGTTGCAGATGCTACAGTTGCATCATACAAGTTCCCCGGAAAGTGTGTGTTCAGGAGCAGCTCCAGGGTTTCCCCTTCCGTGCTGGTCCAAGATCCGTCAGGCTTCCGTAAATAGCTAATGGCTGTTTGAGTTTTTGATAGCACTCGTCTAAGTCTCGCTGTATCATCGACATTTTCGACCCCGGTGCAGAAATTTCTCCACGAAGTTCTCTTCGCTTGCCTTAGAGCCGTTTTATAGGCCCTCAGTTTAGCTTTATATTCGAGCCATTCAGGCTCCGTACCGATGCTCTTGGCCTTGTTAAATTGCTTCCTGCATGATATACGGAACGAATCCAGGTCGTAAGACCACCAGTGGGGTCTATGTTTGCCGCGTGGTTTTGGTACTGGACAAGCCTGCTCGAGGGCATTTGAGAGCGCCGTTGTAAAGGTCGTTACCAGATCATCCAGTTCTCCCACTGATGAGGGGGCTTGTGGAGGTAATACTGGTAGGTCCCTAGCTAATATTTGGTTATGTAGCTGCCAGTTAGTGTTGCGTGGATTTCGTTTCATAACTGGCTGCTCAACAATAAAGTCTAACACAATTTCTATGTACCGATGGTCAGAAAATGAATGCTCATCAAGAACACGCCATTTTCTGACCCACTCATAAGCGCCTTCGCTACAAACAGTGAGGTCTATAACCTCCCTACGAGCTTTAGTTATAAAAGTAGGCTCGTTACCCACGTTACAAACCACCAGGTTAGTTGTTAGTAGGTAGTCAAACCGAGACTCGCCCCTAGCGTTAATAGCGTTAATAGTTTGAAATAGTAGTAGTAAGAAAAATAGTAGAGGTTGGCTTTTGGAAAATTGATGAATTTATCATTAACAACTGACTTTAAAGCTTTTCCTTCTGTGATTCGAGTATGTTATTTTCATTCTTAATCATCAGCCAAGTGTACATGAAAGAGTTGGAGATAAATTTATTGAAACTGGTTAAAGTTGGTTAGTAAAGTATTACCACTTTACCCTATCCCTCTGGCAGATTTTTTCCTATAGTCTTTATTACCCTGAAAAGCTTCCAAGGAACTTTTAGTAAATATTTAGGTTAACATTGATTTACATGAGTCGATGTCCAATTCGATTTGACGTTCGATTGTACTCAACCATAAAATGCAAGTTATCGATCGGTCGAATTACTATTAACACGGTGTAATGACAAAAAAATCGACCAGGAAATCGACACTTACTTTGAGGCTAGAATACTAGAAAACGGCTAGTCGGAGTTTTTTGCCGACTCCGAACGGCACTTACAAAGCAAATGAATTTTTTGCTGAGAAGCTTCTCATGGCAGAAATACACCCGGAGAGTTTGCCAAACTACTGCCGATGGGCGACCCCGTTTAGAAAAATTCTTTTTCTAAATAATTTTGATGTTACTTTTGTCGGGCATCGAACCGCCACGACTTCGTGTAGAAGGCCGAACACTTAACCGCTACACCACGGCGGCCGCCAAGGGAAGAGCAAACCTTCTTATAATTGAATCATGATCTAAATCCAAAAATCTGATCCCTTGACGTTTCTAATTAACGTCATAAGGCAAAAGCAAAGCAAAAAGGCAGAAGTCTATGTCCAAGAAAAACAAAAATCGAAAAACATCAAAAGCGGAAGTGACTTCAACAGGCGCGCCATCGGGTATTTTGATTTTGTGTTTTCTAACAGCGATACTAGGGTGGTTTTTAAATTTTTTTTTTTTAGAATTTTCATAGGTGCTCATTTGTAAAAGTTTGAGCTCAATCGGACTTTGCTTTCCCGTGCCGAAAGTCCCTGAAGTTGGCCAAAATCACAATTTTTCGCGAAAAATCGAGAATTTTATTTATTAGCTTCCAATGGATATACATATATTGAAACCAATTAATTCTCAAAAGAAAGAAAATTTAATGGACTTTAAAGTACATAATTAACATATTTTTTTTTTAAATGTGTGGTTTGAAAGATATTAACCATTTAATGAACCAAGTTCGAGTCAAGTATGTTATGCGCTGTTCCCCACAATTTTAATCAAGTCAAGGTCAAGTTTATTGATATTCTATAAAACTTTTAATATAACATATTTTTACCAGCATTGAAACATCTGGCATATTTTAGTTCATTTACTATTTATACATTGAAAGCATTTACATTGCTCAACTTTTCAGTCCTGTCGATTTTATAAAATTGGCTAATGTGAACAGGACTTACAAAATTGTATGCAACAAAGTTGGCAACCATCCCTCTCTTGAATCATCTCTTTTCATGCAACCTTGTGTTTGTTTACATTATATACACATAAATATTGGGGAATACCCTAATTGGTTTTGACGTCACTTTAATGAAAAAGCTTGATGAGAAAAGTTCATTTCATGTTTTTTGTGCTTAGTGGAAAGATTAATATTAGCGAATGAAAGATATTTACATCGCGATTAAATTCAAATGGCTTCTACTTCATCTAATGTTCGCCTCCGAGCTAATACTCAAATTTATTTAGTTGGACATTCGTCTCAGCAAATAATCGGGAGTAAACTACCATCCAATCATCAAGTGCTGAAATCGTTGTTTTACAACATGCGAGAAGTTGGATTACCCTTCTGTGATGCTGCAAAACTCACTTTAAAAGAAGTTTATGTATTCTGGGAGAAAGCAAGAATACCTTGTCAGATGCCAAAAAATGCTGTTCCCAAAGTCGAAAAATTATATAACGAGTGGAGATCACTTCAAAAGAGTTCAACATTGAAGACAAAATGTCAAGAAGAAAAGAATCTTGCATTCAAATCCAAGCTGCCTGACCTTTTTGATGTAGCACTGGAAGATGCCATTTCCAAAATGTCGAATAAAGAAGATGTTGAATTTTTGAAAAGTCAGAGAATGAAAGGTCATAAGGGTTACATGGAAGGTATCGATAAGAACACAGCTCGCGTTGAGCAAAGAAGAGAAGAAAGAGAGCATAGAAGAGAAGAAAGAGATTATAAGGAACAACAGCCAATTTGAGTAAAAAAAAGCACCAAGACGCATATTATTTAGGTAATGATAAGCTTCTTCTTAGAAGTTATAGTTTTAATTTTTATCTAATTTAACAACAGTTTCCTCCTAAAATCTTTAAAATGTATCTTCATTTATCAATGTAGTGGAAAGTATGCAAGATAATTCAGAGTCTACTGAATCCGAAGTGGAATAAAATAGTATATAGTCGTGGAAAGAAAGAAGTAGTGACGGAAAAATTGTCGATTTTGCTAGATAGATGTAAAATTTCTGATAGAAATGCTATGCGAATAATTTTAGCAACAGCTGAAAGTCTAGGCTCTAACGTGGACGATTTAGCACTAACCAGAAGTACGATAAGAAATCGTAGATTATCCTTTCGGAAACAAAGGGCACAGAAAATCAAGGCGAGGTTTACAAAATCAAACTTGGGAGGCGCTGTTGTTCATTGGGATGGGAAACTGTTGCCAAAACTTCTTCAGAAGGAATGTGGTGAAAGGCTTGCAATCCTAGTGAGCAAAGGAGATGAGGAACAACTGCTGGCAGTCCCTGAATTAGAGAATGGCACAGGTGCACGTCAGGCAGAAGCTGTTAGCGGTTGCCTAGAAGAATGGGATATTGGAGACAAAATTGTTGGCATGTGTCGACTGCTTCCAATACCGGTCGATTGAAAGGCGCTTGTACCTTGTTAGAAAAAGAACTGGGTAGAAGTTTGTTGCATTTAGCGTGTCGCCATTACATTTTAGAAATAGTTTTACGGTCAGTATTTGAGTACAAAATGGGGCCAACGACTGCTCCCCAAACCGATATTTTCAAAAAATTTCAAATTTATTGGCCGCCGTGGTGTAGCGGTTAAGTGTTCGGCCTTCTACACCAAGTCGTGGCGGTTCGATGCCCGGCAAAAGTAACATCAAAAAATTATTTAGAAAAAGGATTTTTCTAAACGGGGTCGCCCCTCGGCAGTAGTTTGGCAAACTCTCCGGGTGTATTTCTGCCATGAGAAGCTTCTCAGCAAAAAGTTCATTTCCTTTGCAAGTGCCGTTCGGAGTCGGCAAAAAACTGTAGGTCCGCCAACTTGTAGGAAAAACTCAAAAAGCAACACACCACAAGTTGGAAAGAGAAGCTCGGCTAAAAATCTCGCTAGAGGTTATGATAACCTGTTGGTATATCGCCGCCATTATTATTATATTGGCCGAATATAGATCAGTCTAAGTACTTGGAAGGGGTAAGAGATGATTCGGTAAAGATATCAGTGAAAGAATTCGAAAAAGATGTTTCGGAATTTCTTCTCCTTCAATTAGCTGAAACAGCCGAGGGATGATTACCTAGAACTCATCAAGTTATGTTTGATATTTCTAGGAAAACTCCCTTCTCATGATATTTCCTTTCGATCTCCTGGTGCTTATCATCATGCTCGTTGGATGGCAAAAGCCATTTACTCTCTAAAAAATTTTATTTTTAGGGATCAATTTTCTATGTCCAATGAAGAGTGCAGCTCAATAAAAGTTATTTGTTTATTTATTGTCAATCTGTACGTTAAAATGTGGTGTCAGGCTTCAAATGCTTCAAGTGCACCCAATAATGATTTACAATTTATTCAGAACGTCATTAAGTAAAAAAGTTTTGATCGAGGTATATCAGAAAAGGTACTGGGCAAATATTTGAATCATTTATGGTATCTCAATCCGGAACTGATTTGCTTTAGTCTATTCGATAAAAATGTTTCAAATGAACTTAAAGAAAAAATGGCAAAAAAGATGGGTGCGATTTAGTTTAGACTCGCACGAATTTTGGACTGTTTTTGGTATGGAACGAAAGAGGGAGTTCTCCAGATCACAAATATATAGGTCTTAGAGTCAGGCGGTTTATAGTTCTCCGGTAAAACGTTGTTAAAGTTAGTAAATTTTGCACGCTTTTTTTGTATGTATATATATGTATGTACTGTTTTTGACATTGAAAGAGTGTTGCCACATCCAAAAAATTTTAATAAAATATAATAAGGCTTACAATACTTTTCATGCGCACCAATTAAGTATTTGAATAGGGTATGCAAGCCTCACCTATACTAAAATAAATGGGTGTACTACGCAGAAGTACTCACTGCGGCGGTAGCCGCAGTTGGTGCGCACGTCCGGACATGGGATGGCGTAGCCCAGGGTTATTTTAAATAAGCGCGGCCGAAGGCCGCCTACGCGGAAAGGTGTTGAACCGTGAAAATTTTGCATTTTCTTTTTTGGGTGAAGTATTCTTAAAAAAATATGTTTTTTTTTATTTTTTGTTTAAGTGTGGCAACATCCTTCTTTGACAATAAATTTGTTGTGAAATATCTGTGTATAGCTGTGCGATGGTGAAAATTTATAATTTTGTGAAAATAGATGAATATTTACACATATTAATATTATTTTCTGTTAATCATATGCAATTCATAAGTGTTATGGTACCATTATGCGGAAAAATGCGTGAAATTTAAAAAATTGTGCGTTAGTTACCTATAGTGCCATGCAAAATTTGCCAAACTTCAACAACCATTATCTCAGTAAATATAACGCTCCTTACGCTAAGATTATATATTTGTGTTCAGAAAAAGCTCCTCTATCCTCCTGAAAAAACCGTTTTTTTCTAGCTGTGCGAGTCTATACTAAAATTTCCCCAAAAAGATTTTATCATACAAGAATTTAACAGAAGATGAAAGATCCCCAAGGATAGTGAGAGTACAAGTTTCTGAAAAGGAATCTCTGAAGTTCTTTAAGGGTGTTTCTCTTGAGAAGTTTATTACAGACCAATCTCTTGTATTTTTCGACTATTTTAACGTCGGAACGGACTTTTTGGCAGACGCCCCAATAAACTGGCTTGAAAATAAAGACTTTTTGAAACTTCAAAGTTTTGTTAAAAGTATGAAGGCAGAAAGACAAAGGAATCTCTGAAGTTCTTTAAAAGTGTTTCTCTTGAGAAGTTTATTATAGACCAATCTCTTGTATTTTTCGACTATTTTAACGTCGGAACGGACTTTTTGGCAGACGCCCCAATAAACTGGCTTGAAAATAAAGACTTTTTGAAACTTCAAAGTTTTGTTAAATGTATGAAGGCAGAAAGACGAGTTAAGTTAATTCAAGACTTTAATAACACTCTTACAAAAGACGAGGAGAAAACACAATTCTTGCTTTAGGTGGTCGCGGATTGCCGGCGGCTTTACCCTGATGAATCAAAATGTACTCTTTCTCAACCCGTATCTGATGGCTGATATTGAAAATTAAAACTCTTAAATTTGTTAATTTTGTAACTTTTGTTTTTGATATGAATTTTTTTTTTCGAATTATAACTCTAGAACGGTTACCATCATCTCACCTTTTTTTTAAATATTGTATTCATTAATAAAAAGACTGAAAATACATAAATGAAACAATATCCTATTTTGTAGTTCTTTTTGTTTTAATAAATAAAGGCACTTAAGTGCAAGCTTTGATTACGGATAAGGTAAGATATCAAAAAAACGACGCAATATCATACTGGGTAACGTGACACGATCTTTGCCCACTAAATTTTAAATATCTTTTAAACCGTCAAATTTTAGATAAACATTAAATTTCCTTTCATTTGATAATCAACTTGTTTCAATGCGGATGCTTTACCGCAAGTTAAAACAAACAACTTTCGATTTTTCCTGAAAAATGGCGAATTTGTAAATTTCCGGGCTCTTTCGGCACGGGAAAGCAATATCCGATTGAGCTGAAACTTTTACAATTGCATTTTTATATTTAATAGCACATTTCTAGAAGTGAGCACATACAAATTTCGAATACAAAAAAATTTCAATGTATGACAAAACCACCCTAAGCGATACCTTTATGAGAGCGTCAAGCGTAAAATAGCTCATACAATTTGTATGAACCAAACCGAAAAAAAGCGGCGCCAACGATGGGAAATTGGAATTTTCATTTTCGACAGCGCGTTCCGGGTTAAAGTCAGAAATGAGGAAAGTAAAGATAGCAAAACTGAGCGAAATTTGGCGCTTTTATTTCGGTTAGTTCCGCGCATTAGATTTCGCTGTAATACGTATTTCGCAGATACTATCGACACATGGATTCAGAGTCACCTATATCGCACATGACAAGAAATCCATTTGTTGTCGTTTTGTTGCAATTACCAGAAGATGTTAAAGAAGAATTTCTAGAAATGAAGGGGGATTCGTTCATGAAGGATGACTTCCATCTTTTGAAATTAGAGAAGATTTCCTAATTTTTGGAAACGTACATCTCCTAGAGCTGCAAAACTATCGATAGTGGCGCCATTCGATATTTTCGATAGTTGTAAAAATACTATCGATAGTTCGAAACTATCGTATACTATTGTAAATTCAGTGTAGAGGAACTTCAACTCCGAACATATCCATACATAATTTACATGTATATGTGCCAAAAAAAGTAAAAAATGACAAAAATTACAATTTGAGCGTTCATTTCTAAATAAGTACGATCACAGCGTAACTTAATATTATACACATCACAAATATTCAATGCACTGACACTATCGAAACTATAGACTATCGCAAAAAAATCGATATATCGCCAAAAAAAAACATCGATACTAGCGAAAATACCATCGATAGTTTTGCAGCTCTAGCATCTCTTGCTTTACAAGTACAAGTTCGCTTTTCTCCAACTTACTTGTGTGAGACAGGCTTTTCTGCTTTAGTTTTAATTAAAAGTAAACGACGAAATTGGCTTCATGTCGATAGCGGTCTGGTAATGGCTCTGGAAAAACATAACCTAGAATCAGCAAACTGGCACAGAACAAATTTTTTCGACAAAAAATATTTATTTTTTTAATCTAAACTTTTAAAGCGTATTTAATTATATATGAATAAAACGCTTTTAAACATTTGTATTTATTGAAAAAATAAAGCGGGGGCGTGAGAATATTATTACTAGTCAGAGGAGCCTCAACGCAAAAAAGGTTGGGAACCACTGATTTAGACGGTTGAAAAAACATCGATGTAGGAGAGCGACCTATATATGAAAGAATGAATCTAGGAAAGGTAATCTCTGAAAGAAACCACGAAAGAGAGAAGACTCGTAAAGAAAAAAGAAAGGCAAAGGCGTAATATCCATACATAATATCGCGTCGCGCTTCTTGTGCTGCTTTGGCCTTTTTACAAATTGGCGAGACCTAAAGTTTTTTGTCGGCTCCGAACGTCACCTGCAAAGCAGATGAATTTTTGCTAAGAAGCCTGCCATGGTAGAAATACACTTCCACACACAACAAGTAAACGGGTGAACCGAACATTAAATACGCAGCGGTAATTTTCAGAACGGGATAACAATGATATAGGCCCTAGGAGGATTTACCTAAAGTTTTTACTATCTTAGCTATTTACCTCGGTATGTTAATTTATGTGATTTTCGAAATGCTCCCTATTATGCTAGTATACCTTGTACCAATTTCATCGTTCTAACGTAATCAGTTTAAAAGTTATGACCCGTGACATTTTCAAATATGCCTCCCTGAAAAGTGGGCTATGCCACGCCTAAAAATTTATCAAAAAATCATAATAGAATGACCAGGGGGTTTCACCTATAAAATTATATCATTTTACCCATTCCCGTTACCGAATTATGCCAATTTAGCTGATTTTAGAAATTTTCGATTTCGAAAGTGGGCGTGGTTGGAGGACGATTTTATCCAATTTCATCAGGTATACTCCCAACGATACTAGTATGCTTTGTGCCAAATTCCATCGTTCTATCGTAATCAGTTTAAAAGTTACGACCAGTCAAATTTTCAAAAATGCCTTCCTTAAAAGTGGGCGGTGCCACGCCCACTATAAAAAATGTATGCAAAAAAAAGAATGACCAGGAGGACTCACCTATACTATTATATCATTTTAGCCATTTCAGCTACCGAGATATGTCAATTTGTGTGATTTTCGAAATTTTCGATATCGAAAAAGGGGTGGTTATCATCCGATTTCGCCCATTTTCAATAGCAACCTACCTTGGCCAGAAAGTAACCTGTACAAAACATTGTTCCTTACTAAAAATTTACAAGTACAATTGTTTTCGCTCCAACCGGTAAGTGTGCCTGCAGGCAGTGTTTCTTATTTCTCACCTAGCAGGCAAACGAAACGACATACTCGTATTGACTTTCTATTGACGGAATTGAGTTTATTATGTCCTAATTAAGCTTGAAAAAAATTCCCAAACGTTCCCGATCATTATTTAAGGTTTGTTAATGAACTCCTCTTTTCAACCCAAGAACTTTCATATATGGAACTCTATACCTATCTGGATTATTTTGTGCCGTTAAGTACTACCGTTATGTGAACAGCGATCATAAGTCTGTTCAAGTTTATCGTAGAAGGAGTCCTTCTCTGCGTCGTCCGTCTCCTCAGTCGGCGCATAGGCGCAGATAAATGTTATGTTGAAAAACCTCGCCTTGATGCGGATCGCAGCGAGACGCTCGTCCACAGGAGTGAACGCTAATACTTGGCGGCGAAGTCTCTTCCCCACCACGAATCCTACACCACGCGCTTTGCCGCGTGCCTGGCCGCTATAGTATACGTCACAAGGACCGATGGTCGTCTTTCCTTGCCCCGTCCATCGCATTTCCTGCAGGGCGGTGACATCAACCAGTCGGGCAGCGGTACCGTCCCTTGAAAGGGTCCGGACATTCCCGGTACATGCCCTAATATCCAAATCATTATTCCTTATTCGTTTTGGCGGGTCGTCCACATTAAAGGGGGTTCTCATCCGAGGATTTGGTACATTAGTTTTCATTGGAATTAAGTTTTTTACGTGGCGGGTCCCAAGCCCAGCGCACAACCCGTTTTGGGGTTTTTGGAAAATATTTACACATTTATATAGCGAGCCGCTTGCTTCAAGACAGACGCCCGCTTGCAGCCGCACCTCATGGTGAACAGACGCTGCGCAAAAGACCTCGGTGAGCCCTTAAAACAAGTATGTCAGAGTGGCCCCACCGGGGCTCTCTCTCTTTCTGCCGCGAGCCTAGATAGCTCACGTTGCCCAGAGTGTACGAACGAGGACGCAAGAGTCGGGATTGGGCAAGATCGCACAGCAGCCACACCCCATTACACTCCACTAGTACTAGTACGCTGGGTATAAAATTAAAGTGCAATATTAACACTCCCTGCGAACCACGGCTATGGGTAAAATCAAATCACCCGAGTAAGTTTTGGGGAGTGTTGTGGATAGTGACAGTCATTTACCTGCTTTGAACTGGATACGCTTCGGTACTAGCGCCTTGGAGTACTTGGAGAAGATGATTGATAATGAGAGGCTGAACGTCATTACGAATATCCGGAAACTATACTGCTGGGCTGGTATCCGAAAACTATACGGATAAAAACTGTGATGCAAAAACATCAGAAAATGATCCCCAGTTTTATTCATTTTCAATGCGTTTACGAAAAATTTTGTTGGCTGCGACCACGGCGAACGGCTTTAATTTTATACACTCAAAAAAATAGCCAAAAATCAGGGAAATTTGCTAGCGGCTTAAAATTTGTATCTTTCTATAGAAAAATTTAACGAGCTACAAAACTGCGTACTAAAAAATAATTTTTTAAAATTCTGCGCAAAAAGTTGGAAAATTGGCTGAAATTTTGTCGATTTTTCCTGAATTTTACACGAACTTTAGCTTTAATTTAAAATGCTCATGCTGTATTTCTAGGAGTACTTTCAAAAAAAATTTGCGAAAATATTTAAAAATAAGAAGTGATGGGTGAAAATTGCAATTGCAAATTAATTCAACATTTGGGGTTTTGTAAACTTGTACAAAAATCGAAGAATATTTACTTTTTAAATATGATGTATTGAAGGAAAACAAAGCTTGGAACATCAACACATTGATGAAAACCTTCGCAGGGCTCCAAGCAGGATTTTCGTTATAAAGTGGTACCAATCGGCGATATATTCACTTATGTAAAGTTCACAAAAGTTTTGCACGTTACTTTAGATTTCAGAAAGTTTTTTTTGCGACGCTGTACGAGTATCTTAGGTCATATCAGACAGGTCATAGACATCAACGAAATTATTAAGAAACTATAGAAAAGCATGTCAACGTCAAGTGTAGGTTTCGTGACATTCCTCACAAATTTTGGTGTCGGGCGAAAACATGTGACCAGGCAGTCAATGTGTTAACCATATATCTCATGCTGTATTTCTAGGAGTACTTTAAAAAAAAATTAGCGAAAATATTTAAAAAGAAGAAATGATGGGTGAAAATTGCAATTTTAAGGTGTACATTTTCTTCTGACACTGACTGTATATCTCGGGAGCTGCTTGGCTGATTTGGATATAATTGGCATATAGACAATTTGATTCATTCTAAGATTACATACATGGGTGTTGCCACTTGTGGCGGTTTACAGGATTGCCACCTATTCCAATTTTTTTTTAAATATAGAGCTAGATATGCCAATATGGGTATCAACTGAAAGGTATTTTCGACAGTATTCCAAATAAGATAATTTAAAGCAGGGTTGCCACGTAACCGCAATTTATTTATTTTTGGGTATATCCCGGGAATTGCTGGACCAATTTGAATAAAATTTGGCATATAAAAAATTTGATTCATTCTTAGATTATATACATGGGTTTAGCCACTTAGGGCGATTTACAGAGTTGCCACCTATCTGAATTTTTTTTAATATAGAGCTAGATAGGTATGCCAATATGGGTATCAAATGAAAGGTATTTTCAGCCGTATTACAAATACGACAATTTCACGCAGAGTTTCTACCTAGGGTTGCCACCTTAGGTTAGATTCAAGTGGCTGCCGTAGAGGCACACCTAGGCCAGTATTAAAAGGCCCGTTGTGATACCACCAACACTAGGATAGTCAGTTCCGGGACCCTGCCATATGGAAAATCCCGGTATAAACGGAATTCTCCACATAGCAGAATCCCGGGACTGACGTTCCTATACCGACACCGTTACTCCTCCTCGAACCATTTAGATGTCTTGATGAAGGCCATCAGGTCCTTTATGTCCAGCTCCGTGACCTGGCGTAGGCTGACCAGGAAGGGAACTCCCAAAAAGCGCATTCTCGCGCCACTTAAAGCCGGGCAGTTGCAGATGAGGTGCTCCACCGTTTCCTCCTCCTCATCATCCTTACAACTCCTACAGCATCGTCGGTAGGGCACACCAAGTCTTTCTGCATGCCTACCAATGAGGCAGTGCCCAGTTAATACGCTTATTAATATGGAGATTTCTCTTCTCCTTAGGGCATAAATTTTTCTTGATCTTTTATGATCCCATTTCGGCCAGGTTTCTTTGGATATCCGGCATCCTGGAGATTGCAGCCATCTTTCGTTGGCTTGGCGGAGTGTGTACTCCTTCAGCATAAGCTTGCATGTGGGAAACGGCATACCTAAGCGCTCTTTATCGCGAAGAACCTGCTTGGCCGGTCCCTGCGTAGCGAGTTCGTCTGCCCTACAATTTCCCTCAATGTCCCTATAACCCGGGACCCATGTGAGGTTAACGCGATTCTGTTGGGCCATCTCTCCATAGAGATCGACGACAGCTGAGCGTCAGTTCAGAGTTGAACGAGTAAGAGCCAAGGGATTTGATGGACGCCTGGCTGTCGCTGAATATAAAAATGTCCTGTCTGATAGTGTGTTGGCCTATCCAAGCCGCGGCGTCCATGATTGCTGAAACTTCAGCCTGGAAGACACTGCAGTGATCAGGTAGTCTGAAGGAGAGCTCAAGGTTGAGATCCTTTGAATTAACCCCTCCCCCAACTCAGCCGTCTAACTTCGAGCCATCAGTATAAATTGAAGTGCCGCCATGAGTGGCGGGACTCCGATCCGTGCTCTCCCATTCTTCCCTGCTGGGAATGTTCTGTGCTCAGCGGAAGAAAGCTATAGGATCCCAAAATACAGGCGTGTCCAGTAGTGCTTGCTACCCGGTGCCCTTCCAGATCGAGTGGCAAAATGCCAAGAATGGCCTGGAGTGCTTCATTGGGCGTTGTTCTTAACGTACCGCGTATACAGATCATGCAAGATCTGTGTACTTTACCTAGCAGATTAAGGTTTGTTGCCTTGCTCAGCGCAGGCCACCATACCACAACTCCATCGAGCATGATTGGTCGAATGATTGCAGTGTAGATCCATTTGCATATTTTGGGGCTGAGCCCCCATTTCTTTCCAATGGCTCTTTTGCACGTGTAGAGTGCAATACACGCTTTCTTCTGGCGCTGAAGAACATTCTCCTTCCAGGTTAGTTTCCTATCCCGAACTGTGCCCAAGAGCTTGGCTTTGTCAGCCAAGTTCAGGTGCACGTCATTCTGTTTTGGTACTATTAGCGGTGGTATCTTATAGCGGTTGGTGAAAAGGACCAGTTCTACTTTTCCCGGGTTGATGCTCAGTCCGCAGCGCGAGCACCATGAGGAAACCTCTCGCAGTGCTACTTGCATCAAGTCGCACAGGGTTTGTGGAAATTTGCCCCTATATAGTATAGCTAAGTCGTCTGCATATGCCACCCAGCTTGTGTCTCGCAGCATCGAGTTGACAGTGAGGTTCCATAGAAGCGGGGAGAGAACACCACCCTGAGGCGTTCCCCTTGTGACATAGCGTGATAAGTCAACCGAGCCCAGTGATGAAACTATTCGTCTACCCCTTAGCAGTTGATCAATAAGTCCAATAAGAGACCTGCTTATGCCCAGACTTGTTAAAGCGGTGTTTATAGCATCAGGGCTTATGTTGTTGAAGGCTCCTTCAATATCTAAAAAGGCCGCAAGACAGTACTCCTTCTCATACAGCGATTTTTCAATAACAGAAACTAGGCTGTGAATCGCAGTTTCTGTAGATTTCATTCATGTGTATGCATGCTGATAGCTACAGATCAGGTTGCTATCAATAGTAGAGGAGAGGTAGTCATTTATTATCCTCTCGAAGGTTTTGAGCACAAAGGATGAGAGACTGATCGGCCTATAGTCCTTGGGCTCGTAATGAGACGCCTTCCCCGCCTTAGGAATAAACACTACCGTGGCACTTCTCCATGAGCACGGAAAGTAGCTAAGAGCCAGGCAGGCTGTATAGAGAAATACCAGCCATTTGGCTGATGTCTCCAGCGTGTTTATGAGTTGCGCGGGAATAATCCCGTCTGGCCCGGCAGCCTTGAACTGTTCGAAGCTTTTAACCGCCCACCTAACCTTTTCCTCCGTGATGGGTATGTATACAGCCAGGTTTGTTGTAAGTGCTAAGGGTTCCTCATGCAAGTTCCCTGGGAAGTGCGTATTCAAGAGCAGCTCTAGGGTTTCCCTCGCCGTGCTGGTCCAAGATCCGTCAGGTTTGCGCAAATAGCTTGTGGCTGTTTGAGTTTTTGAGAGCACTCGTCTAAGTCACAGACATTTTCGACCCCAGTGCCCCAGAGCTTTTTTGTAGGCCCTGAGTTTAACTTTATATTCGAGCCATTGAGTCTCCGTGCCAAGGCTCTTGGCCTTATTAAATTGTGTCCTACATGATTTGCGGAGCGAGTCCAGGTCGTAGGACCACCAATTCGCCTATGTTTACGGCGTGGTTTTGGCACTGGGCAAGCCTGCTCTAGGGCATTCGAGAGCGCCGTTGTAAAGGTCTTTACCAGATCCTCCAACTCCCCTACTGATGAGGGGACTTGTGGGGGCAGTGGTGGGAAGTCCCTAGATAGTATTTCATTGTGTAGCTGCCAGTTAGTGTTACGTGGTTGCGTTTCATAACCGGCTGCTCAACAGAAAAGTCTAGAACTAATTCTACGTACCGGTGGTCGGAGAATGAGTGTTCATCGAGAACGCGCCATTTTCTGACCCACTCATAAGCGCCTTCGCTGCAAATAGTGAGATCTATGACCTCCCTACGGGTTTTAGTAATAAACGTAGGTGCGTTACCCACGTTGCAAACTACCAGGTTAGTTGTTAACAAATAGTCAAACAACGACTCTCCTCTAGCATTGATATCGGAGCTTCCCCACTGGACGTGATGAGCATTGGCGTCAGTTCCGATAATAAGATGACCCATGGAAAAATTTGCCACCAGGTCTTTTACCTCCCTCTGTGGCGGAGATTCTTTGGCGTCGTAGGCCGACGCCATCGTCAGACTGGTACTGTCGACTGTTAAACTGGCAGCTGTAACGTCACCATTGGTATAGTTAGTTGGGCAAGAGAAAGGCATTTAGCTCAGACTTAACCAAAATACAGGCTCTAACCCTGCCCCCCTCGCTGGCTCGGATAAGCTTAAAACCCTTAGTCCCCAAACCGAAAATCCTTGAGTTGTTGACCCAGGGTTCTTGGATGAGGACCACATCTAATTCGCTTTTAGAGAGACGACTGATTAAAGCAGCCGAGGCTGCTTTAGATTTGTGCAGGTTTATCTGAATCACCACCAACATGAGAGCGCTCAGACTTCCCTGCCACCGCCATATCGTCGAGTTCCACCTCGTCTGGTGGCTTATCTTTCAACGCCGATTTATTCAGACCACGATTTGGCGTGGCAGAGATCCTACTAACTGTGGCAGTATCAACATTGGTGCGCTCAGTACTAGCTGCTACCACTGTGACGTTGAGGTCTTCCCCGTCCAGCAGGCTGTCTCCCATCTCCGAGCTGTTCACTGCTCCTTCTCCATTTGACGTGGCAGATACCATACTTTCCGAGTCGGACATCTCCGACTCCTCATCCGGCACTGCGATGTCGGAGTCTTCCGGTGCAGCCGAAATAGCAGCGCGCTGTGCATCGCCGCGGTATACGTACATCACGATCTGACCCATGCCGTAGTGCACTCGTCCATTGCACCGTTTAAGGGGCTCGAGTGCCTGCTTATTCAAGGTGAAGACCACTTGCCTATCAGGCCCTACCGCATGGGTTGCCACCTTATCGCAATTTATTTCTTTTTTCGTATATCTCGGGAACTGCTTGGCCGATTTGGATAAAGTTGGGCATATAGACAATTTGATTCATTTTAAGGTTGTGGCGTTTAGTGTAGCCACTTTTAAGAATTATTGCTCAACAATAATAAAAACACAAGAAGGCTATTGATTCTGAATTTTGACTTTTATTTTAGATAAACAAGAATTGGCGTGTTGCCTTCAAACGGTAAAAATTCAAGTGAAGTGCAGCGTGGGAAATTTTAATTGCAAGACTTCTTTTCATATACATTTTACGAAGAAGAATAGAGAAAAATCCCAAATTAAACTGATGATGCCAGATGTGACAGCTGGGCTGCCACAGTACTCCCCCCTAAATGAGGGTTTATCTGTGAGCATATAAAGCCGCATTTATATTATTTCAGGAAGTTTCGATCGTTTATTCTTTCGATGACTTTATGTGGCCCTGAGTACGGCTGGTCTAGTGGGCGTTTGGTTGAGTCGATTCTCAAGAAAACATGAGTGCAAACAGATAGTTCTTTGTGACAAAATGTTTTCTGCCGGCAATGATGTGAAACGGGGGCTGGTCTGATGCTGCGCATGTGTTGGCGAAAATCTTCGAAGAAACAGTGTGGATCTACTGGTGGGTCCCCGTTGGTAAAGAACTCACCTGGAACTCGGAGAGTTGCTCCATAAAGATATTCCGCCGGTGATGCTTTGAGGTCGTCCTTGTAGCAAGTTCTTAGTCCCAACAACACTGTTGGTAGCGTTTGTGTCCATTGCAGGTTCTGGTGGCACATTATGGATGCCTTGAGCGTGCGATGCCACCTTTCCACTAACCCGTTTGATGCTGGGTGGTATGCCGTGGTCCGAATGCGTTTTGCACCAATTAAGCGGACAAGTGCTGCAAAAAGTGTACTCTCAAACTGCGTGCCCTGATCGGTAGTGAGTAGTTTCGGGCATCCAAAACGCGTGATCCAATTTGAGTAGAAAGCGCTTGCGACAGTGTTTGCGGTAATGTCTTTGATTGGTATGGCTTCGGGCCATTTCGTAAACCTGTCAATCATGGTCAAGCAATACTTATACCCCTGTGACTCTGGCAAGGGTCCGACTAAATCCAGATGGACGTGATCGAATCTTTCATCTGGGTCCGGGAAAGCAACTGGTGTTGTGTTGACATGTCGACCTACTTTTGACCGCTGAAACGGAACGCAGTCGCGGGCCCATTGCGTTACGTCTTTGTTCATCGACAGCCATACGTAACGCTGTGCGATGATTTTCACTGTGGCTCGACCACTAGGGTGCGCGAGATTATGTAGTGCGTCATAGATTTTGCGCCGAAGAAGCAATGGTACAAATGGGCGGATGTTGTTAGTTGAGACGTCGCAGTACACATTTTGCTGACCAGGACCAAAGGTAAGCGTTTGCAATTTTAGTGATGGGTTGTTGTGGACTACAAGTTTTTGTAATTCCTCGTCTGTTGCTTGAGCGCGGGATAGTTCCTCGTGGTCTATGACTACAGGAGTGTGCATCGTGTCCACGCGGGAGAATGTGTCTGCTACGTTGTTGTCAGATCCTGAGATGTGTTGGAAATTCGTCGTGAACTGGCTGATAAAACCCAATTGCCTGATTTGCCTCGGTGATGATTTGTCGGACTGCTGGCGAAACGCATATATAAGTGGTTTGTGATCGGTGCGTACGGCGAACTCGCGGCCTTCAACCCAGTGACGAAAATTTTTTATCGCTTCGTAAACTGCGGTTAGCTCCCTGTCGTACGTACTGTAGTTTCTTTGAGCTGGTGATAATTTCCTGGAGGAAAACCCTAGCGGTTGTCATATCTTATTACTGTTTTGCTCCAGCACCGCTCCTATTGCCGTACTGGATGAGTCGCATGTGATCCTTAACTGTGCAAGTGGGGTCGGATGTACCAGCAGCGTTGCGGTAGCGAGTTGGTCTTTGATCAAATCGAAAGCATGTTCGGACTCTGGTGTCCACGGAACAGGTCTTCGATCATTCTTCTTAGAGTTCTTAAGAAACTCATTGAGTGGTGCTTGAACGGTGGCGGCGTTTTCAATATGGCGCCGGTAAAAATTTACTGCTCCTATGAATCTTCGCAATTCCAAGATAGTTTTTGGTTTTGGGAATTCGCGTAGTGCTTTGACGCGATCCGGCAATGGTGCTGAACCCGATGTCGCAATGCGGTATCCCAAAAAATCAACCGCTATCGCTCGCAAAACGCATTTATCGGCATTTATACATAGGCCAAACTCACTGAGCCGTTGAAAAACCAGCCGGAGGTGCTGTTCGTGCTGTTGTTCGGTTACAGATGCTATGAGCAGGTCATCAATATACGCATATACAAAGTCAAGTCCTGCCAGGGCTTGATTGATGAAGCGTTAGAATGACTGGGCCGCGTTTCGAAGCCCAAACGGCATGCTGGTGAACTCGAACAGGCCGAATGGGGTAATTACAGCTGTTTTCGGTATATCTTCTTCTGCTACCGGTATATGGTGGAACGCGCGTCGAAGGTCGATAGTCGAAAAAATATGTTTACCCGCCAATATGGTTGCGTAGTCATGCAGGAGTGAAATCGGGTAACGGTCTGGTGTGGTCTGCTCACTCAGCCTGCGATAGTCTCCACAAGGTCTCCAGTCTCCATTTTTCTTTTTGGCCATGTGTAGGGGGATAGCCCAAGGGCTGTTGGAGGGTCTGGCATGCCCGAGTTCGACCATGAGACGAAATTCTTCCTTGGCTACCTTCAAGCGTTCCGGACAGAGCTGGCGTACGCGTTGCACGCAGGGTGGACCTGTGGTTGGGATAAAATGCTTGACTGAATGTTTGGCTGCAGTGCGGTTGGATGGGTTCCCTAATAATTCCGGGAACTGCTTCAAAATGCGTGTGAATTTGTTAGATTCGTTGACTGCTGTGATGGTCGTGATGGGCGCTGTTGCATAAGCTCCTTTAACACGTAAACCTGTGTTGGGGTCTATGATGCTGCTCCGTCGGAGGTCCACGACTAAGCCGTATTTGTGGATCAAATCTGCGCCAATTATTGGATAGGGCACGTTTGCGATGCAAAAAATCCAATGAATTGGCTGACGAAGCCCGATGTCGAGCGCAATTGCCTTTTCACCGTACGTCTCAATTTTAGTACCATTCGCGGCTTGAAGTTGAAATTGCTTTGTTGCTATGTTGTTTTTGCGTGGGGATGGGGTTACGGGAATATCCGCGCCAGTGTCGACGAGGTATTTAGTGCCCGATGTGCGGTCGTAGATAAATAGTCGGCGAGGTATTGAGTGACCGCCAGCAGTTGCCGAGTCTACTGGAGGCCGTTGATGTTTCCCTGGCTCTGAAGGAATGTACATGGCGTTGTGCATCTGTTGGCACGTGCTCCAGACCTACGGTGGTAAAAGCAAGTTGTGTTTGCGCTTGAGCTAGTGCTAGCTGCTGCGGTTGAACTTCTAAACGGTTTTTGCTGTTGGCGGACGTCTTCGGAACGCCCTGGTTGGTTGAGTAATAGCGTTAGCTTTTCTACCTGCTTCGACAACTTATCTATCTGCTCAAACACACTGTTTGTAGAGTTGACTGGTTTGTGAATTGGCATAACGTAGCGATTATCTGCGTCGCGCTGGATCTCCATCATGTTATTTGCGAGTTTAGTGTTGTCGGGCTCAACCGTAGCTGCAAGTACCAGTCGTACTTGTTGGGGCAGCCGTTCCAACCAAATTGTGCGAATAGAGGTGGGGTCTAGTTTGTTTCCTCCCAACCTGTGGATTTCTGCTAGTAGCTCTGTGGGTCGCCTCTCACCAAGTTCCAAACCAGAGAGTAGCATCTTAAAGCGACGTTCCTGTGAAATACCATAATGACTCACTAGAATTTCTTTTAAAGCTGTATACTTATCCGATTGGGGAGGGTTTGCAATAATACCCTCAACTACGATGAGTGCGTCTTGGTCAAGACGGGCGATGACGGCATAGTATTTGGTAGCGTCTGACGTAATTCTTCTCAGTTGGTAATTGTAGGGGTCACCACTTGTGGCGTTTAGTGTAACCACTTTTAAGAATTATTGCTCAACAATAATAAAAATAATTAATAATAAAAATACAAGAAGACTATTGATTCTGAATTTTGACTTTTATTTTAGATAAAAAAGAATTGGGGTGTTGGCTTCAAACGGTAAAAATTCAAGTGAAGTGCAGCGTGGGAAATTTTAGTTTCAAGACTTCTTTTCATATACATTTTACGAAGAAGAACAGAGAAAAATCCCAAATTAAACTGATGATGCCAGATGTGACAGCTGGGCTGCCACAAGGTTATATACATGGGTGTTGCCACTTGGGCCGGTTTACAGGGTTGCCACCTTTCTCGATTTTTGGTTTAGTATTGAGCAAGATATGCCAATGTGGGTATCAAATGAAAGGTATTTTCGACCGTATTCCAAATATGACGATTTCAAGCAGGGTTGCTACCTAGGGTTGCCACCTGACCGCATTTTATTTAATCTTTGTTATCCCCACTACTATTTCGGTTACCTATTGACCCATTTGGATGAAATTTTATTACAGTGCTAGTGTGCTTCATTCTAATTTTTTCCACCTGGGTGTTGCCACTTGCGGTATATTACGGGGTTGCCACCTCTTTTTTTTAATCGCTTTTGGAAAGCATATACTGGTGGTAGGTAAGATTTGGTGACAACTTCGAGGAATACCGAGCAAGCTCGTTCACCCAGGTACTAGAAAGTTGTAGCAGATTGTTTTAGTAGTTGAAGTAGTAATTTGAGCTGATTTTTCAAGTTGTATGCCTAGGTGTTCATAAAAACAGCAAGCAAAAGTCTCATTATTTTTCTACGCTTCGAATTTTGAAGAAGCGATATTTTAGGCTGCCAGGCAAACATAAAAATTAGGCAGCGAACGACATTTTGCCCAATTTGAAATGTTTTTATTTAATTTATCATTTATGTTTGATGAATTTTGTCTTCTTCTTCTTTTGTGCTATATGGTCAGGCGATGACTGGAATGAGATTAGGTTAGGTTCAAGTGGCTGCCGCAGAGGCACCCTTAGGCCAGTTTTGAAAGGCCCGTTGTGATACCACCAACACAAGGAAAGTCAGTCCCGGGACCCAGCCATATGGAAAATCCCTGAGTTGTTGGGATATTCCACATAGCAGAATCCCGGGACTGACACTCCTAAACCGACACCGTTACTCCTCCTCGAACCACTTAGATGACTTTATGAAGGCCATCAAGTCCTTTATGTCCAGTTCCGCGATCTGGCTTAGGCTATCTAGGAACGGAACTCCGAAAAAGCGCGTTCTCGCGCCGCTTAAAGCCAGACAGTTGCAGATGAGGTGCTCCACTGTTTCCTCCTCCTCATCATCTTTGCAACTCCTGCAGCATCGTCGGTAGGGCACACCTAGCCTTTCTGCATGCCTACCAATGAGGCAGTGACCGGTTAATACCCCTATCAATATGGAGATTTCCCTCCTAGTTAGGGCATAAATGTGTCTAGACCTTTTAAGATCCCATTTTGGCCAGGTTTGTTTCGATATCCGACACCCTGGGGATTGCAGCCATCTTTCGTTGGCTTGACGGA
The DNA here is from genome assembly GCA_964058755.1 of Campiglossa producta. Classification (NCBI taxonomy): domain Eukaryota; kingdom Metazoa; phylum Arthropoda; class Insecta; order Diptera; family Tephritidae; genus Campiglossa; species Campiglossa producta. The sequence goes on from CAXKVI010000001.1 coordinate 74,192,124, forward strand.
GTGTGTGCTCCTTCAGCATTAGTTTGCATGTGGCAAACGGCATACCTAAGCGCTCTTTATCCTGAAGAACCTGCTTGGTCGTTCCCTGCCTGGCAAGCTCGTCTGCCTTACAGTTTCCCTCAATGTCCCTATGTCCCGGGACCCATATGAGGTTTACGCGGTTCTGTTGGGCCATCCCCTGAAGAGATCGACGACAGCTGAGCGTCATTTCAGAGTTGAACGTGTATGAGCCAAGGGATTTGATGGCCGCTTGGCTATCGCTGAAAATAGCGATATCTTCTCCGATAACACGTTTGCTTAACCAGGCCGCGGGGTCCAGGATTGCCGAGACTTCCGCCTGGAAGACGCTACAATGATCAGGTAGTCTGAAGGAGAGCTCAAGGTCCAAATCCCTTGAATAAACCCCTCCTCCAACTCTGCCGTCCAATTTCGAGCCGTCGGTGTATATGGAAGTGCCACCATTTGTTTCGGGACACCAATCCGTCCTCTCCCAGTCTTCTCTGCTGGGAATGTTTATTTTGAAACAGCTATCCCCGACTGTAGTGGCCGCACAACGATCTGTGCTTAGAGGGAGAAAGCTGTAAGATTCCAGAATACTGGAGTGTCCAATAGTACCCGCACTCCAACTGGAGGTTTCCCTTAGGCGCAGAGCTGATGCCTTCGCTGACCGCAACCCTTCCAGATCAAGTGGCAAAATGCCCAGAATGACCTGGAGGACTTCGCTGGGCGTTGTCCTTAGCGCACCGCTTATACAGATCTTATTGGAGCTATGGACTTTCCGCAACAGATTCAGGTATGTTGCCTTGCTCAGCGCAGGCCACCATGCGACGACTCCATACAGCATGATTGGGCGAATGATGGCCGTGTAGATCCAACTGCATACTCTAGGGCTGAGCCCCCATTTTTTGCCAATGGCTCTTTTGCATGTGTAAAAGCGATGCAAGCTTTCTTCTGGCGCTGAAGAACATTCTCCTTCCAATTCAATTTCCTGTCCAGAACTATGCCTAGAAACTTGGCCTTATCCGACAAGCCCAGGCGCGTGTCATCTAGTTCTGGTAGGCTAAGTGGCGGTATTTTGTACCGGTTGCTGAAGAGGACAAGTTCCACTTTCCCTGGGTTGATACTAAGTCCGCAGCGAGAGGACCACGTCGAAACTTCTCGCAGCGCTACTTGCATCAGGTCACACAGAGTTTGTGGGAACTTGCCTCTGAATGCAATAGCTAAATCGTCTGCGTATGCCACTATCTTCCCGCTCCCCCCAGCTTGTGTCACGTAGTAACGAGTTGACTGTGAGGTTCCAAAAAGCGGGGAAAGAACACCACCCTGGGTCGTTCCCCCTGGGACATAGCGTGATAACTCAAACCTAACGTGTGAAGAAGCTATTTTCCTTCCCTTTAAAAGTTGGTCAATTAAACCAGTTAGAGGTCTATCTACGCCGAGATTAGTTAGAGCGGAGTTGATAGCCTCCGGGCTTATATTGCTGAAAGCCCCCTCAATGTCTAGGAAGGCCACGAGACAGTAGTCCTTTTCACACAGCGATTTCTCAATGACAGATACTAGGCTGTGCAGAGCAGTTTCTGTTGATTTACCCTTGGTGTATGCATGCTGATAGCTAGAGATAAGGTTGCTGTCAATAGTCGTTGAGAGGTAGTCGCTTAGTATCATCTCAAAGGTTTTGAGTACAAAGGACGAGAGACTGATCGGTCTGTAGTCTTTTGGCTCGTAGTGGGATGCCTTCCCAGCCTTAGGGATAAACACTACCGTGGCGCTTCTCCAGGAGCCCGGAATGTGGTTGAGAGCCAGGCAGGCTGTGAAGAGAAATACCAGCCATTTAGCTGATGTCTCCAACGTGTTTATAAGTTGCGCGGGGATAATCCCGTCCGGCCCGGCAGCCTTATACGGTTCAAAGCTCTTAACTGCCCACCTTACTCTCTCCTCAGTGATGGGTATATTTACTGCCAGGTTTGTTGCAGGTGCTAGTGGTGCGTCATGCAGGTTCCCCAGAAAATGTGTATTTAAGAGCAGCTCAAGGGTTTCCTCTTCCGTGTTCGTCCGTCAGGTTTTCGCAAATAGCTGATGGCTGTTTGACTTTTCGAGAGGACTCGTCTAAGTCTCGCTGTGTAGTCGACCTTTTCGATGCCAGTGCAGAAATTTCTCTACGAGGTTCTCTGCGCCTGTCTCAGAGCTTTTTTGTAGGCCCTTAGTTAAGCTTTATATTCATGCCAATGAGGCTCAGAGCCGAGGCTCTTGGTCTTGTTAAATTGTTTCCGGCATGATTTGCGGAGCGAGTCCAAATCGTAGGGACACCAATGTGGCCTGTGTTTACCGTGTGGTTTTGGCACTGGACAAGCCTGTCCTAGAGCATTTGAGCCGATGTAAATGTAGTAACAAGACCCTCCAGCTCCTCTGCTGATGAGGGGGCTTGTGAGGGCAGTACTGGTAGGTCTCTGTCTAATATTTCATTGTGTAACTGCCAATTAGTGTTACGTGGATTGCGCTTCATAATTGGTTGTTCTACAATAAAGTCTAAAACCATTTCTATGCAACGGTGGTCGGAGAATGAATGTTCTTCCAGAACCGGCCATTTTCTGACCCACTCATAAGCGCCTTCACTACAGATAGTGAGGTCTATGACCTCCCTGCGGGTCTTAGTGATAAAAGTAGGCTCGTTGCAAATTACCAGGTTGGTTGTTAATAGGTAATCAAACAGAGACAGGAGCTCCCCCATTGAACATGGTGAGCATTAGCGTCCGCTCCAATAATAAGATTACCCGTGCAGAAATTTGACACCAGGTCTTTCACCTCCGTTTGTGGTGGAAGTTCTTCGGCGTCGTAGCGCATATAGACTGACGCCACCGTCAGGCGGGTGCTGTCGACCGTTAGACTGATAGCGGTAATATCACCATTGGTTAGGTAGGAGAAAGGAGTTCAACTCAGACTTGACCAAAATACACGTTCTGACTTTGCGCTCCTAGCTGGCTCGATTGAGCTTGAAGCCCTTAGTCCCCAATCCGCAGATTCTCGAGCTATTGACCCAGAGTTCTTGGATGAGGACCACATCCACGTCGCCTTTAGAAAGACGACGACTTAAAGCAGCCGAGGCCACTTTAGATTTGTGCAGATTAATCTGAAGCACCACCAACATGAGAGCGCACAGACTTCCCTGCCGTCCCCATATCGTCGAGGTTTGCCCCATCCCGGAGGTTGCCTATCAACGACGAGTTGTTCCGATTAACTGCCCGATATGGCGTTGCGGGAGTCCTGCTGTCTGTAGCGTTAGATGTTAATCGCTCAGCGTTGGCTGCTACCACCGTGACGTCGAGGACTTCCTCGTCCTGTAGGCTGTCCTCCATCTCCGAGTTGATCACAGCATTATCGCCAAGGGACGTGGCGGATAACATGCTTTCCGCATCGGAATCCTCCGCTTCCTCTTCTGGTAATTCGTCTTCCGGTTCCCCCGGAGCAGCCGAGAAGGCAGCGCGCTGAGCATCCCCACAATATACGTGGATAACGATCTGGCCTACGCTGTTGTGTACTAGGCCATTGCACCTTTTGAAGGGCTCGATTGACTCTTTATTCATGGTGAACACCACCTGTCTGTCGGGCCCTACCGCATCCCCGACCAGATTGACACTCCAGTCATGCGTTGGGAGGGACGGATTCATTAGCCGTAGCATCCCGAGAATTCTCTCGGGTTCGTCAGGGATGGCCGGAATCCACGCCCTTGCCCTTGGACGAGCTGGAATGTCCTTCCAGTCGACGACCTCGATCTTTGCATGCGAGTAATTTAATCTGACCCTGGTGCCAACCCGCATCCGTTACTCGCGCCGAACTACCCGGAAACTCCGGAGCAACATTGAGAAGAATGTTGCCGAGTTCATTTCGCTCGTAACGCCACCGGTCCTTGGGGATGGCCAGACGGTCATTGCCTCGGTCAAGGACGCCTATAAGGATCCTGTCCTTGGTTACCTCAGCAAAGCTTAGTTTGCCCGCTCCAGGGGTATTCTGAAGCCGCTTGGGAGGGGGATTTAACTCCAGGTCCGATCTCTAGCGCTTGAAAGGGTTAACTTTTAAACTCTTTGGCATGTAAGTATTTTGGAAATACCGCCAGCTTTCGCTAGCTCTACCGATTTACTGGAATTCGGCGACAGCGATTCCTGCGGTACCCCTTCATACCTCTTCAGGATCTTTGCAGCCAATCTTTTCTCGTGGTATTTGAAGCGGCGGGGAGATGTCTCCCGGGAGTGCGGACCCGTAGTTGCCATCGCAGTCGCTCCCTTTGCGGAAATCTCAGTTGCAGCTTCCTTCTCCTTCGAAACTCCGAGGCCAGGTCGTGATACCGCTGCCACAGACGTAAAGATGCTGGTTTTCATATCAGCGGTTGATGGGAGTTCAGCATCCGCCGTTGTCCGCTTTGCTGCGTAGGCAACCGCACTGGTGCTAGCTCCCATCAAGTCAATCTTACTCGATAGAGGTTTGGTTTACCGACTCGTAGTTGCCATAGCTGTCGATCCCCCCCTTGATTGTGGAGCGGAGGTTGTCCTCCGGCGTTGTTGTTGCTTTCTCGCTTGCTCCTCCATAGCTCTCCTCTGCTGAGGAGTGAAATTTGTCGTTGTTTGTTTTTTAGGTTTTTCGTGTTTATTTACGTTATTTGAGTTCATCTTGTTCGTACGAACCATCGCCGGACAAGGCCAGCTTAGGGTCAAGGGAAGAGTAGGGGAAAATGTGTCGTCCGCCGCGGCAGAGCCCCGTACCGCGGTAAGGCCATGCTTACTCTCTGAGGCGACCCGGTATCAGAGAGGCTCCGTTCAAATACTGCCACGATTTGCCTCCCGGCTGCAAACGTCCAATGGGCACGGTTTCGCATAACACCCTGGATTGGGAGGGGGAAGATCTTTGTCGTCGCGCCAGAGAGGCTGGGCTGCTCTCGTGATGAAGTGCCGTACGGAGCTATGATCACAAGGGCAGCGTAGCCCTGTGGCTATCGATTTAAGCCATCGTACCGCGGCAAGGTATCCACCCTTCACGAGGGGGGAATGAGATTAGGTACTGCACAAAACGAAAGAAACATATGAGTTGATGGCCGCCACTCGCAATAAAAACCTATAAGGCCAAGCGCTTAGAATACGCCCGCGGAAGGTATGCCTGTCGTAAAAGGCGACTAATATCCAGAGAGAGGGCAACTCAATAAAACCCGTAATTCCGAGTGTTATCTGTACCGTGCTCATGGGATGAATGGCACTACGTTAGTGAGTCTTATAACGGTGACCTCCAGATACCTGGCGCCCTCTTACTGGGATATCGGGGGCTATGTCCCAGCTGACCTACTCTGCCCTACACTGGTGGTAATTATATGGACCAATTGAACACAAAAAATAACAAGTAAGGAAGTCTAAGTTCGGGTGAACCGAACATTAAATACCCAGCGGTAATTTTCGGAACGGTATAACAAAGATATAGGCCCTAGGAGGATTTACCTAAGGTTTTTACTATCTTAGCTATTTCTCTTACCGAATTATGTCAATTTATGTGATTTTCGAAATTTTCCATATCGAAAGTGGGCGTGATCGGGAAGCGATCTAGTCCAATCTCATCACCTATATTGCTTGTATATTTGTGCCAAATTTCATTAGTCTGCAGAAAGTCGAATATTTCAAAATGCCTCCCTTAAAGGTGGGCCTTGCCACGCCCACATCTAACCATTTATAAAAAATCATAATATAATGATTGGGGTTCTTCCTACCAAACTATATCATTTAGCCATTTCCGTTACCGAATTATGTCAATTTATGTGGTTTTCGAAGTTTTCCATATCGAAAGTAGGCGTGGTCGGGAAACGATTTCGTCAAATTACATCAAGTATGCACCCTTTTAATGCTAGTATACCTTTTACCAATTTTATCGTTCTACCGTAATCAGGTTGAAAAATATGACACGTGAAATTTTCACATATGCCTCCCTGAAAAAGGGGCGATGCCACGCCTACTTTTAAAAATGTATAAAAAATCATAATAGAATGTCTAGGGGGTTCATCCTACCAAACTATATTATTTTAGCCATTTCCGTTAACGAATGATGTCAATTATTGTGATTTTCGAAATTTTCGATATCGAAAGCTGGCGTGGTTGGAGAGCGATGTTTTCCAGTTTCATCAGGTATATTCCCAATGATACTAGTATGCTTTGTGCCAAATTCTATCGTTCTGTCGTAATCAGTTTAAAAGTTACGACCAGTCAAATTTTCAAATATGCCTCCCTTAAAAGTGGGCGGTGCCACGCCCACTATAAACAATTTATGAAAAAATCATAAGAGAATCACCAGGTGGATTCACCTATAAAATTATATCATTGTAGACATTTCAGCTGCCGAGATATGTCAATTTGTGTGATTTTCGAAATTTTCGATAGAAACCAAATTTTATATGTGATATCGTCGACTATAATATTATAGATTTTAGGTATTAGATAAAAAGAAAAAAAAAATTTTTTTGTGGTCTCCATACGCCCACCGGAACTTTGAGCTCAACTCGGCACGTTAAGTCATCATCGGATCGTGCTGAAAATTTACATGGTTTGTTTTGACTCCTAATCACATATTTTAAGACGCAAAAATTTCAGGATTTTCAATTTTTAATTTTCTTCATACAAGCTGCGGCCAGTCTAATACACCTGGCAGGATAGGGTGGCAAAGGACTATTAAAATTGAGAGGTTGAACAGCAAATCGTGTGAATTTACTTTGAACTCTTTCAATTCTAACAGAGTGTGTTTTATACATGGGATTCCATATAACTGAGCCATACTCTAATTTTGATCGCACTAAAGAATTAAACAAAATTTTCCTAGTATAGGGCTCTGTGAAATCCTTCGCATAGCGTCGAAGAATGGCCAAGTTAGAATATGCTTTCGGTATAATATGGTTGATATGGTTAACAAAAGTGAAGGAAGAGTCAAAAATTACTCCTAAATCACGAAATTCTCGAACCGATGCAAGAGCTACATTAGAAACCAAATATGTAGACGCAAGCGCATTCATAGACTTGGAGAACGTTATGTGGCAGCACTTACTACCATTAAGGCACAATTTATTTTGAATGGCCCAAGCGTTAAGAGCATTCAGATCTTCCTGCAAAAGCAAGGCGTCCGATTCAGAAGAGATCCTGCTGAACAGTTTTAAATCATCTGCATACAATAGATAGTTTGTATACTTTAGATGCAAGCCAACATCATTGATGAACATTATAAATAAGATGGGAGGTAGTATTCCCACACGGGATGGGAGGTAGTATGGCACACCTGAGGTTGAAAGAAAGTTGAAAGACTTCACGGACTCAATTTGGACGAAAGAGATTCTATCAGTGAGATAAGACTTAAGCCACAACAAAAAAAACGGAGTGGAAACCTAAGTTTTCCAATTTTTACAAGTATTTTAACAGTATTTTGTGGGATACTGTGTCAAACGCTTTAGAGAAATCGGTGTAAATTGTATCAACTTGACAACCGTCTTTAAGAGCAGAAACACAGAAATGAGAGAATACAGCAAGATTAGTGACAGTCGATCGCCCTCCAACAAAACCATGCTGACATGGATCGATTAAACCTTTGATCGCAAATGCTAACTTTTCCTTGACCACTTTCTCAAAAAGTTTGGAGCAAGTAGACAATTTAGAGATTGGCCTGTAATTTTTTACCTCATTTCTGTGGCCTGACTTGAATATTGGAGTGATAGACGCCAATTTCCACCGATCAATGAAAGTTCCGTTGGATAGCGAAACATTGAAGCTATGGCATAATGGAACACTAAAGACCCTCATACAGTTCCGTGTGAACGTGAGCGTGAATGAGTGGAGACTTTCTATTGCGTACGCAAAGGAAAAGAATTCCAAATCAATTCTTTTGTGCGTTCACGCACATCTGTCAAATGACTTCAACTCTTCAAAAAATGTAGCAAAAAATCACAGTTTGGCGTGGTAATTGCCAAATTTCAACACTCACTTGCGAAGGGTTTGTGTCACTTTGCGTTCGCACACAATTCACTGTGAGATAGTAATATAAGCATTTCAAAGCATATTTAACACTTTCACTTAAGTTTAAATGCAGTAATATCAAAGATATTTTAGTTGTTTATCCACTTACGGATGATCTTTTTGGTAAAAGTGGTGTAATATCAACATATTACACAAAAGAAAATTGTTCACGCTCGCCCACGTTCACGCTCAAAAATAAGTGTATATAGGGCTTAAGGGAATAGCTACATTTTTTGAATAAAAATTAACACAAACAAATTAATAACATCTGTTTCGGATATTGACATTGACCCAAAGTCCATGGATTTGTACCGATAAAAGGCTGTTAGCCGTAGAATCAGAGTCAACAACAAAGTTAGATTTGAAAAAATCAGCAAAAAGATTTACGGATCTATGTCATTTGAGGAAACTCCATTATATTTAACACAGGTGGGAATATTACCAGAACCTTTTCACATCTGTCAAATGACTTCAACTCTTCAAAAAATGTAGCAAAAAATCACAGTTTGGCGTGGTAATTGCCAAATTTCAACACTCACTTGCGAAGGGTTTGTGTCACTTTGCGTTCGCACACAATTCACTGTGAGATAGTAATATAAGCATTTCAAAGCATATTTAACACTTTCACTTAAGTTTAAATGCAGTAATATCAAAGATATTTTAGTTGTTTATCCACTTACGGATGATCTTTTTGGTAAAAGTGGTGTAATATCAACATATTACACAAGAGAAAATTGTTCACGCTCGCCCACGTTCACGCTCAAAAATAAGTGTATATAGGGCTTAAGGGAATAGCTACATTTTTTGAATAAAAATTAACACAAACAAATTAATAACATCTGTTTCGGATATTGACATTGACCCAAAGTCCATGGATTTGTACCGATAAAAGGCTGTTAGCCGTAGAATCAGAGTCAACAACAAAGTTAGATTTGAAAAAATCAGCAAAAAAATTTACGGATCTATGTCATTTGAGGAAACTCCATTATATTTAACACAGGTGGGAATATTACCAGAACCTTTTTTGGAACGTACATAGTTCCAAAAAGATTTGGGATTTTCTTTCAACTCATTCTCGCAGTGCAAAATGTATTTGTTGTATAAAAATTTATCGAGTACATTGAATTCTCTTATATAAAATAGGTATCTTCATTTAAATATAATATCGTTAGATGCTTTGTATTATTTAAAAAATGTATTCCTTTGGCTTTTCAACTTTTTTAACCTAGAATTGTACCAAGGTAATCTATGTTTTTTAACCGGAAGCAGAGACAGATTTCTACTAAAAACATCAGACAGTTCAAGCAGAAAGATGTCGAAACATTCGGCAACGGTTTTACCAGAAAAACTAGACTCCCAATCAACTTGCGATATGCTCGAGTTGAGTAACTCAAAATTTGCATTTTTAAGATTAAACGATTGAATGCTTTGAGGTGTTCGGTCTATAGGGACAAAGTCTACAAATTCTAAGGTTAAAGATAGCGGCACATGATGCATAACCGACTTAGAAATAGAAAATTGACACTCCGTCAAATTAGAAATTAAATTATCATCAACAAATATGAGATCTAATATATTGTTTAGCATATTCGCATAAGAGTTAATCTGAATAAGGTAACAACCAAAAAGGGTATCTAAGAAATTTATTTCATGCGCATTATTAACATTTGTTGGAGTTAAAATTACATCATTGTGCAATTTTGACCAACCAACCTTATTTAGATTAAAATCACCCAAAATGCAGAAATGGCTATTTATATTATTTTCGTAAGTGTCGAGAATATTATATACGTGGGCGCAGTACAACGAGTCGTTACTGTCAGGCAGAATATACGACGCACAGATAAACAGATTACCAGATGGGCCGCAAATAGAAACACAAAGTTGGTCTAGAAGAGAGTCACTGTTAGAAAGCTGGACGAAAGAAGAGATGAGTGAACGCCTTACAGCAATTAAGACGCCACCACCTCTTAAACATCCAGTTTTGATACGTATGGTATAAGATTGGGCTAAAAAACTCGGCATCAAAAAAATCGTCGTTAAGCCAGGTTTCGACAATGACATACACATCATATTCACAACGTTATGAGCCTAGGAATATATCTTTAGCTTTAGTTCTCATACCAGAAACATTTTGAAAGTAAATTCTTAGAGTACTATTGGCAGGACGGCTTGCCTGTTTAGCTACTGAATGGCCTTTGCCCCCTTGCCCTTCTTAATAAGTTTATGGCAGTGAAAAAGAGATGGAGAAATGTTTGTTATTCTCGACACATAGTCGATAATGTCGCTAGCATTAACCGACGGCTTAAAGGACGACAGATGTAACCATTTCAGATGAACGGCTAAGTCAAAATTTACATTAAAGTTACTTACAACAACAATAGTGGACGGATTCCTGGGTTTCTATACAGTTGATTTTGTAACTTTAGAAACATTCACTGGGGCAGAACCCCGATTAGCATAAGCAGCGACATTAGCTTCCGCGGGGGTGTTTGCATCGTTTATGTTGGCAGCGATACCGGGCGAATCATTTGGTGGTGCAGGTGGTATCACATCATTAGTGTCTGCCAAATCGTTTAAGATAGACTGTTGGCTAGTTGCGGGCAAAGAGTTATTATTGTTGTTGTTTGTTGTTGATAACTCTTCGGTATTCGTATTCTGTGCTAATAACACTTCGGTACTCGTATTCAGCGCGGGCTTGTTTGCATCGTTTATGTTGGCGACGATACCGGGCGAATCATTCGGTGGTGCAGGTAGTGGCAAGTCATTAGTGTCTCCCAAATTATTATTGTTGTTGTTTGTTTTTGATAATTCTTCGGTATTCGTATTCTGTGCTGAGTCAGTTTTTTATAATTTCGTAATTTCCAAAAGAGGACAAGGCAGATGCCTCCTCTTGATGATGAGGCAGCCAGTGCCTTAGTAACTGCGGGTCATCCTGATGGTGCGGTGGCAGGACAGTCACAATCTTTTAAAGATGCCCTCACCACTGTTAAGCTGGCCGTAATCCCACAAGATTATCCTTCTACCATCTGGTCTACTGAACTACTGGAGATCATAAGGAGGGCCATTCTGAATAAAGTGTGGAAACTTCAAGTTGGTAATATTAGCTTTCAATTATCTGCAAGGATTCTAATACCGCAGAGTGGATAAAAGACATCGTCCCAAAACTAACTCCAATGGAGGGCGCGTCACATCATTTTTGTCGGGTATGTTAAAGAGAAAGATTGCCCCTCAAATGAGCATATCCTCAGAATTATTTTAGTTCAAAACTCGGCCCTAGATACCAGATACTGGAGAACCCTTAATCGGATAAGTAGGGCCACAGCGGCGGAAATTGCAATAGCTGTAGATCCGGTGTCAGCGGAAACAGTCCGCCACCAAAATAGCATTATCAGTTTTGGGTAACCGAATTGAAACTGAGGCTCAAAACCAAACCATCTCTGTCTCGGGTAGATGATGAAGCTAGCGGCAGTGATGAACAAGTAACAGCAGAAAAGGATGCTGAAGAACAAACAGCCTGCACCTCAAAGTCGGCGGAGCTGGCACAAGGTTTGGATGAGGAACAAACTAAGCCTCAGCTGAAATTCACAGCAGGATCTACGACTGACAAGACTCCAACAAAAACGGCAACTAAAAATAACCACACGCCCTCTATAAGCCAGCAAATAAATCCATCGTGTGGTGAGGACTCTAGACTCGGAGACAATGACGGTAGGGGGCAAAATCAGGCAACTAGTAGGGATACTTTGCTCAACAGCAAACGACAATCATCAGTGGCGGACGGGGTCACGAACAATCTTTATTGTAATGTCAGCCCTCCCAGCAATACTCGCAGTTCGAGGAGTCTTAAATGCCTCCAGGTAAATCTTCACTATGCCAAGGCTGTTCTTAGCAGAAGATTCAACAGAGAAGGTCAGGGAGTGCCCTTCATTCAAGAACCATGGTTTTTACATGGTTCTGTAAAAGGTTTAAGCAGTACTGACGGTAAATTAATCTATGGCACAGGTTCCGTCCCAGGGCGGCGATGCTTCTAAACAAGAAACTGGAGTTTGTTCCCCTACAGTTCATGACGGCTGATTTGGTTGCAGTTTGGGCAAAAATTCCAACCCCAAGAGGCGAAGATGCCATTTTGGCATCAGCTTACTTTCCGGGTGAGGAGGAAACAGCCCCAACTACTGAATCCAAATCCGTCATTGAGTATTGTCAACAGAAGGGTGTCCCATGGGTCCTCTGCTGTGACGCAAACTCCCACCATATAGCTTGGGGTAGTACGAACTAGAGGTGGGCGTCGTGCGTGTTTTTGACCGTGACACAAAACACGCACGCGTGTGTCCATGTGCTCGTGGTTGAAAAAGCGATTCGTGATCGTGTTGAGCCCGAAAATCAAAAAAATACAACACGCACGAAAAAACACGACCAACTTTTTTCACTTTTTGTACTAAACTGGCGCACTTTTATTTTTTGTAAATTATATTTTTTATAACCAAATGCGTCACTTTTGGCCAAGTTTTTTCGAAACCTTTCATTCGCAGATTGAATTAGAGACCAAATTAGGTCAAATTAAATTAAATTCGTTTAATTAGGCAAACAAATTCACTCTGCGGACAAACATTCTCGAAATAACTTCGCCAAATGCGATGCATTTGGTGCAATCTAAATGTATCATTAATTCATCTTTATGTGTGTTGTCAAAAGAAAAGTTCACACTTGTACTGATACACTATGCCCCAAACCATGATCCAATTAATAAGACCTCGCATTTAAAAAAAAAAAGCTGTGATGTCACGGTTTTAAGAAACATGTCTGCTTCGATTTAAATGTCTCAAATGTTATAAAGAAATAAAAACGAAAACAAACAAACAAATATTTTGATTGTGGTTTTATTTTAATGTTTATAAGCAAAATCTTGTAAAAATCTCCTTATAAAGCGCTAATTTTACGTTGCGTTCTAGTTGTAGTGGATAGTATATCAGCATTGGCTACTAAATAGCAAGTTCGATCACCGTTTAATATTAAAAGATTATCAAAATCTTTAGGAAGAAAATGGTCGCTGCATATTTTGGCGTGCTCGCCAATGTTTTGGCTTCAGAACTGCACCCACTTTTCCCGACATGTCCTTTTCATAAGAATCCTTACACACACACACGAAACACTTCATTTTCTAATATTATTTTAACAACAATTTAAACGCATTTTAAAAATCGCGACGAAAACGTTCTAAAAATCGTCAAGAATTCCATAAATAGTCACATATTGCAAGTAAGTGATTCAATAACTCCTACGCTCAGGATCATGAGAAACTTTGAAGTTTCGATCGTAGATCGAGTGCTCTGGGACACAGGGAACCCTTATGCTGAATTCGATTCGGAGATTTGGTATACGGATGGATCGAAGCTGGAAGATGGTAAAACGGCAGCTGGTATCTATGGACCAAATTACAAAAAATCGGTACCGATGGGTAACTAACCCACTATCTTTCAAGCGGAAATCCATGCAATAAAATTATTTGGCAGAGATTGCCTCCGAAGAAGACTATCCTCTAGGCGAATCTACATTATATCGGACAGTCAGGCCGCCCTCCATGCCTTGCAGAATTACACTATAACTTCAAAGCTTGTCGATGAGTGCGTCGCAGTCCTTAATGGTCTGGGATCCAAAAACAAAGATTTGTTTGGTTGGGTCCCAGGGCATGAGGGGCATGACAGCCATGACGGCAACGAAAAAGCAGATCACCTGGCAAAACATGGTGCTGCAACAGCATTTTATGGTCCGGAACCCTTTGCGGATTCACCAAGGCCCACGTAAAGAGCATCGGCCAGACTCATAAATCTAAGAAGGGTGGATCTAAGAACCCTCACTGGGTATTATACGGGGCATTGCGGTCTGCGTTATCACCTGAGTAAGCTGAAACTGTCAGATACATCAATTTGTCGGTTTTGTGAACTGGACGATGAAACACCGGCTCATATACACTGCGAATGCATTGCGTTAGCAAACAAGAGAGTTTTCTACCTATTTCCGTTCGTGATATGGAATAAAAAACCTGATAAACAGCCTCTGCATACAGCAATAAGCTGAAATTGCACACAATAGATCGTGTAAATGGTCGCTGTGTAATAAGGCCTTATAATAATAATAATAAGTTCCAACATGAAAAATCCCATACACAGAAAAAAATGGCACTGGTAAAATCAACCGTCTCGAACCGTTACCCTGAAATTGACCAAATTCTGTTGAATTGACCAAATTTTGGTTATTTCAATGGAATTTTTGTTGAATTAACTGTTGATTCAACAGTAGAATGGTAAATTTTTAATAAACAAAATTTGGTAAAACTGACAGAATTTCGGGTATATCCAAAATCAAAGCAACTGTCATTTTAAAAACCACCAACTTCTGCAGTTAATCTAACAGCGAAGATACTGTTATTGGAAAAAACCTCCATCTGCTTATGCAATTATAAACAATGTATTCCGAATATTCCATAAACTATATGGGAATTACAATAGTATGTAAAGCAGATAATATGAAATGAACGAAATAATTATAGCTTATTTCGCGTAAACAAGCTTCATAGAGCAAAGCTGTAATTAGACGCCGTCAAGCATAAGTACGCGATGGCACGATGGTAAACATCTCCGTTCAGCAGAAAAGCAGCTTGAGCTCGATTCTCGGTGGAGGCAACAAAGCATCGTGTCATTTAGAACAAAGCCTGTAATAATAAGTATGCGATACCTGGGTTGAGCAGTCAAGAGGTACCACGAAATAAATCCCAAATGAAATAAGTCCAAAAAAATATAATGAAATAAGTCCCAAATATTTTCCATACAAATTGGGACTTATTTCATAATGAAATAACTACCAACGGGATTTCATTGGGAGTTATTTCATTTTCCAGCATTGGGAGTTATTTTATATTTGTTGGGACTTATTTCATTTCTCTTAAAACTACAATTTATTATTTTTGAAGTTAACTTCTTAGGCGGCGATATGAAGTTTTTGATTGAGAGTAAAATTTGAAAAAATGGATGACAATGCAACGGAAGTTATGCAACGGAAGCTATGCCACGGAAATAGAAATAAATGGAGTAATTTTTGCTGATTTTTTAAGTTATATGCCTAGGCGCTCATAAAAACAAGCAAGCAATATTAATAACTAAACGAGTATGAATGTTTGTTCGTAAGCCAGCTGACACGATGACAATCACTGTTGCGTACATTTTCATGGGCCAAAGGCGTGTGGGTTTACGCACACAATGCCACTTTTTACAAACATCACAATTTACTTTTGCATATATTGTGTGCTTGCATACAACGACGTCGTGTGGTGATTGGTTAATATTTTAGGGATGAAAAATAATTTCAGTCGCTTTCAAACAAGCGCAGAAACCACATGTGTGGGCTTACGCACGCAATGTACAGGAACAAAAGCGTATGCGACTTTTTACACATATGCTTAACTCAAGGAGTATGAATGTTTGTGCGTGTTTATTTGACAACGTTACGTCATCGTTGAGTACGGCTGAGAAGTTGCAAGTTCTGCGCTAATTTTTATGTCCGCCTGGTGGTGCGTGACGGATTTCGATCATTTTTCTCGATTGAAGTTTTGCAATTTATGTCCGTCCGTCCGATCAATTATTTCATATTACATTTCTTCTTCTAAAATTACTTAAAAGTGCGATTTTGGCTACATTTCATTGAAGATTTATGAATTAAAAAGCGTTCCGCTATTTTTTTCAGCTAACCCTTTCTTTCATATTTTGCATCTCACTCTTGCAATTTAGAGAAAATCTTAAATTCTGTTTTTTTTTAAACACACTAGTTACAATTCACTAATGCACAGTTTACATACATACATATATAGTACATACATATGGACCTTTTTATGACCAATAAATAATTAAGTATAATAGAAAAGTGAACTAGCCTTTAGTATGTGTTGATTTTCGTTTGCAAGCGGGTGTTTTAGGTTCAAGTGAATGTTTTAAGTTCAAGTGAATGTGTCTATAGTTTCGTGTCGTTTTCGTTATATTGCCGTAAGGATTTTATTGCGTGAAATGGCCCAATAATTTGAAAAAAGGACTGTGACGTGGATGTGTCAGGATTAGATGCATGCCGCAAAAAAAAAATAAAAAAATATTTTATACCTTTCATGAACATGGAATAGTGTATTCACTTGTGTCCAAAAATTGTAGGTACGTACCAAAATAAAAAGAGATAGGCCCATCAATAAGTAAGTATTAGGAGTGGGAATAAAATATTCGTTCCAAAAAATTCGAATAGTTTGCCAAGTAGTTGTCAACTATTCGAATAGTTGTTTATTCGCTATTGTCCTTTTTAAAATGTTTTTATTAGGTCGCTTTCGTCGTTCTTGTGCCCGGATTTTTGCATTCGATTTTGAACCAACTTCCTGTTGTGCTAGGGTCTTGAAATTTTCCCTACAGCTCAGGTCGCGATGACAATGCAATATTATGAAAAAAAATTAGGATAGGTGGCGCGTGGGTCGCTATATTTTCAAAAATCGCATTTATGGTCCGATTTGGCTGAAATTCGGAACATGTATTACTACTATGAAAAGAAATATTTTCCTAAAAAAAATTCCGCTAGGTGGAGCTGAGGTCGGGGTAATAACAGCTGAAAATCCTAATTATGGACCGATTTAGCTGATATTTAGCGTGTGTATTACTTAATCAATTTCCAAATGTTCAAAAAAAAATTGGACCCGCTAGGTGGCGCGTGAGTCGTTCTATTTAAGAAATGCGAAGGTCTGTTTTCGGTGTCGATTAATTCGTTTTTCAACGAACTTCCCGTTGAGGTAGAATCTTGAAATTTTCATCATCGTTTAGTTTTCTGCCCCCACGCAATTTAACAAAAAAATAATTCCGATAGGTGGCGCACGGGTAGAGATATTTGAAAAGTTTCATTTCCAGAGATTTTTCTTTGGATTTTGAACTAACTTCCCATTGAGCTGGGGTTTTGAAATTTTCACCATCGTTCAGTTTTCGCTGACAATGCATTATACAAAAAAAAAATCCAAAATATTGCTTTAATTGCAAAAGTCCCATTTATCGGCCTATCTTCCTTATGGCTATCTGAATATTTCGTACATATGCTATAATGCGCATGCTATAATGTGTTTTCAGCGCCATAAACAGCATCGAAATTTCGAATATTTCATCTGCATACATTTAGGCGCAGCCACTGTTGCACAAAAGAAAGATAATGTGCTTTATAAGACTTAAAAAAGAATAATTTTATTCATGTAATCATAGGCACACCGCGTAATGCGTGTAAACGTAGAAAATTGCCGAAGGCGTAAATGAACTGTCAAAATTTTTATGGAACGAAGTTTACACAGATTCGGTAAACTTCCACGAGGAGTTTAGTGTGTAAACACCTCCAAAAATTACCCAATTCGATTACGCTGTTCGACATGCAGTTTTTCAAAGCAGTCAATGCACACTAGACAAAAATAGAAGAATAGCTAAAAAATGGGTCAAAATGACACAGAATATCCAATTACAATCTTAGAAATTTTCACAGACTCACAACTAAAAAGTATAAAATAAAAAATAGAATAAAAAAATATTTTTAATTTAAAATGTTTTTAAAATGAACTAAAAACTGGAAAATAATTTCCCCTCTGCCTACATAGATTCTTCACCACGTAAAGGTTATCTGGAACATTTGTGAGTGGGAATTCTTATAGGTATTAAATAGTACTTGGAGTTTGAAATGTATAAAAACATTTGGCGCTTGCTATATTGTGAAAAGATATTTTTTTTAGAAAAGCTCATATCGGTAATAAGATTGTTAGAAATTAATGCGAACCATCTTTAGCGTGCGCCAATATTTTTATACCTTTCAAACTCCAAGTACTATTTAATACCTATACGAATTCCCACTCACAAATGTTCCAGATAAGCTTTACGTGGTGAAGAATCTATGTAGGCAGAGGGGAAATTATTTTCCAGTTTTTAGTTCATTTTAAAAACATTTTAAATTAAAAATATTTTTTTATTCTATTTTTTATTTCTATTCGAATAATATAATTTTATAATGTATAGGTTTTGGGGTCCTTTTGGGACTGTGAATGGTCCCAAAGAATCCTCAAAATGGTCTCAAATTGGCCCCAAAATTGTCCTCAAGTGATCCCATAGTGACCTAAAGCGACCCCAAGGGATCCCAAAGTGGCCCCAAAATAGTCCCAAATTGGCCCCAAAATGGTCTCAAATTGGCACCAAAATGTCTCAATCTGATCACATAGTGACCTAAAGCGACCCCAAGGGATCCCAAATTGGCCCCAAAAGGGTCTCAAATTGATCCCAAAATGGTCCTCAAGTGATGCCATAGTGACCTAAAGCGACCCCAAGGGATCTCAAAATGGCCCCAAATTGGACTCAAAATGGTCTCAAATTGACCCCCAAATGCTCCTAAAGTGATCCCATAGTGACGTAAAACGACCCCAAGGGATCCCAAAGTGATCTCATATTGACCCCAAAATAGTCTTAAAGTGATCCCACACTGACCAAAAGCGACCTCAAGGGATCCCAAAGTGGCCCCAAAATGGTCTCAAATTGGCACCAAAATGGTCTCAATCTGATCACATAGTGACCTAAAGCGACCCCAAGGGATCCCAAATTGGCCCAAAGAATCCTCAAAATGGTCTCAAATTGACCCCAAAATGGTCCTCAAGTGATCCCATAGTGACCTAAAGCGACCCCAAGGGATCCCAAAATGGCCCCAAATTGGACCCAAAATAGTCTCAAATTCACTCCAAAATGGTCCTAAAGTGATCCCATAGTGACCTAAGCGACCCCAAAGTGACCTCAAAGTGGCCCCAAAAAGATCCCAAATTGGCCCCGAAATGTTCTCAAATTGGCTCGAAAATGGTCTTAAAGTGATCCCATAGTGACCTAAAGCGATCCCAAGGGATCCCAAATTGACCCCAAGTGTTCCCAAAGTAACCCCACTTGGAAAAACTTGGGATCAGTTTGGGGTCACTTTGGGACCACTTGGGGTCAGTTTGGGAACACGTTAGCTACTGAATTTTGTTATTTAACTAAATAAATTACCTAAATACCTGATCGTTATGTGTTTCTCTAAATGTTCCATATCGGCGCACACACAGAAGGTATATTAAGGTTGAAATGGAATGGAAAAGGTCTGGCCGGACTCATGTGTAAGACGAAGGGTTAAGAAGTTAACTTCTTTCACGTGTACTGGCTACACGCGGTTTTTTTTAACATTGGGATTTATTTCATTTTCATTGGGACTTATTTCATTTCTCTTAAAATTGCAATTTAACACTTTCACGTTTTTGTAACTGTTTCTATAACTGTTGTAAGGTAAGATTTTAGCAAAACAACCAACAGTCTTATTACATCGAAACTAATATTTTGTGTCAATATTAGGGATTCCAATCCCGGGATCCCGTTCTTTTTTAAGTCCCGAAAATCCCGGGATTACTAGACCTATATCTCGGGTTCACCGAAAATAATTTTTTAAATACATTTAAGTTATCTTGTATTTATATATGCAACAAATTCAGGCCCAGCTTAAAAGATGACACTATTAATGCAATAATTTCTTTAAGATCACACTTCAAACTTCAGATAACGTAATTTTTCTCTTAGTCAAATGGCATTCCTTTTTATTTTTATCTACAATGAAATTTTTATTATTACATGCATACCTGAATTGCAGAGCTGGGTAAAATCAATTCCATTACAATTACAATTACATTCCCCAGTAATTGAAAAATGTAATCAATTCCTTTCATGAAAAGAAAAGGAATTAATTACATTTCAATTCCTAAAAAAAAAATACCAAAAGTATTTGATCGTTTTGAGGCTCAAGTACAAAATGTTATTGCCGCGCCATTACTTTTGAAAGGAATTGAAAATGTAATTGAATTTTTTCAATTACATTAAAAGGAATGGAAAATGTACTTGAGAATTTCCAATTACATTCCTTAAGGGAATTGGAAAAGTAATTGAAATGCTAAATGTTAATTGGCGTATAAAAACGTATTGCGGTTTATGCAAATGGAATTTGCGGGCCATGCTCACTATTGTTTCATCAGAACAGCGCTTTTAAGGGATAACTAGTGACAACACATACAAGGTTCTTTCAAGTGTGCGAGAAATTGAAGTCCATCGCCAACGAGCTGATTGGACCTTATCAGTGTGGTTCCAGGCATGGTAAGTCCACAATCGACCAGATCTTTGCAACAGGGCAGCCCTTGGAAAAGACCAGAGGAATGACAATCCACTATTTGGTTTCCGTTTACATATACGGCTATGCCCAAAGTTGCTGGGTAATACCAAACGCTCCGTCAGGATTGGGAATGGCCTTTCCCAGCCCTTCGGGATCAACTGAAGTTTCAGACAAGGCGAATACCTATCGTGCTATTTCTTTAACTCGATGTTAGACAAGAAAGTCCAGCAGCGATATCGTAACCGTTATTTTGATTTGAAAAAGAACGCAGCCGAAACCGTTTCAAAGGCCGGAACCGATTCCAAACAGTTTTGACTTATTTATAGAAATATATCGAATCCACGTGAAACCTGGGGCCTTTCTCTTTCGTGCGATACCCATATTGTATGGAAACTTTAAGGTTTTTGGGCAATCACATTTTCACCGATAACTCAGTTATTGATCAATTTATTGAAATATATCGAAGTCCAAATATAACCTGGGTCCTTCCCCTTTCGTTTAATACCCATATTGTATGAAAATTTTAAGTTTTTTTGGCAATCACATTTTGACCGATAACTCAGTTATCGATAAATTTATCGAAATATATCGAAGTCCAAATGAAACTTGGGTCCTTACCCTTTCGTTTAATACCCATGTTGTAGAGAAATTTTAAGGTTTTTGGGCAATCACATTATGGCCGATAACTCAGTTATCGATAAGTTGAAGTTGACAGTCCTTTGCCGGATAAGAACCCGGTACGCTGCGGTACTGCCCGACTGTCGTGGTACCGATTTGGTATGACCAGTGGAACCTTCTAGGTCATGTCATCCCTCCATCCATGAGAAGATGGGTAATGAGAGATGAGAGGCATCATATCCGTAGATCAACCATCGAGTTAGCACGTCATTACCTAAGTGCATATTAGTCGCGTCTTTCTACCGGTATGCATACCTCGGGCATATTCTAAACCCCTAACCCGCAGGGGCACTGGAGAAACCTCTCACTGGAAAAAACCCTCACATAGAATGCTCATTTGGAGGCTACCATAAATAAACGAGATAGTCAAGAACTACATAAACAGTCCTATATTGCAAGTAAGTAATGCAATAACTCCTACGATCAGGATCACGCGAAACGGAAGCTCCGTCGGAATAGCTGATAGACCCCAATATTAAATAATATGTAGTATGGCCACAAACAACCACCCTTTTAATCGCAAATGATTGTGGACGCACATGAACCTTCATTAGTTTTTCAATTACTTTTGCAATTCCTTTGTAATGTAATTGAAAAAAATTCAATTTCATTTTCAATTCCTTTCAAAAGTAATGGCGCGGCAATTACATTTTGTACTTGAGCCTCAAAACGATCAAATACTTTTTGTATTTTTTTTTAGGAATTGAAATGTAATCAACTCCTTTTCTGAAAAGAAAAGGAATTGATTACTTTTGCCAATTACATGTAATGGGGAATTGGAAGTAATTTAATTCCTAAAGTAATGATTACTACCCAACTCTGCTGAATTGTCGGAGACCAAATGGAAAAAATTTAATTTAAAAAAACATAACTAAGTCGTTATTAATGTATCAAATATGCTTTTTGTACCTGTGGTACTGTGTGTGACTTTCCTAGTGTTAGTGGTATCACAACGGTTATTTTAATACTGGCCTAGGTGTGCCTCTGCGGTAGCCACTTGAACCTACCCCACCTGTGGTACAAAAAAATTGTACCAAATTCCTGAATACATTTGTTTTATTTACAAATTTACGTACACATCATGATTAATAACGATTTACATATCGCACACCTAGATCTAAACAGCGATAAAAACAAAATATCTAAATGTTAAAAACTCGAAAAACTGGCTGCTTATCCCAATGACATTTTTAATTCTTAACAGCCCTTTCTCGGTGAGTAGTGTAGCTATTACTTAATCGAGTATACGGATCGGCGGATATTGAATGAGAGAGCGCGGTGGTATGCATAGCTCAAAATTTAAGATTTTTGAATTAGGTCCCTTTAGATCTAGGTGTGCGATATGTAAGTCGTTATTAATCAAATATGTACGTATATTTGGCTATGTATTACCAGTAGTACAAACAACTTATGTTATGAATTACTATAATTTAGTCTACTTTATTACATAGAGTACCTGGGTGACCGAGCTTGCTCGGTGCTATCAATTTAATGCTAACTTTACTTACCAACCTTGTGAGGATGTGTTATACTGTCCTTTATATGTGGGCAAATTATTAAAATTTTGTAATTTTCGTAAACGTAATGGACTTTTTGTGGACAACCCTACTTCAAAACATTTTAGTTGGTATGTCAGCGAAAATACCTTTCATTTGATACCCATATTGGAATATCTAGCTACATAAATACAAAAAAATTTAATATTTGGCAACCCTGGCACCACCACCAAGTGGCAATCCCAAAGTCTTAGTCTTAGAATAAATCATACTATCTATGTGCCAAATTGCATCCCATTCGGTCAAGCGGCTCTCGAGATAGTACCGGACATACAAATATACAAATATACTCCGGTAAGGTGGCAACCCTAGGTGACAACCTTACTTGAAAATATTTTTGTTGATATGTCAGCCCCAAGTGACAACCCCAATGTGTATAGTCTTAGAATCAATCGTACTATCTATATGCCAAATTTCATCCCAATCGGTAAAGCGGTTCTCGAGATAGTACCGGACCTACAAATATACAAATACTGTAAAACCTACAGTACCTCCACATTTATAAGTACGCCTAAATCTATGATCATATTCCGTGTAGCATATGGAAAATATGACACGGACTTATGTAAAAGATATGTAAATTTGCACACTTAAAGCAAAACATAAAATCGAAATAGTACAGACTGTTTCGGGATCTTTTCGGTGTCATATCATACCATGTCATATGATGCAATTTCGTATGATGTCTAATCATATGATGTCATATCATATGATGTGATATCATATGAATGTCATATCATATGATGTCATATCACATGATGTCATATCATATGATTTCATATCATATGATGTCATATCATATGATGTCATATATAGGTGGCAACCCTGTAAATCACCCCAAGTGACAACCCCAAAGTGTATAGTCTTAGAATCAATCATACTATCTATATGCCAATTTTCATCCCAATCGGTCAAGCGGTTCTCGAGATAGTACCGGTCCTTCAAATATACAAATATACAGTACTTGGGGAAAAGACAAAGAAACTTTGCTGACTACATACTCGTATAAGGCCATTGGCCGACCAGTCTTTGACTATGCCGCACCCATATGATCGCCTAACGTGCATAACACCAACTGGAGGAAGTTACGGGATGTCTCCTCATGTCTCCTGAGTCTACCTACGTCAAGAGGCAAAACTGCTCAATGTAAGAGAGTACGCGGAAATGCTTGGCAGGCAATTCCTTCTGAACTGCCACAAGCCAGGACATCCAAACCGTCATCTTTTGGACACAGATCCGCCACCGAGAGACATAAGGAGTCATCTCCGTAAGCATTATGACGAGATCCGGCATCATATTACCTTGCCAACATCCACACCGAGTCAGTTGACACTTTTGTCAGATCTCTACCTGTGAACCCCGTTCTAAACAGTCTTCCACCCGATATTGCTGAAGAAGAACGCACCTTACCAAGGGAGACAAGAGTCACCATGGTACAGCTTAGGTCTGGATACAGTGTGAGGTTAAACTCTTACTTATCCAGACAGAATCATACAATCTCAAACACATGCCCTACATGTGGTAGGATCCCCCATGATACCCTACATCTCTTCAATTGTCCAATTGAACCTACTCTTCTAACCCCTCTGGTCCAAACCTGTTGAAACTGCGCGTTTCCTAATACTCCCGTTAGAAGAGCTTGATGAAGATCTTCGGAATGATCATACACTCTAGGCAGGGCAATGCATTGTTAACAACAACAACGACAACATAATGGCATTATAGTAGACACCTGAGAAGTGTGATGTCGTTTAGAACAAAACTGTAACTAGACGCTGGCAAGTAAAGTACATATACGATGGCGTCATCGTGGACACCTGGGCTGAACTTTCAAGACACCTGTGTTCGATTCTTGGAGGAAACAAGGTCAGAACTTTGAAAAACAATTTTTTGTTTTTATATTACGTTTCGTTGAGGCGACCGCCGTGGTGTAGGTGTTAAGTGCTCGCCCTACTACACCACGTCGTGTCATATCGATGCCCGGTAAAACCAATATCAAAAAGTATTTAGATAAAGAATTTTTTTAAAAACGGGGTCGCCCCTCGGTAGTAGTTTGGAAACTCTCCGGGTGAATTTCTGCCATGAGAAGCTTCTTAGAAAAAAAACTCATTTGCTTTGCAAGTGCTGTTCGGAGTCGGCAAAAAACTGTAGGTCCCGCCAACTTGTAGGAAAAAAATCAAAGCAGCACACTATAAGTTGGAAGAGAAGCTCGGCAAAAATCTCGTTAGAGGTTATGATAACCTGTTGGTATATAGCCGCCATTAGTTTTTTTTTTACGTTGCGGCATAATTGAATTCATTGCAAGTTGAATTCAAAAAGCGCAGTTCATTTCTCTCTAGTTAGTCCACGAATTTTCACACTTCACACAATAAAATATATTTATATAGTGTTAACTAAAATGAATTAAACCTATTTAACCTAAGAACTTTTCATCAACTAGTACACGCTGTTTATAATTAAATTAAAAACACAAAGACGTGTATAAACTACGTACTACTAGCTCATTTTTGTCTGTGTATGGACTAGTATATCAACTGGTATATAGCTCCGAACGGCACTTCATCACGAGAGCAGCCTAGCCTCTCTGGCGCGACGACAAAGATCTTCCCCCTCCCAATCCAGGGTGTTATGCGAAACCGTGCCCATTGGACGTTTACAGCCGGGAGGCAAATCGTGGCTGTATTTGAACGGAGCCTCTCTGATACCGGGTCGCCTCAGAGAGTAAGCATGGCCTTACCGCGGTACGGGGCTCTGCCGCGGCGGACGACACATTTTCCCCTACTCTTCCCTTGACCCTAAGCTGGCCTTGTCCGGCGTTGGGTCGTACGAACAAGATGAACTCAAATAACGTAAGTATGAACGAAAAACCTAAAAAACAAACAACGCCAAATTTCACTCCTCAGCAGAGGAGAGCTATGGAGGAGCAAGCGATAAAACAACAACAACGCCGGAGGACAACCTCCGCTCCATAATCAAGGGGGGGATCGACAACGATGGCAACTACGAGTCGGTCAACCAAACCTCTATCGAGTAAGATTGACTTGATGGGAGCTAGCACCAGTGCGGTTGTCAACGCAGCTAAGCGGACAACGGCGGATGCTAAACACCCATCAACCGCTGATATAAAACCAGTATCTTTACGTCTGTGGCAGCGGTCACACGACCTGTCCTCGGAGTTTCGAAGGAGAAGGAAGCTGCAACTGAGACTTGGGCAAAGGGAGAGACCGCGAGGGCAACTACGGGTCCGCACTCCCGGGAGACATCTCCCCGCCGCTTCACATACCACGAGAAAAGATTGACTGCAAAGATCCTGAAGAGGTATGAAGGGGTACCGCAGGAATCGCTCTCGCCGAATTCCAGAAAATCGGTAGAGCTAGCGAAAGCTGTAATACCGGATTTCCAAAATACTCACATGCCAAAGGGGTTAAAAGTTAACCCTTTCAAACGCCAGAGGTCGGACCTCCCAAGCGGCATCAGAATACCCCTGGAGCGGGCAAACTAAGCTTTGCTGAGGTAACCAAGGACAGGATCCTTATAGGCGTCCTTGACCGAGGCAATGACCGTCTGGCCATCCCCAAGGTCCGGTGGCGTTACGTGCGAAATGAACTCGGCAACATTCTTCTCAACGTTGCTCCGGAGTTTCCGGGTAGTTCGGCGCGAGTAATGGATGCGGGTTGGCACCAGGGTCAGATTAAATTACTCGCATGGGAGGATGCAAAAACTGTAGCACTGTACAAGGCAGCAGCTGCTAAACTGGGTGAATTCTACAAAGGCGCAAAGATAGAGGTCGTCGACTGGAAGGACTTTCCAGCTCGTCCAAGGACAAGGGCATGGATTCCGGCCATCCCTGACGAACCCGAGAGAATTCTCGGGATGCTACGGCTAATGAATCCGTCCCTCCCAACGCATGACTGGAGTGTCAATCTGGTCGGGGATGCGGTAGGGCCCGACAGACAGGTGGTGTTCACCATGAATAAAGAGTCAATCGAGCCCCTTAAAGGGTGCAATGGCCTAGTACACTACAGCGTAGGCCAGATCGTTATCCACGAATATCGTGGTGATGCTCAGCGCGCTGCCTTCTGTAACGACAGCCTTTGAAGATTTCTCTGACTACGCGCAAGCGGGTATATGAGCAGAAGTATGGGCAACCGCTAACCGAACTCCCTTATTCGTTTTTACGATATTTGCATAGCGGATGGTTAATGGTGTGAGTGGGTTAAAATGTTGCTTGTACATATGCACATATACGTGCCGCTTAAGTGTCGAACGCGGATTGGTTTGACCAAAGCAGGCAGGCAATTCGTGCCGTACGGTGTCCGAAATGCCGCAAGGACAATGGGGTATAAAAAGGGGTGCCGCTGATAGACAGATCAAATTTAAAAAAGTCGCGGTCTTATCAAGTGCCAAAGTGTGAAAAAAAAGTTTAAGTTTAAAGTGCGTTTTCACCTTAAAGTGTAGGTGCGCGTGTGAACAAGTTAAAAGTCTTTATCTAAAGTGCGGTTTCACGCCAAAAGTATACGCGAACGTAAAATAAATTAGTGGATCACTGGTAACAGGGAATCTTCCCTAGGTATCTGACCAGCGCCAGGAGAGCCGCCACCCCAGGGCGAGAAAAATCCCCTCAAGCAATCTGCAGAGTCACCGGTAAGTCACTTTGTGAAATTCTTAAATTTTTGAAAAACCTTTTCCTTTTTTTTGAAAGTTTAGTAAGAATAGCTTCCGTGAATTCTAAAAATTTTTTTTGGAGAATTTGGAGATTTTTTTATTCCGGTGTAAATCCTCGATTAAAATTTATTTTTGTTAATTTAGATTGTGGTTTTCTGGCAAGGGTTTGAAACATTTTTTTTTAATAAATTCGTATGTACACATTTTTTTATTTGTTTATACATAAAATGATGCTTCGTAATTTTTGATCTCTTTGTTTAGAAATTTTGTGGCCCTAAAAAGGACCGTGTATTTCATTGCATCGGCATCCACTAAAATATTTCTGAAAATTAAATTATAATTTTGAGCCCAAAACCCGTTTATAAAATTTTTTATTTTTTTTGTTTTCTAAAATTTTATTCGAAAAACTCCTAAAAGATTAAAAACTGCATAAATGCACTTACGTGTACATATGTATGTAAATATGTACACGAGCATGAACGCAAACAAATAGGTTGGGTTGTTGTTGTAAATAATTTTTTTGCACTTTTGTCAAAACCAGAAAATTTTAAACCACGAAGTATAATTTTTGACCCAAATCCCATTTTTTTTACCTTTTGGATTTTACTTGAATTTTATGTTAGATAAAATTTAATTTAATTCTGAAAATTCAAAAATATTAAAATATGCACAAGTGCACTTACATGTATATATGTATGTACATATATACACGAGCACGTATGCAAACAGAGAAGAAGAAGAAGAATTTTTTTTTTAAATGATTGATGTGGATTTTTGGGCAAATTTTTTTGAGAAGAAAACAATTTTATAAGTTAGTTAAAGGCCAGAAAACAAAATCTAGCAGGGAATTTGAAATATAAAAATATTTGAAAAAATATGCAAGTTAAGATATTGCCCGGCACCCAGAGGGCAACGTTCCCACACTATAAGGAACACGTGCCGCATAGTCAGCATAAGTACAAAGCTAACGACTGCTGGAACCCTACACCTGCATTCAGGGTCACTTCCATTTCACCATGCTACGCAATTGAACACCTATGGGAATGCAAGTGCATGGTTAGTACCACGGGCTAACGCTTACGCAACAAGTGCAGCGTTAGCATAAACGTGCCGAAGCTAGACAGAGAGTCAGCATTATTGAGTTTCACACGATTGTGAAATCAAGGCACTGACCATGCGAGCAAGGCATGGCTATCGTGGTAAGGGCTGCAACCGATCGCAGCCTATAAAGGGAAGTTTATCAATTAAGGACCTTCCGTCCATAACTGGCGCCCGAGGCAGGGACCAGTAGTGTTGTAGTGAAGTGAAAAATAAAGGACTCATGCTATTCAGCTAGTGTGTGTATCTGTGAATAGTTAAGAGCTTTGAAAAAGCAAGTAAGCCACCAAAAGGCAAAGAAATAAAATAAAGGACTCAAGCTATTCAGCTAGAGTGTGTATCTGTGAATAGTTAAGAGCTTTGAAAAAGCAAGTAAGCCACCAAAAGGCAAAGAAAAAAGCCAGAAAGGCATAAGTGACATGATAATTACCGTACTGTGAGTATTATCGTAACATATATCTAAATTAACTTTCAGGATGGATACCCTGCAGGCTACAGTTTCCGGATTGACGGACGCCGTCAACATACTTCTTGAGAAAATAAGCAGTGTTGACCAAAGAATGTCGTCATTGGACACACTGCGCGATAGAATCGCCCTTCTGGAAGCTGGTGGCGTCCGCCGAGAGGATAGAGAAGTACTGGAACCACAACCACGACCACGGCCACCAGCCACAGAAGCAGACCTTAAAGATATATCACGGCTGCCGGATTCCGTGAAGGAACTGCGGCCATTCGATGGCAACCCAGTATGCTATATTTCATGAGTGAACGCGGTGGAGAGTATCCTCTCCGATTTCAAAGTAGTAAGGGATAAGCCAATATATCGGGCCATCCTTCAACACATAAGGCAAAAGATACGGGGTAAGGCCGACGCCGCCTTAATATCGTATAACATCTTTGACTCCGATTGGCCGGCAATGAAGGAGTGCCTGTCGCTGCATTATGCAGATAAGCGGGATGTCCGCACTTTGGAGTACCAGCTCCACCAACTTTCCCAAAAGGATTCAAAGGTTGACGACTTCTTCGCGGCCGTCAATCACCAGCTTTCGCTGATAAATAATAAACTAAAGACGGAGTGTTACTCCGAAGAAACGATCAGGGTATTGACCGAGACCTATCGAAATCGTGTCCTGGATGTGTTCATCCGGGGATTGAATGGAGAACTTTCGAAAATGCTTCTCATTCAGCGTCCGAAAACGTTACCCGAGGCATACTCAGCCTGCCTCGAGATACAGAATACCAACGTTAGGAATTCCACACTCCACACGCCACGGGCAACTAATCGTATCGCCGCACCAATAAATAACATTCCAGACCGTATGCACGGTTTTGCTGCCAATCAGTCACCCCCACTTCCACAAAGGACTTGGCGTCCTCAGGTGCGGCGAAAGAACTGACGGAAGTCAGTCTACCCAGACCAGGAAGTTTAATTTTTCAAACATACCCAACCCTTTCAAACGCGGGGCAAAGTCCGAGAATTTTCCTAGGAAGCAGCAGAGGCTGTTCAATATCGAAACGGCGGGTAGCAAAGACGAGGAAGCAGCCTACGAGGAAGCCGTACAGGAAGAGGATTTTCTATCGAGCGGCCATCTAGCGTACCATACCTAGAGTACCTGCTCCCCGACGGCCGCAAATTAGATTTCTTAGTGGACACCGGCGCTAACAAAAATTTTGTAAAAGAAGCGGTCGTCAAGCAGGGCAAGCCGGTCGATAAGTCCTTCGCCGTTCGATCAGCTGGTAGTAGTGTGGACATAAAACAAAAAACCAATTTAAATTTCTTCAAAGATATCGGTATAGAGTCCGATATAACCTTTTTTGTGCTGCCAGGGTTGAATTCCTTTGACGGCATTATAGGGGATGATACCTTGATATCGGTGCTGTGATCGTCAGGAAATCTAATGTCCTGGCGGTCAACGAGTATAAAATCCCTCTTAAGGCACGGGTATCCAGTCAAGTGAATTACACCCTTTCCAAAAACCAACCTGTCGAAACGGTGGGAATGGTACGAGATTTAGTCAACAAGTTCGGCGACCTCTTCTTGCCCATCAATGGAAAGGAGCTTGTTGACACCTGCGTTCGCGCGGAGATAAAGACATCCACGTCTGACCCTGTTTATAGCAAAAGCTATCCCTACCCGTCTTGTATGAGAGAAGAAGTTGACCGGCAAATAAACGAATTGCTGGATGAGGGCGTCATAAGACCATCCAAAAGCCCCTACAACTCTCCCATTTGGGTGGTTCCAAAAAAACCTAAGCCTAATGGTGAAAAACAATACCGTATGGTAATTGACTACAAAAGGCTTAACGCCGTGACGGTATCAGACACTTACCCTATTCCCGACATCAACGCCACCCTGTGCAGCCTCGGTAAATCGCGTTATTATACAACCATCGACTTGGCGTCCGGGTTCCACCAAATCCCCATGAAGGAATCCGACATACCCAAAACCGCCTTTTCTACCATGAATGGGAAGTACGAATTCCTGAGATTACCCTTTGGTCTGAAGAACGCTCCAGCCATCTTCCAAAGGATGATCGACGATGTACTTAAACAGTATATAGGTAAAATCTGTTATGTGTACATAGACGATATCATCGTCTTTGGGAAAGATGTCGACGATCACCTGAAGAACGTGGAAATGGTATTTTCTAGGTTGATGGAAGCTAACTTAAAAGTGAACCTAGAGAAGACATGCTTCCTTCAGACCGAGGTTGAATTCTTGGGTTATATCATTACTCCCGAAGGCGTACGGCCTTATCCTAAAAAGGTTGAGGCAATGAACTCGATTTTGCCACCAACTAATCTGAAAGACTTAAAAAGTTTACTCGGCATGACGTCGTATTACCGCAAATTTATTCGCGATTATGCAAAAATAGCCAAGCCTTTGACGAATCTGACTCGCGGAGAAAACGCGCAAATTAAAGCAAATGCGTCAAAGAGAGTGGCTATACAACTCGATAGCCCGGCCTTGCGAGCTTTCGAAGATTTAAAAGGGATGCTCACTTCCGCGGATGTCCTGGCCTTCCCAGACTTCGAAAAACCTTTCAATTTGACTACTGACGCTTCGAATTATGCTATCGGCGCGGTGTTGTCTCAAGGGGACATCGGCAAGGATAAGCCTATCGCATTCATTTCCCGATCCCTCAACAAGACGGAAGAAAATTATGCGACGAACGAGAAAGAGATGCTCGCTATTGTATGGGCTCTCGAAAATCAGAATATATACCGACCATCAGCCGTTGACGTACTCCTTGAGCTGCCGAAATTACAACGCCAAATTAAAGCGTTGGAAGGCTCGAATCGAGGAGTATAACTGTGAAACAATATACAAACCGGGAAAAGCTAATGTGGTCGCCGACGCACTTTCTCGCCTTAAAACTGAAGTCAACATTATAACGGATTCTGTGGTAGCTCAACCATCAGCAAGCCAAATGGGAAATAATAATGAGGACGCAGCCTTTGAAGCAACGATGCACTCCGCTGAACAGGATAATTCCGACCTCATACCACATGTAGAGGCCCCCATAAATGTCTTTAGGAATCAAGTAATATTCAGGGTAGGTCAAGAATCTCGATGCCATGAGCAACCGCATCATGGCTACCGCAGATATTTTGTTTCCCTACCAAACCTGAACAGCTCTACCATTATTCCCATTTTGAAGGAATGCCTTAATCCCAATGTTGTAAATGGAGTAAAAATTCCAGAGGAATTCATCCAACTCTTGAAAACTGTGTATGCTAATAATTTCCACAGGTATAGGATAAGGATAACTCAGCGAATTGTCGAGGATGTCACCATCCCCGACAGAATGTTCAACATAATCGAAGAAGAACATCGTCGAGCCCACAGGAATCCGAAGGAAAATAGGCAGCAGATTTTGGAAAAATAATACTTCCCAGGCATGTCAAAGCAAATAAGGGATTATGTTAGACAGTGCGAAGTGTGCAAACTTAACAAATACGACAGGCATCCAGCGAAGCCTCACCTCCAGCCGACACCGATCCCCAGCTACCCGTGTGAGATCATCCACTTGGACATCTTTGAAATCGAGAAACAGAAGTTTTTGAGCTGCGTGGACAAATTTTCTAAGTTCGCAAAACTATTCCCTATCAAAAATAAATCGTCTGTTTACATCCGAAGGAAACTAACGGACGTTTTACATTACTTCTCTGTGCCAAAGGTTCTGGTCATGGACAACGAGAGAGGGTTCCTCACTCCTCTCGTACTCAATTACGTTAGATCCCTCGGAATCGAAATCTACCAAACGCCTACCCAACGTAGCGAAGCCAATGGCCAGGTCGAAAGGTTACATTCCACCCTCATAGAAATTTATCGTTGTATATCCAATGACTATCCTAGGTTGACCCCTAAGGAGAAAGTAGCCATAGTCGTGGATAGATACAACAATACAATCCACTCCGTGACAAAAAGGAAGCCTGTAGACATTTTTTTCAACAGAACGGCCAGGGTAAACTACCAGGGCTTAAGAGATTTCAGGGATCTAGCGCATGAAAACATCAAAGCTCTGTTGTTACATGAGCAAGAAACCAGAAATGGGAGAATGAATGCAAAGCGCTCTACCCCTAAGGACTTAAATGTTGGGGATACTCAGTTCATAGCGAACAAACAAATAAAGGGCAAACATAAGCCCATTTATAAACCAGAAATTGTCGCTGAAAATAGGGGCGTGACAATTGTTACTGAGAGTGGAAAGAAGTTCCACAAAACGGACGTTAAAAACGTCTGAGATAACATCGGAAACAAGGTATAAGATTATCAGAAACCGGGGGTCCGGTATGCAGGCGCAAAGCTTGTAGTCGATGAAGTCATCGCGGTTCAATTCCACCTTGCCACTGGTGTGGGATGACGAATTCGAGGTGGTTCAACTCCTCCACGATAATCTTCTACCCATTTGCGTGAAGCCACCCGTGCCATGAGTAGGTCGTTTGCAATTATAAACGCTTATGAACAAAAGGGATGAACGCGGGCCTTCCGCGGTCAAGTTGCACCTATATTCCGATGCAAATAACCAAACATAAAATTTTAAATGAATCTCAAAGTTGTTGCAAGGAACAACCATTAACAAATTGCGAAATGGTGCAAATGGCCTAACACCAAATTTGAAATGAATCTCAAAGTTGTTGTAAGCAACAACCATTAACAAACTGCAAACGGAAGCATATGGCCTAACACCAAATTTGAGATGAATCTCAAAGCTCATGCAAATAAATAAATTGAAAAAACTATGCAAGCAAATTGCAAATATGATGCGAACAAGCACCATCAAAAAAAAAAAAAGTAATAAAAAAAAAAAGGAGAATGAGAGTTTCTCAAAAAAATAATGAAAAACACACAAACAACTAACTACTTCCATTTCCAATTCTAACAAAAAAAAACTAACGATTAACATCTCTTAAATTAACAAAGTAAACTACATCACTACTGGGTTCCCCAACAAATAAATTCTCAAATTCTATCAATACTAACCCGTCGCAACTCAAATTTAATTTAGGATACTTAAGCCAAATACTTTAGTTAACGTAATTTTTTAATATGAAAAGCTAAAACGGTCACGGGTAAAATTAAGCTAATTAGGTTGTACTCAAAAGACATTTCATACCACATTTTATGCATTACTTGTTCAATGGCCACTACTTACAAAACAAACATGTTAAATAAACAAGACGAAAATTTTTTTATAGAATAAAATGCGCCAATAAAATTCTATGTATGTAAAAATTCATTTATAAGACGAAATACGGAAATGATTTTTGATGAGGAAATTCTGTTGTAAAGCGAAATGCGTAAATAAAATTCTATGTAAAAATCCTTTATAAAACAAAATACACAAAAATGGTTCATGTAAAAATCCGATTAAAAAACCAATAACGAATTTTACAATTAAGTCCTAGATATAAGAATATTAATAAAATAACGTATGTTTATTAAACCCAATCTAAAACCCCACAGCATCTTCCTCTGCGCAACCGCGCATACCTACGATGTCTTCAAGATTGATTCTCCAATAATAACAATCCGCGATGGCTATGGGTGGATCATCAATGGACAATTTAAACTAATCCACACTATCGATCTGGTTAGCTACGACAAAGTTGTGGACCGACTAAAAAACGCAATCACCGACCCCGCATCCGATATACTTGACTTCCACCTGGATAAAGAAGTGAGAAACCTCCATGACCTAAAGGGGAAAGATACCACTAGACGAAGGCGATCGATAAATTGGATCAGATCCGCTTGGAAGTGGATTGCCGGCACGCCTGGGATAAAGTACTCCAAGGACAAAATGACCTCATGAATATTGACGAACAACAATATCAGGTAAGCTCTGCTGTATTTAAAACAACTCACGAGCTTTTGCAGGCAATCAATGGCATTATAACAACCACCAATGTGTTGCTAATAATTTCCACAGGTATAGGATAAGGATAACTCAGCGAATTGTCGAGGATGTCACCATCCCCGACAGAATGTTCAACATAATCGAAGAAGAACATCGTCGAGCCCACAGGAATCCGAAGGAAAATAGGCAGCAGATTTTGGAAAAATAATACTTCCCAGGCATGTCAAAGCAAATAAGGGATTATGTTAGACAGTGCGAAGTGTGCAAACTTAACAAATACGACAGGCATCCAGCGAAGCCTCACCTCCAGCCGACACCGATCCCCAGCTACCCGTGTGAGATCATCCACTTGGACATCTTTGAAATCGAGAAACAGAAGTTTTTGAGCTGCGTGGACAAATTTTCTAAGTTCGCAAAACTATTCCCTATCAAAAATAAATCGTCTGTTTACATCCGAAGGAAACTAACGGACGTTTTGCATTACTTCTCTGTGCCAAAGGTTCTGGTCATGGACAACGAGAGAGGGTTCCTCACTCCTCTCGTACTCAATTACGTTAGATCCCTCGGAATCGAAATCTACCAAACGCCTACCCAACGTAGCGAAGCCAATGGCCAGGTCGAAAGGTTACATTCCACCCTCATAGAAATTTATCGTTGTATATCCAATGACTATCCTAGGTTGACCCCTAAGGAGAAAGTAGCCATAGTCGTGGATAGATACAACAATACAATCCACTCCGTGACAAAAAGGAAGCCTGTAGACATTTTTTTCAACAGAACGGCCAGGGTAAACTACCAGGGCTTAAGAGATTTCAGGGATCTAGCGCATGAAAACATCAAAGCTCTGTTGTTACATGAGCAAGAAACCAGAAATGGGAGAATGAATGCAAAGCGCTCTACCCCTAAGGACTTAAATGTTGGGGATACTCAGTTCATAGCGAACAAACAAATAAAGGGCAAACATAAGCCCATTTATAAACCAGAAATTGTCGCTAAAAATAGGGGCGTGACAATTGTTACTGAGAGTGGAAAGAAGTTCCACAAAACGGACGTTAAAAACGTCTGAGTTAACATCGGAAACAAGGTAAATCAAAGTATATGATTATCAGAAACCGGGGGTCCGGTATGCAGGCGCAAAGCTTGTAGTCGATGAAGTCATCGCGGTTCAATTCCACCTTGCCACTGGTGTGGGATGACGAATTCGAGGTGGTTCAACTCCTCCACGATAATCTTCTACCCATTTGCGTGAAGCCACCCGTGCCATGAGTAGGTCGTTTGCAATTATAAACGCTTATGAACAAAAGGGATGAACGCGGGCCTTCCGCGGTCAAGTTGCACCTATATTCCGATGCAAATAACCAAACATAAAATTTTAAATGAATCTCAAAGTTGTTGCAAGGAACAACCATTAACAAATTGCGAAATGATGCAAATGGCCTAACACCAAATTTGAAATGAATCTCAAAGTTGTTGTAAGCAACAACCATTAACAAACTGCAAACGGAAGCATATGGCCTAACACCAAATTTGAGATGAATCTCAAAGCTCATGCAAATAAATAAATTGAAAAAACTATGCAAGCAAATTGCAAATATGATGCGAACAAGCACCATCAAAAAAAAAAAAATAATAAAAAAACAAAAAGGAGAATGAGAGTTTCTCAAAAAAATAATGAAAAACACACAAACAACTAACTACTTCCATTTCCAATTCTTACAAAAAAAAACTAACGATTAACATCTCTTAAATTAACAAAGTAAACTACATCACTACTGGGTTCCCCAACAAATAAATTCTCAAATTCTGTCAATACTAACCCGTCGCAACTCAAATTTAATTTAGGATACTTAAGCCAAATACTTTAGTTAACGTAATTTTTTGATATGAAAAGCTAAAACGGTCACGGGTAAAATTAAGCTAATTAGGTTGTACTCAAAAGACATTTCATACCACATTTTATGCATTACTTGTTCAATGGCCACTACTTACAAAACAAACATGTTAAATAAACAAGACGAAAATTTTTTTATAGAATAAAATGCGCCAATAAAATTCTATGTATGTAAAAATTCATTTATAAGACGAAATACGGAAATGATTTTTGATGAGGAAATTCTGTTGTAAAGCGAAATGCGTAAATAAAATTCT
Organism: Campiglossa producta; assembly: GCA_964058755.1. NCBI lineage: Eukaryota > Metazoa > Arthropoda > Insecta > Diptera > Tephritidae > Campiglossa > Campiglossa producta. Next base: position 74,228,877 of record CAXKVI010000001.1, read on the forward strand.
ATGTAAAAATCCTTTATAAAACAAAATACACAAAAATGGTTCATGTAAAAATCCGATTAAAAAACCAATAACGAATTTTACAATTAAGTCCTAGATATAAGAATATTAATAAAATAACGTATGTTTATTAAACCCAATCTAAAACCCCACAGCATCTGCCTCTGCGCAACCGCGCATACCTACGATGTCTTCAAGATTGATTCTCCAATAATAACAATCCGCGATGGCTATGGGTGGATCATCAATGGACAATTTAAACTAATCCACACTATCGATCTGGTTAGCTACGACAAAGTTGTGGACCGACTAAAAAACGCAATCACCGACTTCAATATAACCGACCCCGCATCCGATATACTTGACTTCCACCTGGATAAAGTAGTGAGAAACCTCCATGACCTAAAGGGGAAAGATACCACTAGACGAAGGCGATCGATAAATTGGATCAGATCCGCTTGGAAGTGGATTGCCGGCACGCCTGGGATAAAGTACTCCAAGGACAAAATGACCTCATGAATATTGACGAACAACAATAGCAGGTAAGCTCTGCTGTATTTAAAACAACTCACGAGCTTTTGCAGGCAATCAATGGCATTATAACAACCACCAATGACGTGCAAGACCGGAGGAAGATGGACCAAACATTCCAGGAGATCCAAAACAAGATAATGATACTAAAAGAAGATATCTATGAATTGGTTCGTGTTTGCCAAATGGCGAAGGCAGGCGTAGTCAATACCAACATACTCAGCAAGGAAGAAGTAAACCGTCTCATCAGGGAGATGGAAGTCCTTCCTTACAGTAATGTAGTGGAAGCCATCGAATACAGCAAACCATCGATTTACACCAATGGCTCCCTCCTACTGTACGTCTTATCTTTGCCTAAGGTCACAGAAACGAGGTACAATCATCTGATTGTCCGCCCCATTATCCAGGGCGGTCAACATGTAGACATGGAATATTTAACCATCCTGGCTAACAAGCATCAGACATATGGTATCAAGGACCAATGCTTACAGCTAACATCTGCAATGTTCTGCAAAGAAAGCTCCCTCGTGCTGCTAAAAGAGGAAGGCTGCTTCACGCGAATACTCAAGGGAGGCGAAGCCAACTGCCCATACTTAACTCATAATGACTCAACGGTGGAGATAATCAAGGACGACACCATATTTCTCAGCAACTTCAATGGTTTGGTAACATCAAACAGCTCCACTAATTCTCTTTTGGGTTCGTTCATCTTACAGTTGCAAAACGAGACAATCGAAATAAATAATCAAACTTACCGGAGCGAGAGTAGTTCAGGAGTCCAACTTCTACCTCCTGTCTTGACGAGAATAAGGAACAAAACACTCGTAGTAGACGTCAATCTAGTTCACGAAATGACAACAGGAAACATCAAGCTCCTGAGGTTCCTTGGAAGGAAAACAAACGTCCTGATCACTTCAGAAATCCTAACATTCATTATGGTGGTACTACTAATCTGGATCATCTGGAGGAAGATAACGTCACGAGTCCAAATCCCCCAACTAAACGTCTCACTACTTAAGAGAAGCTTTCGGGGACGACCAAGCGAGGACAAACCTAAGGTGACAAATCTGCGGGACGCAGATCTTTAAAGGGGGAGGAGTTAAGATATTTCCCGGCACCCAGAGGGCAACGTTCCCACACTATAAGGAACACGTGTCGCATAGTCAGCATAAGTACAAAGCTAACGACTGCTGGAACCCTACACCTGCATTCAGGGTCACTTGCATTTCACCATGCTACGCAATTGAACACCTATGGGAATTCAAGTGCATGGTTAGTACCACGGGCTAACGCTTACGCAACAAGTTCAGCGTTAGCATAAACGTGCCAAAGCTAGACAGAGAGTCAGCATAATTGAGTTTCACACGATTGTGAAATCAAGGCACTAACCATGCGAGCAAGGCATGGCTATCGTGGTAAGGGCTGCAACCGATCGCAGCCTATAAAGGGAAGTTCAACGGAAGCAGCGGGCAGTTGCGTCGGGGTGCCTATCGTGGTCACATATACTTAGCTTAAGAAATTAATACTTAAATAAAGTGCTTGTAAATATACCTTAAATTGTTGTTTGATTCCTGGGCGAGTTGGCCCATTAATTTTTTTATCAATTAAGGACCTTCCGTCCATAACTTGCATATACATTTTTATTGCAGCTCACGAAGCCAAACGAAGGCCGCGACATTTATTTACATAAACGCTCGCCAAGAAAATACATAAAACCACACACGAATTCACACATAGAAAAACACGGAAAACAACACCGAACGATCATATCACACGTTCACATACATAGCACTAAAAAAATCTTTGGAGGAATTTTTACTTGGCCAAAAGGCAACCTTTGGGCCAAAACCAATTACGGAAACCAGGCCAAAAATCATATTCACACACACACACACTCACTCATACCAAACATAGGAAATCGACATCAGACCAACATTTAACATCATACATGAACTTCAAACACTGCACAAGAGGGTAGAATACAACATTTTTTCCATTAAAACATAGAATCAGCACTAGCAACAGAATTTGGGCAACATCATCCGCAACATAAATATCTACTTGGCAACATCTACTCTGAAACATTCACTCACCTCACATATACACGGCGACACAAAACATAGCACTAACACAGAAACACCGCAGAGAGGAGAGAGAGAGAGAGTAACTTAGCTCGGCTCAGCGAAAGCGTGCTCACCAACTTTGAAGTTTTACTACCACCACCATCACACACACTTTTGTACATTTAAAAGGGTGCATTACCCAACTAACTTTAAAAAAAAAACTTCAAACTTTGAATTTTTTGATTTGTTAATTTTTTGCATTTATGAATTCATTTACATTTATTTATTAGTTTTATAAGTTAAAGAGTAGAAGTTCAGTTGTAGTTTGAATTTTTCTTACCTTCAGTTCTTCTTATATTTGTTATTCATACATATGTCTCCACCTACATAGGCATTTGCGTAAACACTTGTATGCACGCTGCCACTTTTAAAATTTGATTTTTTTATCTATTCGAAAAAAAAATTTATTTTTGCATTGTTTTAATTTTATAAAATTTTTTTTATAACTTTTATTCTTTTTTTTTTGGCGCTTTTTTTGATCTCGCCTAGAGCTCAACTAAATTCCATATTTTTTTGTTTTCGAGAAATTGTCGTCAAAAAAAATGTGATCCATTTTTTTGTTTCAGTATTTCACTTACACTTTCACTTTTCATTTCTGCATTTTGTTTATTTTTTTTTACCCCTTTGGTCGTTTTTGCTTTTTTTATTTTCATTTCCAGTCTACATATATTATTATGGAAAAATAAAATTTTTGTTGTTTTTTTATCAGATTTTTATCTGCACTTACCACTTAAATCACTTTTAATATTTTAGAAATTTTTTTAAAATCGACTCCGCGATTTTATTTTTTACTTAACTAATTAATTTATGCGCCGCGAGATTTTTTTCGTATACGTAAAATTTTTTTTTTTAGCATATGCATAAAATAATGCATATGCACCGAACCGCTTTGTTAAACTAAAACCCAAAAGACAATTGTTCTTAAAAATTAGCCTTGACCACGGTCAAGCGGTCAAAGACCTCTAACTGAACCACTGTCTTTAATATAGCCCTGTGTATGTTGTTTGTTATACCTTTCATGAACATGAAATGGTATTATAACTTTGGTCCGATGTTTGTAAATATGAGAAGAAGAAGAGATAGACCCATCAATAAGTATACCGAAATGATCAGGATGACGAGATGAGTTGATTTAGCCATGTCCGTCTGTCCGTCTGTCCGTCTGTCTGTTTGAACGCAAACTAGTCCCTCAATTTTTGAGATATCTGGCTGAAATTTTGTATGTGGCCACCATTTTGTAATATAGGAATCATTTGTCGGAACTGACAAGATCGGACCAGTATAACATATAGCCCCCATACAACCGATTGTTCAGATATAAGGTTTTTTGGCCAAAACTTCTGCAATTAAAAAGTTAGAAACGTAAAATTTTGCAATTCGAGTACTTTCTATTTATGTAGTGTATATAGTGAAAATCAACCAGATCGGGAAAATGTAACATATAGCCCCCATACAACCGATTGTTCAGATATAAGGTTTTTTGGCCAAAACTTCTGCAATTAAAAAGTTAGGAACGTAAAATTTTGCAACTCGAGTACTTTCTATTTATGTAGTGTATATAGTGAAAATCAACAAGATCGGGCAAATGTAACATATAGCCCCCATACAACCGATTGTTCAGATATAAGGTTTTTTGGCCAAAACTTCTGCAATTAAAAAGTTAGGAACGTAAAATTTTGCAACTCGAGTACTTTCTATTTATGTGGTGTATATAGTGAAAATCAACCAGATCGGGCAAATGTAACATATAGCCCCCATACAACCGATTGTTCAGATATAAGGTTTTTTGGCCAAAACTTCTGCAATTAAAAAGTTAGGAAAGTAAAATTTTGCAACTCGAGTACTTTCTATTTATGTAGTGTATATAGTGAAAATCAACAAGATCGGGCAAATGTAACATATAGCCCCCATACAACCGATTGTTCAGATATAAGGTTTTTTGGCCAAAACTTCTGCAATTAAAAAGTTAGGAACGTAAAATTTTGCATCTCGAGTACTTTCTATTTATGTAGTGTATATAGTGAAAATCAACAAGATCGGGCAAATGTAACATATAGCCCCCATACAACCGATTGTTCAGATATAAGGTTTTTTTGGCCAAAACTTCTGCAATTAAAAAGTTAGGAACATACAATTTTGCAACTTGAGTACTTTCAATTTATGTAGTGTGTAGAGGAAAATCAAGAAGATCGGGTAAATATAACATATATTTAGCCCCATACAACCGGTTGTTCCGATATAAGGTTTTTTGGCCAATACTTCCGCATTTAAAAAGTTAGGAACGTAAAATATTTCACCTTTAGTACTTTCTACATATGTAATGTGTATAGTGTAAGTCAGTACAATTGAACACGTATAATATATAGCCTCCATACAATCGATTGTTCCGATAACTCGGATCCTATTATTTTGTAAGTTTTTTTTAAATTATAACAAAGATGTGTAATGTGTATAGTAAATATAGTTAAATTGAAACAGGCTGTACTGGGGATCGAACAGTGAAAATCGTGACGCTTATTCATGAAAGGTATATAGGCTTCGGCACAGCCGAAGACAGCTTTCCTTACTTGTTTTTTTCTCATTTCTTTTCAGCTCGCCAACGTCACTTTGGTACCAACGTGGACTGTAAAGCGAGGTGAGTGTTTTTGCAAAAAAAAAAAAAAAAAATACGCATACATACATACACATACTTTCATATATATATATAGTTAGATTTTTTTTTAACTCAGAGAATGCTCATACACACATAAATGTAGTTACCAATTTATCTGAGTGAGACCTCATACACATATATATATAGTTTGTTTACAAATTTTAGAGAGAGGGAGCGCGCATACTTCCATACATATTTAATTATATTTAAATGTGTGCCTGTGCACAAATAACTAGATACACATTAGGCTGGTTGAAGTCTAAGATTTTTTTTGAAGTTGTCAGTCGCCATTAAAATTTTGAATATCTTTTAAGTGTTAGGATTAGAAAATAATTAAAAGTAATTTTTGTATTAAGAATAAATTTTCAATTAGCGTAAGGGTTTATTTCCATCATTGAATAATTTTTAATAAAAGTTGTTAATTATTGAAATTGTAAATTCCAAAGAAAATTGTCTTTGAAGTTTATGGGTTGAAGATTTTCTTTGCTTTAGTTAATTGAGTCCATAGCATGTCTGGCTAAAGACATAAATTTGTTGGTGCAGGTGTTGCCCTTGTGGCAACTGATGGTAAGTTGGGGTAGTTGAGAAAGGAATGAAATAACGTAAGTACACATAGACGGACAGGCTCTCTCCCGCTTTTTCTATATCACTATTTCTTTTTGTTGCATATATTCTTTCCCCAGGCATGAACTCTAATTTTGCTTCGCAACTGTTGGGAAAGGAGAAGTGGCAAGAACTGCGCCCCAATGCCGACGAGCCCCAGCCAGGCTACAACCATGCCGACCCGCCACTCCTCCTCTCCCGCACCAGGCAGTTACGTAACACTTCTTGGCTGCTCCGGAGGAGCCGGAAGACGAAATACCGGAAGAGGAAGCGGAGGATTCCGATGCGGAAAGCATGTTATCCGCCACGTCCCTTTGCGATAGTGCTGTGATCAACTCGGAGATGGAGGACAGCCTACAGAACGAGGAAGTTCTCGACGTCACGGTGGTAGCAGCGGACGCTGAGCGATTAACATCTAACGCTACAGACAGCAGGACTCCCGCAACGCCATATCGGGCAGTTAATCGGAACATTGATAGGCAACCTCCGGGATGGGGCAAACCTCGACGATATGGGGACAGCAGGGAAGTCTGTGCGCTCTCATGTTGGTGGTGCTTCAGATTAATCTGCACAAATCTAAAGTGGCCTCGGCTGCTTTAAGTAGTCGTCGTTCTAAAGGCGACGTGGATGTGGTCCTCATCCAAGAACCCTGGGTCAATAGCTCGGGAATCTGCGGATTGGGGACTAAGGGTTTCAAGCTCATTCGAGCCAGCGAGGAGAGCAAAGTTAGAACGTGTATTTTGGTCAAGTCTGAGTTGAACTCCTTTCTCCTACCTAACTACACCAATGGTGATATTACCGCTATCAGTCTAACGGTCGGCAGCACCCGCCTGACGGTGGCATCGGTCTATATGCCCTACGACGCCGAAGAACCTCCACCACAAACGGAGGTGAAAGACCTGGTGTCAAATTTCTGCACGGGTAATCTTATTACGCTAATGCTCACCATGTTCAATGGGGGAGCTCCGATTTCAATGCCAGGGGCGAGTCTCTGTTTGATTACCTATTAACAACCAACCTGGTAATTTGCAACGAGCCTACTTTTATCACTAAGACCCGCAGGGAGGTCATAGACCTCACTATCTGTTGTGAAGGCGCTTATGAGTGGGTCAGAAAATGGCCGATTTTTGAAGAACATTCATTCTCCGACCACCGTTGCATAGAAATGGTTTTAGACTTTATTGTGTAACACTAATTGGCAGTTACACAATGAAATATTAGACAGAGACCTACCAGTACTGCCCTCACAAGCCCCCTAATCAGTAGAGGAGCTGGAGGATCTTGTTACTACATTTACATCGGCGCTCTCAAATGCTCTAGGACAGGCTTGTCCAGTGCCAAAACCACGCGGTAAACACAGGCCACATTGGTGGCCCTACGATTTGGACTCGCTATTCAAATCATGCCCGAAACAATTTAACAAGACCAAGAGCCTCGGCTCTGAGCCTCATTGGCATGAATATAAAGCTTAACTAAGGGCCTACAAAAAAGCTCTGATACAGGCGAAGAGAACCTCGTAGAGAAATTCCTGCACTGGCGTCGAAAAGGTCGACGACGCAGCGAGACTTAGACGAGTCCTCTCGAAAAGTCAAACAGCCATCAGCTATTTGTGAAAACCTGACGGATCCTGGACGAACACGGAAGAGGAAACCCTTGAGCTGCTCTTGAATACACATTTTCTGGGGAACCTGCATGACGCACCACTAGCACCTGCAACAAACCTGGCAGTAAATATACCCATCACTGAGGAAAGGGTAAGGTGGGCAGTTAAGAGCTTTGAACCGTATAAGGCTGCCGGGCCGGACGGGATTATCCCCGCGCTACTTATAAACACGTTGGAGACATCAGCTAAATGGCTGGTACTTCTCTTCACAGCCTGCCTGGCTCTCAACCACATTCCGGGCTCCTGGAGAAGCACCACGGTAGTGTTTATCCCTAAGGCTGGGAAGGCATCCCCCTACGAGCCAAAAGACTACAGACCGATCAATATCTCCCCGCGCAACTTATAAACACGTTGGACACATCAGCTAAATGGCTGGTATTTCTCTTCACAGCCTGCCTGGCTCTCAACCACATTCCGGGCTCCTGGAGAAGCACCACGGTAGTGTTTATCCCTAAGGCTGGGAAGGCATCCCACTACGAGCCAAAAGTCTACAGACCGATCAGTATCTCGTCCTTTGTACTCAAAACCTTTGAGGGGATACTAAGCGACTACCTCTTAACGACTATTGATAGCAACCTTATCTCTATCAGCATGCATACACCAAGGGTAAATCAACAGAAACTGCTCTGCATAGTCTAGTATCTGTCATTGAGAAATCGCTGTGTGAAAAGGACTACTGTCTCGTGGCCTTCCTAGACATTTATGGGGCTTTCAACAATATAAGCCCGAAGGCTATCAACTCTGCGTAGATAGACCTCTAAATGGTTTAATTGACCAACTTCTAAGGGGAAGGAAAATAGCTTCTTCACTTGGTACGGTTGAGTTATCACACTATGTCACAAGGGGAACGCCCCTGGTTTTCTTTCCCCGCTTTTATGGAATCTCAAAGTCAACTCGTTGCTACGGGGAAAGTGGAACTTGTCCTCTTCACAAACCGGTACAAAATACTGCCACTAAGCCTACCAGAACTAGATGCCACGCGCCTGGGCTTGTCGGATCAAGCCAAGTTTCTAGGCATAGTTCTGGACAGGAAATTGAATTGGAAGGAGAATGTTCTTCAGCGCCAGAAGAAAGCGTGCATCGCTCTTTACACATGCAAAAGAGCCATTGGCAAAAAAATGGGTGCTCAGCCCTAGAGCATGCAGTTGGATCTACACGGCGATCATTTGCCCAATCATGCTGTATGGAGTCGTCGTATGGTGGCCTGCGCAAGGCAACATACCTGAATCTGTTGCGGAAAGTCCATAGATCCAATATGATCTGTATAAGCGGTGCGCTAGGGACAACGCCCAACCAAGCCTCCAGGTCATTTTGGGTATTTTGCCACTTGATCTGGAAGGGTTTCGGCCGGCGGTGGCATCAGCTCTGCGCCTAAGGGAAACCTCCAGTTGGGGTGCGGGTACTATTGGATACTCCAGTATTCTGGAGTCTTGCAGCTTTCTCCCTCCAAGCACAGATCGTTGTACGACCACTACAGTCGGGGATAGCTGTTTCAAAATAAACATTCCCAGCAGAGAAGACTGGAAGAGGACGGATTGGTGTCCCGAAACAAATGGTGGCACTTCCATATACACCGACGGCTCGAAGTTGGACAGCAGAGTTGGAGGAGAGGTTTATTCAAGGGATTTGGACCTTGAGCTCTCTTTCAGACTACCTGATCATTGTAGCGTCTTCCAGGCGGAAGTTTCGGCAATCCTGGACGCCGCGGCCTGGATAAGCAAACGTGTTATCGGAGAAGATATCGCTATTTTCAGCGATTGCCAAGCGGCCATCAAATCCCTTGGCTCATACACGTTCAACTCTAAACTGACGCTCAGCTGTTGTCTATCTCTTCAGGAGATGGCCCAGCAGAACCGCGTAAACCTCATATGGATCCCGGGACATAGGGACATTGAGGGAAACTGTAAGGCAGACGAGCTTGCCAGGCAGGGCACGACCAAGCAGGTTCTTCAGGATAAAGAGCGCTTAGGTTTGTCATTTGCCACATGCAAACTAATGCTGAAGGGCACACACTCCGTCAAGCCAACGAAAGATGGCTGCAATCCCCAGGGTGCCGGATATCGAAACAAACCTGGCCAAAATGCGATCTTAAAAGATGTAGACGCATTTATACCCTAACTAGGAGGGAAATCTCCATATTGATAGGGGTATTAGCCGGTCGCTGCCTCATTGGTAGGCATGCAGAAAGGTTAGGTGTGCCCTACCGACGATGCTGCAGGAGTTGCAAAGATGATGAGGAGGAGGAAACAGTTGAGCACCTCATCTGCAACTGCCCGGCTTTAAGCGGCGCGAGAACGCGCTTTTCATTTCATTTCATTTCATTTATTGAGTCTATGGTTACAGAAAACCTTACAGACTAGAATACAATATAAACTTAGAACTAGACCTTAAGTTTAGAAGAAAAAAAAAACGAGATCAAATATGACTCAATTACTATGTATGGTTAGCACAATAAAGTTTACAACAATAAAATATAGTATGGCAAACTTAATTATGAATCTAAGAGGCTGAGTTCTACAGCAGATTTGAAAACGTTTCTGGAAAGGGAAAAATCGAAAGTTAGACTCCTTGAAAGCTTATTATATTCGAAAAGCGCACGAAATATTGGATTAAAATAGTAGTAGTTAGCACTGGGAGCAGTCAAATAGAATGGCAAAAAAGAACGCAGACACCTATTAGGCACATTAAAAGAAACCAGCTCAAGAAGTGCAGGGCAGTCTAATGTGCCAACTATAATATCATAAGCAAACATAAGCAAATGCAGATTTCTCCTGGTAGCAAGTGTATGTAGATTAATGAGGGCACAGCGAGAGTCGGAAGAAGGGAACGGATCTTCAAAATTAAGCGGACTTAGAGCAAACCGGACAAACTTTCTTTGAACCCTTTCAATTCTGGCAGAATGGCAGCTGTAGATAGGGTTCCAGATAATGGACGCATATTCAAGTTTCGAGCGGACTAAGCAAATATAGAGAGACTTCCTGGTATAGGGATCCTTGAAGTCTTTGGCATATCTGCGAAGGAAGGCAAGATTACAATAAGCCTTTGGAAGTATGTATATGATTGACGAAGGTAAACTTAGAGTCAAAAACAATACCTAAGTCTACAATTTCATTGACTGACGTCAGTTGATCACCAGAAATTTCATAGGAAGATGTGTGAGGGTTAGACGACTTTGTAAATGTCATATGGAAGCACTTCTTAATGTTTAAGTGAAGATTATTTGCGAGGCACCAGGCCACCAGGTTATTTAAGTCAAGTTGAAGAAGCGCTGTGTCCGACGGGGCAGTTACCTTACGAAAGAGTTTGAGGTCATCAGCATAGAGAAGAAAGTTAGAATATTTAAAGCAGGAGCCAATGTCATTGATAAACAAGATGAAAAAAAGAGGGCCCAGAATGCTACCCTGAGGAACTCCCGAAGACGCGGTGAACGAATGGGACGAACAGCCTTCAATTTCAACACACATGGTCCTATTCGACAGGTAAGATTTCAGCCAGCATAAAAAACCGGAATGGAACCCCATATGCTCAAGTTTCTCCAACAAAATCTTGTGAGAAACTTTGTCGAAAGCTTTAGAAAAATCTGTATAAATAGCGTCAACCTGAGCTCCATCCTTAAAAGCAGAGATACAAAAATTTTAGAAGTGAGCCAAGTTAGTAACGGTAGAGCGCCCAGTAACAAACCCATGCTGGTGCGGGTCCACAATACTCTTGGTCACGAAAGATAGCTTATCCTTAGTTATCTTTTCAAAGAGTTTAGAACATGTAGACAATTTAGCTATTGGCCTGTAGTTAGCAACATCATTTTTGTTCCCCGACTTAAAAATCGGAGTAATCGATGACTTCTTCCACTTGTCAATATATATACCAGAGGATAATGACAAATTAAAGACGTGGCATAGAGGTGCAGATAGCGAGACGCTACAGTGCTTCAGAACGAAGCCACAGAGCCCATCGCTGTCACATTTTACCGAAGGCTTTAAAGTGTACATAGCTTCCCTCACATCGTCGCCAGTGATAGTTAATGACCCAAAATCCAAGCCCTTAAAAACGGACGGATTCAAATAATTGGTACTTTGACCAGGAGTGCCTTCATCAAAGTTAGACTTAAAAAAATCTGCGAAAAGTTGAACCGTGTCATTAGGGGAGTTAGAGCATAAATCATTCCACTTCATACAGATCGGTATGTTGCAAGAGCCACGCTTAGAGCGTACATAATTCCAAAAAGCTTTTTGATTATCTTTAAGCTCGCTTTCTAGTCTCCCAAGGTACCGATTGTAGAGGAATTTATCGAGATCGTTGAATTGTTTGACACTGTGCAAGTATTGGTCCCTGAGAAGAGTGTTGGAAGTATCTGACTTATATAGCTTATTAAGCTTGTTGCGCTTATTTTTGAGCCTTTTAAGAGACTTGTTGTACCAAGGTAGCTTATAAGGTCTTGTGCCAAGGTAGCTTATAAGGTCTTGTGCCAAAAAGTGGGACCTTGCTATAAAAAATCTCAACCAACTTAGAAATGAAAGAGTCAAAGCAGGCACTAACGTCCTTTGAAGAAAATATGAATTCCCAGTCCAGGGTTAATAGTAAATCATTAAGCTCATCAAGGTTAGCAGAGCGAAAGTTAAAAGAAGAATTCGTTAAAAGTGGTGAGACAGGAATAGTATTGAGATTCTGCAGGCTAATATCAAGCGGAACATGATGTTTATCCGACGAACATAATGGAGGACTACTTTCAGAGAGGCTAACTATTAGATTTTCATCCACAAAAACAAGATCAAGCAGCCTAGAGAGCGTATTAAATACATTATTAATTTGTCTTAAATTACAGCTTAAAGTACTATCGACAACGTTAATTTCATAAGATCAAGTAACATTAGTAGGTGTTAAAAGACCATTATTTTGAAGGTTTAGCCAGACTATATCCGGCAGATTAAAATCTCCGAGAATACAAAGATTAGCATGCGCATTAGAATCACACAAATCTACAATGTTTTCAATATGTTGATTATATAAATTATCACAGCTATTCGGTGGAATGTATGACACACAGATAAATGTTGTGCAAGAGGATCCAGAAATACTAACACACAGCTGGTCAATTAGCGAATCATTATGCATTAGTTGATGGAAAGACACTCTAAAGCTTCTCTTCAAGGCTATAAGAACTCCACCTCCCTTTCGTAGACCAGTCTTAACTGCATCTCTGTCCTTCCGAAAAGTAAAGAATATGTTTGGGTTGAATATTCTTCATCAAAAAAGTCTTCATTGAGCCAAGTTTTAACAAAAACGAAAACATCATAATCCGAGCGAGATGTAGCTAGTAAAATTTCATTAGATTTTGTACGCATTCCACCCATATTTTGAAAATAAATTTTTAAAGATGAGTCAGGACCACCAGAAATTGCATTCGAAGACGAAATATATGTAGGCAGTTTAGCTTTAGTAAAATCGAAAGGGCCGCACATTGATATCCATTGGCCACACATTAGGGTTCAGGATTTTATCGAAAAAAGCAGTAGAGACTCCAAGCTTAAAACTCACACTTTCTAGGCCATCCAGCGGCACACCACTCTTTACAAGCATACGACAAGATATATGTTTTCTGTCAATTCCAGCATGATTCGACACATAATCAATAATGTCATTTGAGGTCACTGAAGGCTTGAAAGAAGAAATATGCACCCACTTCATCTTAACAACCGTATCCAGCTCGGTGTTATCATTTCTGCCACAAATTACAGCCATCGTACCATAGCCATACTTTTGACGCTCATTGTTTATATCACGATGACCAGCTGTAGTAGCAGTAACAGAATTAGCTGCAGCAGCGCCGGAGACAGAGTGTTGACTAATGATAGCAGCGGTGTTATTGACAGCATTCGAGTAAGAAATATTATTATTGTATTGAACATTATTCACAGCGGCAGAGGCAGGAGATAGCGCAGAGGTGCTGTTAACTACAGCATTAGAAAAAGAAGAACCAGCAGTCGTAACAAATAAAGGGGCAAATAAATTATGTGGTGGGGGGACAGTATTGTGTTGTGGTATTTCCAATGATGGTGGCATAGTAATAAGCGACGTACTGTTGTTGTTTACAGCAGCATTGAAAGAAGCAACAGGTATTGCATTAGGAGAGGCGGTTGCATTGTAAGTAGATGAGACAACCCGTTTAGGTATAGCACCCGAGGCTGCCGTTGTTATGGGCAATAGTTGAGGAGTGAAATCGCAGCTATTACTATTAAAAACAGACCCATTCGGGTTAGAGTTGTTTAAATCACTTTTAGATGCACTGGAATTTTCAGCCATCGCCTTCTCACATTCAGCTTTGTTGTTGTTTCCATCGCTTATCGGGTTATTAGATTTTTTTATTTCAATAAATAATTTTTCAATTTGTGTAGATAATTCATTAAATTTTTTGTCGAATGAATGTACTAGGGACGAATGAATGTACTAGGGACCAGGCCCGCTTTATGCGCGGTCAGCACCATATCATAACAATCGTTCAACTTTTTATAAGCATTTAGGCACTCAGAACACATATAGCATATATGGCGGTTCGTACTTATGAGTTCCACATCATGTTGAGAAATATTTCCCTCACAGCAGTAACGATGAAAGCGCTTTTTACAAAACCCATGGCAAGACGTGATGGAGGAATATTCATTCCTACCAAACTGGAGCAATATTGATCCATCGTTATTGACAACGAGAGAAAAAAAAGCAAAACAAAGAAATAAAATAAAAAATTGCGGAGCTAAGCAAAAACACGTCTGTTCACGATGACTGTTATACTACTTTGGGAGTTCCCTTCCTGGATAGCCTAAGCCAGATCGCTGAACTGGACATAAAGGACTTGATGGCCTTCATTAAGTCATTTAAGTGGTTCGAGGAGGAGTAACGGTGTCGGTTTAGGAGTGTCAGTCCCGGGATTATGCTATGTGGAAAATCCCAACAACTCAGGGATTTTCCATATGGCTGGGTTCCGGGGCTGACTTTCCTTGTGTTGGTGGTATCACAACGGGCCTTTCAAAAGTGGCCTAAGTGTGCCTCTGCGGCAGCCACTTGAACCTAACCTAACCATACCAATTGGTATGGTGCTGATTGCGCGTTTACCTCAAGAAATATTGCTCGTATATATTTATTTCTTGAGTTAGCCCGGCGTTGCCAACCATCGAAAATTGTAGTATTTTTTCTTATGAGCTGAGTATTGGCTCAAGAAAATTTGACGTTTGAAAACAGTTCTTGACCATTTCTTGAGTTTTTTTATATGGAGTTTGGCATTTCTTGGCAGGTGAGTAGCACGCTTTATGATTTTTCGTGTTTGGGTAAATACAAAAAGTCGCTACTTTCTAAAGAATAAACTGGTATATTGCTGATGTAAAGGCTGACTATGATATTGGTGCATATACCGACTAGTATACCAACTGGAATGAATGTTAAATTCGTAGACTAGTATGACAAGTGGTACGATCTGAACATGCATAATGATTAGTATGTCAACTGGTATGATTCTGATGTATATATGAACTAGTATGTCAACTGGTAAGATTCTGATGCATATACATATGAACTAGTACGTCAACTGGTATGATTCTGATGCATAAATTAACTAGTATGTCAACTGGTAGATTCTGATGCGAATATGAAGTAGTATGACAACTGGTATAATTCTAATGCTTTTTTAACTAGTACGCCAACTGGTATGATTCTGATGCATATATGAACTAGTATTTCAACTGGTATGATTATGATGCATATATGAACTGGTATATTCCTGATGCAGAGGCTGACTACTCAGCCAATTGGTATGGTGCTGATGCAGAGGAGGACCATTGCCATCTTGTAGGACATCGCCGTGTTAAAAATACTACTTGCTAATATGGAAAAATTACAGAACTCGAACTTGGCTGACTAGTATTTGATTAGTATAAAACTAGTTAAGTTGACAGCAGGGTAGCTAACGAGCTAGGTGTCTGCTGAGTAGTTTGGGATTGATTAGTTTAAAGGTAGTCAGAAATGAACTAGTATGAATACACCACAAAATGTATAGTCGAAGAACTATAATGTTCCTGAGTAGTTGGCATTGACTGGTTGAAAGCTAATCAGAAACGAACTAGTATGAATACACCATAAAATGTATAGTCAATGAACTAGACTGTGTGCTGATTAGTTTGGTATTGACTGGCTTAAAGGTAATCAGAAATGAACTAGTATGAATACACCACGAAATGTATAGTCAATGAACTAGTATTTTCGCTGAGTAGTTGTGCATTGACTGGTTTAAAGCTAATCAACAATGGACTGGTATGCATATGCCACAAAATGTTTAGTCAATGAACTAGTATGTTTGCTGAGTAGTTCGGATTTTGACTGCAGGGTACTCATCGAGAAACGGGCTGTTAAAAATTTAAAATGCCATTGGCTTATATGGGAGAGGCAGCCAGTTTTTCGAGTTTTTTGAACATTTTGATTTTTTGAGTTTATCGCTGTTTAGATCTAGGTGTGCGATATGATTTGTAATATGAATTGATTCCATTGAAGAAAAATCTTTTTTTAGCCCTTTCAATTTCCTGTAGAATCTGTACCTGTACATGAATATTTGTATTTCTGACAATTTTTGAAAGCAAAATTGTCAAAGTATGAGGGAATTCAATTTCCTACAAATTTATGTACTATATTCAGCTAAATAGGTTTATACAACAGCGGTTTGGCATTTTTATACCAAAAATTAGGTAAAGTGTGTAAAGTCTAAACTAGCAATGATAGACCTCTAGAATTTAATATTAAGATCACCATTCTGAAAAATAAAATCAATATAATTTTCAAAAAAAACCTAACGGGCCAGTCTACTGTACATTACGGCGCCTTCTCTATTTGATGGTATAATTAAGAACATTCAGGACCTTCTTTTCTTGCTATCGAAATGTAACACGCTTTTATTATTAATAAAATTGGGACTGTGATGTAGACTGGAAGATTTAATAATTTAGGTGTAAAGTTTTAATGTAAGAAATATATAATTATGTGCAATATGGAATTATTTTGTCGCAGACGAAGAAGCCTAATTATCGTTAAAGGTTACAATGAACTTATAAAGTGTTATATTTCTTTATAGTCAATTTATTTTTTACTTTTTATTTAATTTTATTAACCAATAATAAAAGCTTATATTTTTCTTAATTTTTTTTTTATACTTTTTAGTTGTGAGTCTGTGAAAATTTTTTAAGATTGTTATCGGATATTATGTTATTATAAAATCACATTTTTTCTTTCCTTATCTCACTTTATTCATTCAAAATCAGCATAGCAATTGTTTACGCATATTTCGGTGACCACAGACTTAAGCTGCTATTTCTTATTTTCGCTTACAAATTCCATAGACTTAAAATGTATTAGGCCGTGTGCCAAACGGTTGGAAATCGTATATTTTGACAGAGCGATGGTAAATTCTGACAGTTATCGTGGTGAGTATGAACGTCAGAATTTAGGTCAAATTTTGACAAACATAAATGTGAGCACAGAGATGCATTTCCTATTGACAATCAAATTATTTCACAAGAGTTTATGCGCACACGCGTTACTAAACACTAAAATAATAGAGAATGCCAAAATAAAGCAAAATAAATGTCGAAAACCATGTAAATTGAAAATTTATTCACAAAATATTTGCTTTTGCACGTGTTTTTTCCATACGTCAAAATTTACCTTTTTCTTTTGGCATAGCAAAATGGAAAATATTTGTACACCATAGGAAATTTGTTCACCTCATTTTACTCTGACGAAAACAAATACCGGTTGACACACAGTCTAAGAGACAATTTTGCACCATCTGTGTGTGAGTGTAATCACATCCGAACCGGATGTTATAACTTTAACAATGACTGCGCCTAAATATAAGTAACAGTTTTCGAACTCATTTCGGATAAGTGAAACTGTGCTACATATTGACGAAAAAGTGAAACTGTGCTATTAGCTCCGTTCTTTTGCGCAATTTATGCATAATTATGTATAATTATGCCTAAACAGCAGCTAATTCAACAGCTTTTTGACAGTAAATTGAGAGAGAGAGCTGCAATTCGCTGCAAGTCATTGTTGGGGATATTTCGTCCAGCAGAAACCAGCAAACATGAACAGCTGATCGTGACATAGCAAAACAACAACAAAAAAATTAAAATTCAAGTTGTTAGCCAATCAGAAACATAACAGCTGTTTTGTCTGCAAATTTCTACCGAGTCCTGAGTCTTTTGCTGGATGTTGGTTGGACAGCTTTCAAAAAAACGGACCTATTGATACATATCACATAGAGTCAAACCTTGTCAACTGTGTCAAAATTTTTTTTGATGATTTTTAAAAACCATAAATTTGTGTAGCTTAAGACAGAACAAAAAAAACTTTTAGCCTTTTTTCGCAATTCCGCATGGTTTTCAGAATTTTCAATAATATAGAATTGTGCAAAATTTTAATGAAAAATTCATAACTCACTACTCGTTTGACATATATGGACGAAATTTTTTTTTGGTATTAGGGGAACGTTATCTCTTCACAATAGATAAAAAAATTTCAAAAAAAATTTATTTTTTATAACAATTATTTAAACAAATTAATTTTTAAATGCCTTCTATAGCTACTATTGCCGTGAAAATTTTACAGAATTATCTTTGAACTCTTACTTATCTATTCCAAAAAGAAAAAAATGGTAGTTCCTATTTTTCTCGTTCTACCGTGTTAATAGTAATTCGACCAATCGACAACTTGCATTTTATGGTTGAATACAATCGAACGTCAAATCGAATAAGACATCGACTCATGTAAATCAGTCTTAACCTAATTTTTTACTAAACGTTCCTTGGAAGCTTTTCAGGTTATAAAGACTATTGGAAAAAGCCCGCCAAAGGGAGAGTATTACCACTTTACTAGCCAAATTTAACCAGTTCCAATAAATTTAATAACATACTCGAATCACAGAAGGAAAATCTTTAAAGTCAGGGTTGAATTGCTGAGTATATATTAATATTGAGAGTTATTAATGATAAATTCATCAATTTTCCAAAAGCCAACCTCTTCTATTTTTCTAACTACTACTATTTTAAACTACTTTTCTAGCTACTTTTTTACTTGATTTTGCTAAAAGGCTACCCAGAATGTGAATGACAATTTTTCGGGGAGCAAATATCATGGTGAAAAAATTGTAATCTATATATCGGTGGTCATAAGAAATAACAGCCTAAGTCGACTTAAGAAATTAGACCAGTAGAAAGTTTTGCTGGCGAATTTTTGTAACAAAACTGTTTTATAACTAAGGCAAACGTATTGGATTTAATTGTTTGTAAAGAAAGTAAAAAAAGACGAATGAAAGTCTTGAAAAATGTCTCGATGTTGCTATTCAAAATCACCAGGAAAAATTTCAACTGGTCTAATTTCTTAAGTCGACTTAGGCTGTTATTGCTTATGACCACAGATATATAAAAATGAATTGGCGTTCGTATAGCTCGCTAAAGATCAAAACTGGATTGACCGATTTTAAAATTTTCTTTTTAATGTCTTCTATCTGATTCTGGTACCGTGAACATCACAAATGTTTTTTATTAAACCTTAATTAAAGAATATTTTACCTATTACTCGAAAACGGCTTTATCGATTACAAAATTTTTTCGGTAATTTTTTCGATTGGACTTAGTGTTTATTTATAAACGCAGAAATAGAAATAACTAAACTGCAGATAGGACGTAAATTAGATATTGCCTGCGTTGTTTTCTCCTTACACAAATCGAAATCACCATTTCGATACTCCATACATTTCTACTACACCTTTTCCAGCGGTACTTTCGAAAGCATCAATTTGATTTTAGAAAGCATCATTTTGATTTTAGAAAGCATCAAATGTACCTACTTTAGAATCACCAAATATACTATAGAAATCGTCAAATGTACTTTCGAATGTATCAAATGTACTTTAGAAAATTCTAATGTAGGGCAATTGATACTGGCAAAAGAACATTTCACCATTTTGAAAGTGCATTTGACACTTTCTAAAGTACATTTGACGCTTTATATACTATAGAAATCGTCAAATGTACTTTCGAATGTATCAAATGTACTTTAGAAAATTCTAATGTAGGGCAATTGATACTGGCAAAAGTACATTTCACCATTTTGAAAGTACATTTGACACTTTCTAAAGTACATTTGACGCTTTATAAAGTGCATTTGATGCTTTCTAAAATCAAAATGATGACTTCTAAGGTACATTTGATAATTCTAAAGTACATTTGACGCTTTTTAAAGAACATTTGACTATTCTGAAGTACATTTGATGCTTTCTAAAATCAAAATGATGCTTTTTAAATTCAAAATGATGCTTTCTAAAATCAAATTGATGCTTTCGAAAGTATAATTGGAAAGGTGTACATTTTTTTAAATTCGAAACGCACAAGGAAATATTAAAAAAAAAGACTTTGGTTTCTTTTATCTTATTGTCACAAATACCTTAAGCCCGAGTTACATAAAACTGAAACTTTGACAGGTGCGCACCTCGGCTTTGAGCATTTGCCAAAATCTCGCTTCGCTTTACGTTCCACAAACCTTGTATAAAAGTGGAACCTGCAAAGTTTTATGTAATTGGGGCATTAATGCGACACTAACCACAGTTGACCTACTGTGTTGAATTTCCTGGCACACAAACCAGTACCAAACGCTAGCCACAGTAAGCTACTGAGGTGATTTTCCTGGCACACAAACCCATACACATTGTGGAATTCATTGTTTGTGGAATATGGATCAAATATCATTGTGAAAAAATTGTAATCTATATATAAATCTGGATATACTCCCATGAAACTCCAGATTTTACAATACCTGGATATAATTTCTTCGCAAATAATAATGACCTCTATCCCGCAGGTGGTGTTGGAGTGTTTGTTCGTAGTACGTACGAGTGTGATTTTGTAAAATATAACATCACGAGCGCTGATATCTTAAAGGTTACGTTAAGTATCTCCAGCAAGGTTTTTAGTTTCATATGTGTATATAGACTACACGCGGTTTCCGTTCAAACGTTTTTGGAAGAGTTTTCAGGTCTTCTTTGTCGGGAAAATTCTGCAAATACCATTATATTAGGTGATTTTAACTTAGACATCCTCAACCTGAGTGCCACAGTGGATAACTATCAAACCCTTTTGGCTAATCATGGTTTCACATCTGTTTTAAACGAACCAACTCGTGCTATCTCTGGAAGTTGTTTAGATCATGTCTTCTGTCGGAGTAGTTATAATACTCTTAGTAGTTTTAATACAGTAAATTTTCATCTGAGAATTACAGACCATACCATGACTGGTTTAATAATAAAAAATGTATGCGAACAAAGCCGTAATAGAAGAAATTTTAACTCAAGCTTGACTAAAATAAATTTCGGTCTGTTGAATGAAAGACTACGGTTTGAATCGTGGGACATGGTGTATGCTGAGGGAGATGTATCCCATGCTTACAATACGTTTCTAGTTATTTTGCAGAATCACATAAACGCTGCAAGTTTTTCTTATGCACCCTGTAGAAAGCAAACAAAAATAAAGCCTTGGATAAGCAATCAGTTAGTCAGGCAAATTCGTCTAAAAAATAAGCTTGGTACGAAATGCCGTAAGCACCCATCTAATGCAAATCTTCGTAACCGGTATCAGAGCTTGTGTAGGATTTTAAGAAAGCAAGTAAAATTAGAGCGTGACAGCTATTATCGTAACGAGCTAAGGGCCTCGCATGGTAACTCGAAAAAAGAATGGGAAATCATTAACAGCCTACTCAACCGAAAATGTAGAACAAACATCACAGAAATAAATCTTTGCAATAGTGGTGAGATCTTTTATGACGCCGAAGTAGTGGCAAATCTTTTCAATGAGCATTTTTCGTCAATCGGGCAATTTGATGTGTCCGTGCATTCGTGTGAATCTTTTTCTCCGGCAACAGTAGCTTCATATGAAGGCGACAGTTTTTTCTTTGAGGCTTTCACTGGATTCGAGGTCCTAAAAGCCATTAGATCCTTGAATAACTCAAGATCGTGTGGTTCTGACGGGATTTCAAATCAAGATCTAAAGTATGTGGCGTTCAGTTTAGTTGATATTTTAACATATCTCTTCAATGCAAGTATTTTGTCGGGAACCTTTCCTTCTGATTTGAAATGCGCAATTGTTATCCCTTTATTAAAAAGGGTGACAAAAAAGATGTGAACAATTATAGACCAATTTCCTTACTTTCTTCCATTTCAAAAGTTTTTGAGAAACTCGTTAAATGTAGAATTCTTTCCTTCCTTGAAAACAAAAATTTCTTCAGCCCGAGGCAATTCGGATTTAGATGTGGACATTCAACAGAAGATGCCCTGTTGGACTTTTGTTCCCTCATATATAGGGATCTCGACAAAAAAAAAGAACTGTGCTGGTTTATTTGTAGATATCACAAAAGCATTTGATATGGTAGATCATAGAATTTTACTGGATAAATTGCATTCCGCTGGTTTTCGTGGTTTCATCTATAATTGGTTCAAATCCTACTTATCAGGAAGAGTGCAGAAAGTAAAAGTTGGTAACTGCCTAAGTAATCCTGTTACAATTAGGTTAGGAGTACCTCAAGGATCAGTTTTGGGCCCAATTCTATTTCTAATATATATTAACTCGATATTTTCCTTACCATTTTTTGGAAAAGTTACGGCTTTCGCAGACGACCTTGCTATCGCCTATGGTTCATCGAACTATCTGGATTTGATAGCAGGCCTTCATAATGATGTGCATTTGTTAAGGGTGTGGTTTGCTGCACATAAGCTTGTTGTCAGCAAGAAAACAAAGATGATGTATTTCAATCTACAACCAAAAGTGTCACCTGACATAGCCATTGTATTTCATGCTACTGATTGCAAGCGCTTCGCTCTGAATAGTATGGTGTGCTCTGACACAACATTTCAATCAAGTAACAAGTGTTCCGAAAAATGTTTCTCCATCGAAGAGGTAAGCGATTTTCAGTACCTGGGTGTTTCTGTTGACCAAAACTTGAGTTGGGCTGCTCATATATCTCGATTAAAGTCGTACATGCGATCTATCGTTCGGCATTTTTATAGCCTGAGAAAGATTTGCTCAAACGCAACACTTAAAACTATTTATTACGCCTTAGTTCACTCTAAGCTCGCATATGGCATAACCTGTTGGGGTGGTGCACCTAATACTAAAATCCAGCAGCTTTTAACTCTTCAAAAATGTGTTATAAGAAAGATATGCAGTGTGAATCGTCTTCATCATACCATCGACCTGTTTAGAGATTTGAAAATTCTTCCCGTAAAGCACATGTACTACTACAAGACATTGAAAATATTTTTCCTTCGCTGTGGGTACTTACATAGCCTGGTCTCGGATAGCTATAACTTGAGGCAAAACTCACACGGTCTTGTTTATGTTCCCACATCGCGTACAACTCACTTCAATAACTTCTTCAGTATTGTTTCTTGTAAAATGTTTAATGCGTTACCCGCGTCGATACGCGTCATTAGAAATTTGCGGGAATTTTTAATAAAGGTTAAATCATTTCTTTTGGAGCAATCACACGATGACATCAAAATTTTGCTGAATCGTATGACTTAGTCAATTTGAAGAAAATCTGTTGTTATTATTATAATTGTTATTGTTATTCTTTTTCTCCATCATGTACATAGAATTTGTATAATTTAATTTATTAATAGTGAAATTCACCCCACACACATTTTTAAATGTTCATGAAATTTATTTTTTGAAAATGGCATTCGATACTAAAATATCAATAATTTTTACAGAATGCCTCACCTTTTCTTTCATTTTTTTTATTCTTAATGGCCTTAATTTAAGTTACCATTGTAATATACATACATATGTTAATCATGAAAGGAAATGAAATAAATCTAATCTAATCTAATATAAAAATGAATTGGCGTTCGTGTATCTGATTTTCAGTCAAAATTGGACAGACCGATTTTGAAATTTTTTTTTTAATGTCTTCTATCTGATTCTGGTACCGTGTACATCACAAATTTTTTTTGATTAAACCTTAATTAAAGAATATTTTACCTATTACTCGAAAATGGCTTTACCGATTTCAAAATTTTTTTCTTAAATTTTTTCGATTGGACTTAGTGTTCACTTAAAAAATACCTTATTTAATAATACTTTTGCTCTTAAATCTGTGGCGGTAACAGAAAAACTAAACTGCAAATAGGACGAAAATTAGATATTGCCTGCGTCGATTTGTCCTTACACAGATCTCTAATCACCATTTCGATACTCCATACATTTCAACTACACCTTTTCCAGCAGTACTTTCTAAAGCATCAATTTGATTTTAGAAAGCATCATTTTGATTTTAGAAAGCATCAAATGTACTTCAGAATCATCAAATATACTATAGAAATCGTCAAATGTACTTTCGAATGCATCAAATATACTCTTTCTAAAGTACATTTGATGCTTTCTAAAATCAAAATTATGACTTCTAAGGTACATCTGATAATTCTAAAGTACATTTGACGCTTTCTTAAGTACATTTGATGCTTTCTGAAATCAAAATGATGCTTTCTAAAATCAAATTGATGCTTTCGAAAGTACAATTGGAATGGTGTAATTTTTTTTAATTCGAAACGCACAATTGAAATAAAAAAAAAAGAATTTGGTTTCTTTTACCTTATTGCCACAAATACCTTAATGCTACTCTAACCACAGATAACCTACTGTTTAGAATTTCCTGGCACACAAACCAGTACCAAACACTAACCACAGTTAACCTACTGTGTTGATTTTCCTGGCACACAAACCAATAAAATTTGTGGAATTCATTATTTGTGGAATATGGATCAAATATCATGGTGAAAAAATTTTAATCTATATATAAAAATTAAAATGTAGTTTTCTCAATCTGGTTACTTTTGCTTTTTGTGGTATCGTTTTTTTTCGTAAGACAAACTTTGAATTATTTTTTCATATTTTGCAAAGTCACCCTGTACATATCGTCGTTGCAAAGAGGGTAGAAATAATAAGAGGAACCAACGCAATTCAACAAGTCGCGGGTAAGGAATTCGCCGCATGCTAAGCAAATTCACCTCCATAAGAAATACACTAAAGTAACTTTTCTTACCACGCGGTGAATTCCTTACCCGCGACTTGCTGAATTGCGTTGGTTCCTCTTATTATTTCTACCCTCTTTGGTCGTTGCCTATGCAAAACCACCTATCGACCAAATGCAAAACCTCCCAAATCACAAAAGTGCAAAACCGTCTATAGGCAAAAGAATTCCACAAAAAAACTAACTAACTATTGAAACTTTAGTTCAGTTCTAGGTTACTCGGGTAAATTTTATCTTCTAAAAACAGAAACAAAAATCAAGTTAAAAGATTAGGATTAAAAGGATATTAGGTTTTGCTATCCAGTAAAATTTAACTGGTTTCAGACAGGTGGTTTTGCGGTTTGAATGTATTCTGTGGTTCTTATATTTTTGTTTTAGAATTAACGGCACTTAACTAGTATCCGGAGAGCACAAATCTTATGACACTACGCAATCTAACTTATCACATATAAAGGAATGAACAATCTTTAACTCTCTAACACATAAATTATTTCCAAAAAAAGGGGTTCTTGAGGACAACTGCCTACGATTTAAGTGAAAGTTTTAAATAGATATATAAATACATATATGCACAAAAGTGCAAAAATTACACGGGTTCCACGTTGGAATACCTACAACAAAAATTCCCAACCAAAGGCTGTGTGCCAAATGTTTGAAAAAAGCAAATTTTTACAGAGCGATTGTAAATTCTGACAGTTACCGTGGTGAAAAAAACGTCAAATTTTGACAACCAATAATGTGAGCACAGAGATGCATGTGCTGTTGACATTCATATTATTTCACATAAATTTTGGTTCACACGCGATATTTAAACACTACAATATAATATAATGCCAAAACTACGCAATATAAACACACAAAAAACACGTAAATTGAAAATTTTTTCCCAAAACATCTTATTTTTTCACCTCATTTTCCTCTGACGAAAACAAATATCAATTGACACACAGCCAAAGTCAGAAATGCCTTAAAGCGACAATTACACTTCCTTATCTCTAACACCATACCATGACTCAATAATCTATGGTTGAAGCACACAACGCTAACGTGTTAATTGGTCTTTGGTTTTTGGCCCCTAACCTCGTAAAGTTTGTGATGGTTAGTTTTCATACATTTTTAAACTTTTAGCATGTGTGTAATTTGCTGTCAATATTCTATAAGATATTCTATTGTTACGGGCGGGCGTTGAGTCGAACCCCGGACCAAAAGAATGGATATGCAGTGTCTGTTGCAAAAAGATATATATTAAATGGTCGCATTCTGTGCAATGCTTCTCGTGTAAGAGATGGCTCCATAAATCTGGATGTTCAGGGCTTAACCTTAAAATCCACAGACCCCGTACTTTCTTTAGTACTTTCGTGGCCCCTTGTTGTTTGCGCCCTCGGGCGTCCCGCGGTGAGCGCCGTTCAAGCGCACCCCTACCGCCACTTTCTAGTAGCAATACTAATAATAATAATAATAATGTCTTAACGACTAGCAGTACTTCTGCTATATCCGCCACCCTCCCGTTTAAATTCTCACGTGAGTCAGGATCAACATCTTCTCGCACCTGTCTCTACGTGTACTGTTTGTCGGCAAAGATTAGACACGCTCGCGTCATCGGTCAACTGCAATAACTGCTTAGGCCATGCCACGTACATCTATGCTCTGGGCTCACTAACAGGAACCTCTGGACGGATGCGTTCATCGCACCATGCTGTAACACACGTCAACCTACGACGCCAGCCAACCCGGTTACACCAGGTCCACAGCTAACTAGGCTGAGGCACAGCCTTGGTCTTAGCCTACCAACACCTGGGCGAACACATCCGTCTCTCACGCCTATGGTTAACTCGACATCGACCCCACCGGCGCACTTCCAAATCTTACAGCACAACTGTAACGTATTAACTGGTAAGATCGCAGAGATAACTAATTTGATGACGCAATATGACATAAAACTTGCCGCAGTCCAAGAAACCAAGCTCAGTCCTAGGTCGGACCTCATTACCTATGGCGGATATAACATCCACCGGAAAGACCGTCATAGAGTAACAGGAGGTCTGGGAGGTGGTCTAGCGTTCATAACGCACAACTCTGTACAGTATCATCTATTTGATACCGACATCGAAGGAACGGATGATATCTTAGAAAGCCAAGGTATTACCATCCGTACAGGAGATGTCGATCTGCAAATCATTAACATCTACATACCCCCTGTCTCAAGTTGCTCCACCGGTTATCACCCCGACATTAGCAGAACAAATAGATGATACTGCTTTCTGTACATTGAACGGAGACGCCCCAACGAGAGTATCGGGTAACTGCTATAGTTCGCCAGATATTTCCATCGTAAGTGCAGGACTATTGAACAACACCAATTGGCGACCCATACTCACGTTGGCGTCTGACCATCTCCCAATAGTCATTACCATCGAACGACCGACGGACTTTATTACACCTGAGCATGGTACATATATTAACTTTACCAAGGCGGACTGGGACAGTTTTCAGACATATACGGACGAATCCTTGGCTGCTCTATCCATTCCTACGGACGTACGCAAAGGGGAACGAGACTTCCGCAACATCATTGACTTGGCCTCTAAACGCTTCATTCCTGCGGGTCGAATATCTCAAATAAGACCAAATTTCCCCGCGGAGGCAGCGGCCATGGCTGATGAAGTACGAAGTCTCAATCCCGCAGACCCCCGTATAAGGGATCTCAACGCGGAAATTCTTCGGTTGGTCGATAAACATAAACTGGCCAAATGGAAACAACACCTAGAGCAATGCAACCTCTCTGATGGTGTTGGCAAATTATGGACTACGGTCAAAGCTCTATCTAATCCAACGCAACTCAAGGACAAAGTAGATATTACTTTCGGTGACAGGGTGAAGAAGGACCCTAGGGGATGTGCGAACTCCTTCTGTAGACAATTTGTACTACATTCCCCGCCCGATAGAGCTAAACGTAGAACCATGCGACAGGCGCGTAAATATAAAAACCAAAATACGCCCATTGTCATCACTGCCTCAGAGGTCAAGGAATCCATCAGACAGGCTAAGCCCTCAAAATCCATCGGCCCCGACGGCATTGCCATGAAGATGCTGAAACATTTAGGCCAGGAGGGACACAAATACTTAGCGGCTCTATTCAGTCTTTCACTGAACACTTTCGTCATTCCTGAAATATGGAAAAAGGCGAGATTACTAAAACCTAGAAAACCGGCAAACATAGGCGATACATATCGCCCTATATCACTTTTGTCGCCGGTAGTGAAGACGCTAGAGTCCATTTTGCTCCCGTATTATACTGCAAATCAATGCCATTACAACGCAAATAAATAGCGGCCTAAATCAAAACCAGCCAAATGACAGGACTGTGTTAGTGGCACTTGACCTGTCGAAAGCTTTTGGTTGACTATGCCACTCTCATACAAGATCTCTTCGAAACACAGATACCTGATGGGTTAAAGAGATGGACCGCTAACTACTTAAATGGACGGCAGGCGTCGGTTAACTTTAGAAACGCAACATCAAAACCTAGACGTATTAGACAGGGGTGCCACAGGGTGGTGTCCTATCCCCGACACTGTTTAATTTCTATCTATCGAAGATGCCCCCACCACCAGAGGGCGTCTCTGTCGTTTCATATGCCGACGACTGTACAATAATGGCGACGGGGAAGGGCCCCTATACTGATGAACTCTGTGCGAAAATCAACAGTTACCTCTGCGGCCTTTCCAGGTTTTTCACTGAGCGAGATCTGACGATATCTCCGACTAAATCAACGGCGACGCTTTTTACGACATGGACGCACCAGGTGAGAAATGAATTAGACATTTTCGTTGATGGCACTAAGCTACCAACTGTCAGCCACCCAAAGTTATTAGGGATGACACTGGATAATACTTTCTCATTTGCTGGTCATGTGTCTGCAATGGTCTCAAAGGTACGTGGTCGCAACAAGATCCTCAAGTCACTTGCCGGCAGTACTTGGGGGAAAAGACAAAGAAACGTTGCTGACTACATATAAGGCCATTGGCCGACCAGTCTTTGACTATGCTGCACCCATATGGTCGCCTAATGTACATAACACCAACTGGACGAAGTTACAAGTCTGCCAAAAAAAAGCCATCAGAACTGCGACGGGATGTCTCCTCATGTCTTCCGAGGCTCACCTCCATCAGTAGGCAAAACTGCTCAATGTAAAAGAGCATGCGGAAATGCTGAGCAGGCAATTCCTTCTGAACTGCCACAAGCCAGCACATCCAAACCGTCATCTTTTGGACATAGATCCGCCCCCGAGAGACAGAAGGAAACATCTCCGTAAGCATTATGATGAGATCCGGCATCATATTACCTTGCCGTTTAATCTGCAGAATCATAAGCGGGCTCTCACCGACATCCATACCGAGTCGGTAGACACTTTTGTCGGATCTCTACCTGTGAATCCCGTTCTGAACAGTCCTCCACCGGATATTGCTGAAGAAGAACGCACCTTACCAAGGGAGACAAGAGTCACCTTGGCACAGCTTAGGTCTGGATATAGTGTAAGGTTAAACTCCTACTTATCCAGACTTAATGATACAATCTTAAACACATGCCCTGCATGTGGTAGGACCCCCCATGATACTCTTCAATTGTTCATCTGAACCTACTCTTCTAACCCCTCTGTCCCTCTGGACAAACCCTGTTGAAACTGCACGTTTCCTTCGACTCCCCTTAGAAGAGCTTGATGAAGATCTTCGGAATGATCATACAATCTAGACATGGCAATGCATTGTTAATAACAACAACAACCTGTCAATTAGAACATATAGATTTTTATGTTATTCTCATTAAGATATCCGGTTTTATGAGTAAAAATGAGCGTTTTTTTAACGCGGTTGAGCTCCAGTAAATCTTAATATTTTTTCGAAATATTTTTTTAGAGTCCTTATAAAAGAGTGAATTTGCAAATTTTTTTGGCGAGGCGCCTTACTGTACACCGCTGATGGTCAGAGATAAAAGATTTAATTTTAGATGAATTTTTAAAAATCCAAGAAAAAATTATAGTTGTTTGGCAAATGTTTTAAAGATTTTGGGTGTGTTCGAGCAGCTCAATATTACTGCAGTATTGCAGCCATGTTACTTTACATTACCGAAATAAATAAAAAATGCATTTAAAAAATGGCCGCTGAAAAGTACGCTCTGCATATTTTTACTCTTTCATGTGTAGTAGTAAATGAGTTAGATAAACCAAAAAAAAACTTTGATCAGGGCCGTAAAGGCCTTATCTCAAAAGGCCTTATACACCCCGCCAATTCTATAATGCCGATTGCTATGTATATGGTAAAAACTTACTTACTCATTTTTATTTGGTCCGAAACTTGCGCCACCGATCGTTCGAAACTCGGGCAAGTGAGAATCGAATTTCACCTCAGAAGATCCAATAACTTCCAGTTTGGAAGAAAGCTGAACGGCTTTGAGCTAAAATCAAAACATGATTAGTTTAGCAAGGAACGTAAAGCTTAAAGATGTCCTTAAATCTAGTTTTTGTTGTATCATGTGTGTTAAAATCAGGGCTCCCAAATAACAGTTACTTTCATTTTAAAAGTTGGTCATAACAGTTATTTTTTAATGTTTATATATCGAATCGGAAAATAAGAGTTATTTTCAAGGACTGGAACCGAAACCGTAACCGTAACCGATTAAACCCAATTCATTTTTCAAAACTGAAACCGTAACCGTTATTTTTATCTGGAAAAGACCGAAACCGAAACTGTTTCAAAAGCCGGAACCGGTTCCAAACGGTTTTGAATTTTTTCAATACCTTACTTCTGTGAGTGGGCACATATGGGTGATTCCTTGGAAACTGATATATTTGTGTTCACCGACTTTAATGTCAAAAACTTATAACAAACCGACATTTTTTAAAATAAACTTATATGCAGTCTTATAGATCTAATCGAGTCATATAAATTAAGTGAAAAATTTAATCATTTAATAGCATGGACTACTTTTTATCACACAAAAAAGAAAAAAGTCACAATTTATAGTGTCCCTTTACTGAGTTCATGTACTTTTATTGGCATTATATGCTATAAATTGTGATCAAAGCAAAATTTGCATAAGCAAGCTTAGAAAGAGGATAAATAGCGTAGCAATATGCCACAATTGTTTTTAAAATAATTTGCTTGACTAGGGTCCTATAGGCATCTAAACTTTCTTCTCTAGTTTTGTAAAAAATAAAAAAATGGTGGTCACAGTGGTCGTGTGCGCATATTAATTAACATATAAGGGGTATTCATAATAAATAGCATATAGTTTGACAAAATTATGCAATTGTATTAAAATGCACCGAACCGTGAGCGCCCTTTGTCAACTCTAGTTGCATAAATTGTCATGTTGTTGCATTGCATTCATACGAACAGCTGTTGACATATGAGTGCTGTCAGACGTTCAATATGTGTCGTGATCCGTTTTGATGGATCGGCTTGAATTTAGAATAGCTCCATCTCCTTAATAAAAAAAAATGACGGGAATCGAAAGATATTAAGATGAGTACAAATATATATATTTTTTTGGCGGAAAAAACAATTAATCTTGGCTTGCGTCATAATGACGCTTAACCGCCTAGGCGATTTTGGCCGTTTCGTATCAAAGCACGCCAGTCATTCCTTTTTAGCGATAACTGACGCCAATTGGAAACCCCAAAGGAGTTGAAGTCATCCTCCACCTGTTGTTTCCATCTCAGTCGAGGTCTCCCCCTTCCTCTGCTGCCGAATTCGGGTGTCGATAGGAAAACTTTCTGTGCTGGTGCTTCTTTGTCCATTCGCATAACATGACCCAGCCAGCGGAGCCTTTGGGCTTGAATCCGCTGAACTATGGTCAGGTCTGCGTAAAGATCGTACAGCGCATCGTTAAATTTCCTTCGATACTCACCGTTGGCATCACGGGAAGGACCATAAATCTTCCGGAGAAGTTTTCTCTCAAATACTCCAAGGGCCATCTCATCTTCTCTTGACACTGTCGATGATTCCGAGCTATACATCAGGACTGGTATGATGAGAGACTTATAGAACGTGATCTTTGTTTGTCGAGAGAGGACTTTACTTCTCAATTGCCTACTTAGTCCAAACTAATACTTGTTGGCAAGGGTGATTCTCCGTTGGATTTCTAGACTGATATTATTTTCGGTGTTAATGCTGGTTCCCAAATAGACGAAGTCTCTCACCGTTGCAAGCTTGTAGCTATCAACGGTGAGTTGGCTGCCAAGGCGCAGGTGCGCCGATTCTTTCTTTGATGACAGCAGATACTTCGTCTTGTCCTCGTTCACCGCAAGACCCACTTTTTTCGCTTCCTTATCCAACCCAGAGAAAGCAGCGCTTACGGCGCGGCTGTTATGGCCAATGATATCAATATCATCGGCATACGCCAGCAATTGCACGCTCTTGTAAAAGATTGTGCCATTGCAGTTTAGCACTGCTGCTCGAATTATCTTCTCCAGCATCAGGTTAAAGAAATCGCACGAAAGGGAGTCACCCTGTCTGAAACCTCGTTTGGTTTCAAATGGCTTAGAGAGGTCCTTCCCGATTCTGACGGAGCTGTTGGTTTTGCTCAACGTCATTTGGCAAAGCCGTATAAGCTTTGCAGGGAAGTTAAATTCAGACATGGCAGCACACAGGCAACTCCTTTTTGCGCTTTAAAATCGACAAAGATATGGTGAGTGTCGATTCTTTTATCATGGGTCTTCTCCAGGATTTGGCGTATCGGGAAAATCTGGTCGATGGTAGACTTACCAGGTCTAAAGCCACTCTGATAAGGTCCAATCAGTTTGTCTACGATGGGCTTCAGTCTTTCACACAATACGCTAGAAAAAACCGTATATGCGATATTAAGAAGACTGATTCCGCGGTAGTTGGTGGGATTAGCGGGATCGCCTTTCTTGTGGATTGGGCAGAGCATACTTAAATTCCAATCAGGAGGCATGCACTCATCTGACCATATTCTGCATAAGAGCTGATGCATGCTTTTTACCAGTTCTTCGCCTCCGTGTTTGAACAGCTCGGCGGGTAGTCCGTCTTTCCCAGGCGATTAGTTGTTTTTGAGCCGGGATATTGCTATCCTCACTTCATCATAGTCAGGTGGTGGGACGACTTTTCCATCGTCAGGGATTGGGGTATCGGGTCCGACGTCTCCCTCGCAATTTAGCAGTGAGGAGAAGTGCTCCCTCCATAATTTAAGTACATTCTGTACGTCGTTTACCAGGTCGCCGTTATTGTCCTTACAGGAACTTGCCCCGGCCTTTAAACCTTCCGTCATCCGCCGGATCTTTTCATAGAATTTTCGGGCATCATTCCTGTCAGCCAGCATCTGTGCGCACTTTCTTCGCTACACAGAGGCGTGTGCGTATCTTAGCTGCAACAAGATAATGGTCCGAGTCGATATTGGGATAAGGGGGGCGATGTAACAACAAGCTAGCGGAGGAATGACCCAGTTGGCAAGCGGCGGTTGGACAGCGGAAGTAACGCGGCGGAGGGTGTACCAGTGTCGGAGCAGCGGTATTCGGCGGGAGACTATTGAGCGGATAAGACTGAGCGGGTCAATAGGCGGGGGGTTTACCTGTTCGGTTCTGCTGGTTGATGGTGGTCTCCTCCATTATTGTCCTTACAGGAACTTGCCCCGGTCTTTAAACCTTCCGTCATCCGCCGGATCTTTTCATAGAATTTTCGGGCATAATTCCTGTCAGCCAGCATCTCAAGCTCCTCACACTCACGCCTTTCGGCTTCACGTTTCTTTTTTCTGAAAAGGCGTCTCTCTTCCTTCCTCGCCTCACTATAGCGTTGCCATACACTGCGGGTTGCGCCCATTCGCAACGTCTCCCTGTATGCAGCGTCCTTTTTGTCCGAGGCAGTGCTACATTCCTCATCGTACCAGTTGGTCTTACGGGCTCGCTGAAACCCTATAGTGGCCTCAGCGGCGGTACGTAACGAGTTAGAGATATGC
The DNA here is from genome assembly GCA_964058755.1 of Campiglossa producta. Lineage (NCBI taxonomy): Eukaryota > Metazoa > Arthropoda > Insecta > Diptera > Tephritidae > Campiglossa > Campiglossa producta. The sequence continues at coordinate 74,262,535 of CAXKVI010000001.1, forward strand.
TTCCATTGCTCGGTAACATCTTTAGGTCGAGGATTGCTCTTCGATAGCAGGTGTGAGAGTAGAGTGGAGAAATTATCAGCTGTCTGTGTCGTGCGCGGCTTCTCGACGTCAAACTTTCCTTCCGTTACTGTGCGCACTTTCTTCGCTACACAGAGGCGTGTGCGTATCTTGGCTGCAACAAGATAATGGTACGAGTCGATATTGGGACCACGTACAGTACGCACGTCCAGAACGGTGGAGCTGTGTCTGCCGTCGATCATGACATGATCAATCTGGTTTCTTGTTCTTTGATCAGGAGACAGCCAGGTGGCTTGGTGTATTCGTTTATGCTGGAACCTGGTACTACTGATGACCATATTGCGGGAAGCGGCGAAGTCAATCAACCTAGTGCCGTTGGGGGATGTTATATCGTGGAGACTGAATTTTCCAACTGTAGGACCAAAGACTCCTTCCTCACCCACCTTGGCATTAAAGTCGCCGAGCACGATTTTGATATCATGCAGGGGGCAGCGATCATAGGCTTGTTCAAGTTTATGGTAGAAGGAGTCCTTCTCTGCGTCGTCCGTCTCCTCAGTCGGCGCATAGGCGCAGATAAATGTTATGTTGAAAAACCTCGCCTTGATGCGGATCGCAGCGAGACGCTCGTCCACAGGAGTGAACGCTAGTACTTGGCGGCGAAGTCTCTTTCCCACCACAAATCCTACACCACGCGCTTTGCCGCGTATCTGGCCACTGTAGTATACGTCACAAGAACCGATGGTCAGCTTTCCTTGCCCCGTCCATCGCATTTCCTGCAGGGCGGTGATGTCGGCATTTGCGCCTATGAGGACACCAACCAGTCGGGCAGCGGTACCGTCCCTTGAAAGGGTCCCGACATTCCCGGTACATGCCCTAATATCCAAATCATTATGCCTTATTCGTTTTGCCGGGTCGTCAACATTAAAGGGGGTTCTCATCCGAGGCTTTGAATTCGTTTTCATTGGAATTAAGTTTTTTACGTGGCGGGTCCCAAACCCAGCGCCCAACCCGTTTCGGGTTTTTGGAAACTATTTACACATTTATACAGCGAGCCGCTTGTTTCAAGACAGACGTCCGCTTGCAGCCGCACCTCATGGTGAACAGACGCTACGCAAAAACCTCGGTGAGCTCTTAAACCAAGTATGTCAGATTGGCCCCACCGGGGCTCCCTCTCTTTCTGCCGCGAGCCTAGATAGCTCACGTTGCCCAGAGTGTACGAACGGGGACGCAAGAGTCGGGATTGGGCTAGGTCGCACAGCAACCACCAACACTACACGCATTGCATTCATACGAACAGCTGTTGACATATGAGTGCTGTCAGACGTTCAATATGTGTCGTGATCCGTTTTGATGGATCGGCTTAAATTTAGAATAGCTCCATCTCCTTAATTAAAAAAAAATGACGGGGATCGAAAGATATTACGATGAGTACAAATATATATATTTTTTTGGCGGAAAAAACAACAACAAGAGTTATTAAAGGTCAAAGTTCATTTAAAGCGTTTTTGAAAATCAAAATTTCTCAAAAACGAATGAACCGATTTTCAAAAATGTGTGTATTAGGTAGGTAATTTAATTGCCTTACATATGATGTACCACCAAGTGTGGAGAGCTTAGCAGACACTTTTATAAAACCGTGACGTCACTGATTTTTTTAAATTCGAGATCTTATTAATTGGATCATGGATTCCATTTTTGCTAAAAAAAAATTATTCGGGGTCAAAAGTCGAGAAAAATCCACATTTGTGGGTTTTTTTTGGATGTACCTCTACTTTTGACCCGAATAATGCGATCGATGAGGTCTTTTGAAGTTTTCTTTCTGACGGCGGACACAAGCTCTCCCCAAAAATCCTGACCACTGCCAAATCGAATGTGCTGAAATTAGGTAAAAAGAAAGCATTAATAGCCCCGCTAAAATCGAATGACCGACACAAACAACCATTCACACGAAATCTTGACATGCGGAACAGAATTGATATACTGAAACAAAACAATGCTGTCAAGTTGCCAAAACAAAAGTAATTTCGCGAATGAAACGCGCCATTATTAATGATTTTTTTTCAGCGGTAAAATCGCTAAAAGTTTTAAGGACAAACTTCATTAAATAAATAGAATTTCAGCAAGAAATTCTAAGGTAACTGTAATATACATATTAATAATACAATCAGGCTTATAGGCAATGAAATTGCAGGGTAGGTGCATGCTTGCTTTTGTTACAGCAAAATGCGTTTCATCACAGATGTTGGTTGGTGCACTTGTGTGACGTTGGGGCCATCAAAGCCACGTTGAAAATAAATGGTAAGTGTTAAAATATGCTTGGAAATATTCATATTAATAATCCTCTACTGTTTACTGATTCCGCTGGTGCTACGCGTGACATTTGCCCTTGCAATTTCAAAGCGCAACATTCTTTTACCGTGACAAAGACAGGGCGCTGATTTAGAATCGGATGTATCTGAATTTGTTAAGGCGCTGTTTTTGGAAATTGGAGTCAAAGATGAGAATACTTTTTGTACCTAATTAGCCGCGTGATTTTGTTGGGCTCGATATGGACTCGCGTAGTAATCGAACGCGTTGTGTGGGACGTGTCACAAAATTGTTTGCCGATATATCCCTACACGCCGGGCTCGTGAATGATATTTTTAACTTGTATCACAACGCTTGTAAAACTTTGCGTGCTATCTATCGGTAATGTATTATGGATGGGCGCTTACGGGGAAGGCTTATGTTCGGCGTCCATAATATTTGTGGACCAATCCGCATTTGCGCTCTAATGGACAATGCATCGAAGCGCATCATTACAGGAGGGTGAGGTTGAAATTTGTTTAAAAAAAACTGCTTTTTTAAACTTTGTTTTCCGTCGTGAAGGGTGGATACCTTGCCGCGGTACGGGGGCTTAAGTCGATAGCCACAGGGCTACGCTACCCTTGTGATCATAGCTCCGTACGGCACTTCATCACGAGAGCAGTCTAGCCTCTCTGGCGTGACGACAAAGATCTTCCCCCTCCCAATCCAGGGTGTTATGCGACCACGTGCCCATTGGACGTTTGCAGCCGGGAGGCAAATCGTGGCTGTATTTGAACGGAGCCTCTCTGATACCGGGTCGCCTCAGAGAGTAAGCATGGCCTTACCGCGGTACGGGGCTCTGCCGCGGCGGACGACACATTTTCCCCTACTCTTCCCTTGACCCTAAGCTGGCCTTGTCCGGCGATGGGTCGTACGAACAAGATGAACTCAAATAACGCAAATAAAAACGAAAAACCCAAAAAACAAACAACGCCAAATTTCACTCCTCAGCAAAGGACAGCTATGGAGGAGCAGGCGAGAAAGCAACAACAACGCCGGAGGACAACCTCCGTTCCACAATCAAGGGGGGGATCGACAGCGATGGCAACTACGAGTCGGTCAACCAACCCTCTATCGAGTAAGATTGACTTGATGGGAGCTAGCACCAGTGCGGTTGCCAACGCAGCTAAGCGGACAACGGCGGATGCTAAACTCCCATCAACCTCTGATATGAAAACCAGTATCGAAGGGGAAGGAAGCTGCAACTGAGATTTCGGCAAGGGGAGCGACCGCGATGGCAACTACGGGTCCGCACTCCCGGGAGACATCTCTCCGCCGCTTCACATACCACGAGAAAAGATTGGCTGCAAGGATCCTGAAGAGGTATGAAGGGGTACCGCAGGAGTCGCTGTCGCCGAATTCCAGTAAATCGGTAGAGCTAGCGAAAGCTGTGATACCGGATTTCCAAAAATCTTACATGCCAAAGAGGTTAAAAGTTAACCCTTTCAAGCGCCAGAGATCGGACCTGGAGTTAAATCCCCCTCGCAAGCGGCATCAGAATACCTCTGGAGCGGGCAAACTAAGCTTTGCTGAGGTAACCAAGGACAGGATCCTTATAGGCGTCCTTGACCGAAGCAATGACCGTCTGGCCAACCCCAAGGACCGGTGGCGTTACGTGCGAAATGAACTCGGCAACATTCTTCTCAACGTTGCTCCGGAGTTTCCGGGTAGTTCGGCGCGAGTAACGGATGCGGGCTGGCACCAGGGTCAGATCAAATTACTCGCATGCGAGGATGCAAAAACCGTAGCACTGTCTAAGGCAGCAGCTGCTAAACTGGGTGAAGTCTACAAGGGCGCAAAGATAGAAGTCGTCGACTGGAAGGACATTCCAGCTCGTCCAAGGGCAAGGGCGTGGATTCCGGCCATCCCTGACGAACCCGACAGAATTCTCGGGATGCTACGGCTAATGAATCCGTCCCTCCCAACGCATGACTGGAGTGTTAATCTGGTTGGGGATGCGGTGGGGCCAGACAGACAGGTGGTGTTCACCATGAATAAAGAGTCAATCGAGCCCCTCAAAAGGTGCAATGGCCTAGTACACTACAGCGTAGGCTAGATCGTTATCCACGTATATCGTGGTGATGCTCAGCGCGCTGCCTTCTCGGCTGCTCCGGGGGAACCGGAAAACGAATTACCAGAAGAGGAAGCGGAGGATTCCGATGCGGAAAGCATGTTATCCGCCACGTCCCTTGCCGATAGTGCTGTGAACAACTCGGAGATGGAGGCCAGCCTACAGGACGAGGAAGTCCTCGACGTCACGGTGGTAGCAGCCAACGCTGAGCGATTAACATCTAACGCTACAGGCAGCAGGACTCCTGCAACGCCATATCTGGCAGTTAATCGGAACAACTCGTCGTTGATAGGCAACCTCCGGGATGGGGCAAACCTCGACGACATGGGGACGGCAGGGAAGTCTGTGCGCTCTCATGTTGGTGGTGCTTCAGATTAATCTGCACAAATCTAAACTGGCTTCGGCTGCTTTAAGTAGTCGTCTTTCTAAAGGCGACGTGGATGTGGTCCTCATCCAAGAACCCTGGGTCGAGAATCTGCGGATTGGGGACTAAGGGCTTCAAGCTCATTCGAGCCAGCGAGGAGAGCAAAGTCCGAACGTGTATTTTGGTCAAGTCTGAGTTGAACTCCTTTCTCCTACCTAACTACACCAATGGTGATATTACCGCTATCAGTCTAACGGTCGACACCACAAATGGAGGTGAAAGACCTAGTGTAAAATTTCTGCACAGGTAATCTTATTATTGGAGCGGACACTAATGCTCACCATGTCCAATGGGGGAGTTCCGATATCAACGCCAGTGGCGAGTCTCTTTTGATTACCTCTTAACAACCAACCTGGTAATTTGCAACGTGGGTAATGAGCCTACTTTTATCACTAAGACCCGTAGGGAGGTCATAGACCTCACTATCTGTAGTGAAGACGCTTATGGGTGGGTCAGAAAATGGGCGGGTTCTAGAAGAACATTCATTCTCCGACCACCGTTACATAGAAATGGTTTTAGACTTTATTGTAGAACAACCAATCATTAAGCGCAATCCACGTAACACAATGAAATATTAGGCAGAGACCTCCCAGTACTGCCCTCACAAGCCCCCTCATCAGTAGAGGAGCTGGGGGATCTTGTTACTACATTTACATCGGCGCTCTCAAATGCTCTAGGACAGGCTTGTCCAGTGCCAAAACCACGCGGTGAACACAGGCCACATTGGTGGTCCTACGATTTGGACTCGTTCCGCAAATCATGCTGGAAAAAATTTAACAAGGCCAAGAGCCTCGGCTCTGAGCCTCATTGGCACGAATATAAAGCTAAACTTAGGGCCTACAAAAAAGCTCTGAGACAGGCGAAGAGAACTTCGTGGAGAAATTTCTGCACTGGCGTCGAAAAGGTCGACGACACAGCGAGACTTAGACGAGTCCTCTCGAAAAGTCAAACAGCCATCAGCTATTTGCGAAAAACTGACTGATCCTAGAGCAGCACGGAAGAGGAAACCCTTGAGCTGCTCTTGAATACACATTTGTGGCATACGCAGACGATTTAGCTATTGCATTCAGAGGCAAGTTCCCACAAGCTCTGTGTGACCTGATGCAAGTAGCACTGCGAGAAGTTTCGACGTGGTCCTCTCGCTGCGGACTTAGTATCAACCCGGGGAAAGTGGAACTTGTCCTCTTCACCAACCGGTACAAAATACCGCCACTAAGCCTACCAGAACTAGATGGCACGCGCCTGGGCTTGTCGGATAAGGCCAAGTTTCTAGGCATAGTTCTGGACAGGAAACTGAATTGGAAGGAGAATGTTCTTCAGCGCCAGAAGAAAGCTTGCATCGCTCTTTACACATGCAAAAGAGCCATTGGCAAAAAATGGGGGCTCAGCCCTAGAGTATGCAGTTGGATCTACACGGCCATCATTCGTCCAATCATGCTATATGGAGTCGTCGTATGGTGGCCTGCGCTGAGCAAGGCACATACCTGAATCTGTTGCGGAAAGTCCATAGATCCAATATGATCTGTATAAGCGGTGCGCTAAGGACAACGCCCAACGAAGCCCTCCAGGTCATTCTGGGCATTTTGCCACTTGATCTGGAAGGGTTTCGGTCAGCAGCGGCATCAGCTCTGCGCCTAAGAGAAACCTCCAGTTGGGGGGCGGGTACTATTGGACACTCCAGTATTCTGGAATCTTACAGCTTTCTCCCTCTAAGCACAGATCGTTGTGCGACCACTACAGTCGGTGATAGCCGTTTCAAAATAAACATTCCCAGCAGAGAAGACTGGGAGAGGACGGATTGGTGTCCCGAAACAAATAGTGGCACTTCCATATACACCGACGGCTCGAAGTTGGACGGCAGAGTTGGAGGAGGGGTTTACTCAAGGGATTTGGACCTTGAGCTCTCCTTCAGACTACCTGATCATTGTAGCGTCTTCCAGGCGGAAGTCTCAGCAATCCTAGACGCCGCGGCCTGGTTAATCAAACGTGTTATCGGAGAAGATATCGCTATTTTCAGCGATAGCCAAGCGGCCATCAAATCCCTTGGCTCATACACGTTCAACGCTGAACTGACGCTCAGCTGTCGTCGATCTCTTCAGGAGATAGCCCAACAGAACCGCGTAAACCTCATATGGGTCCCGGGACATAGGGACATTGAGGGAAACTGTAAGGCCGACGAGCTTGCCAGGCAGGGCACGACCAAGTAGGTTCTTCAGGATAAAGAGCGCTTAGGTATGCCGTTTGCCACATGCAAACTAATGCTGAAGGAGCATACACACTATTTGGCAAGCCAACGAAAGATGGCTGCAATCCCCAGGGTGTCGGATATCGAAACAAACCTTGCCAAAATGGGATCTTAAAAGGTCTAGACGCATTTATGCCCTAACTAGGAAGGAAATCTGCATATTGATAGGGGTATTAACCGGTCACTGCCTCATTGGTAGGCATGCAGAAAGGCTCAAGGTGCCCTACCGACGATGCTGCAGGAGTTGCAAAGATGATGAGGAGGAGGAAGCAGTGGAACACCTCATCTGTAACTGTCCGGCTTTAAGCGGCGCGAGAACGCGCTTTTAGTTACGCGGAGTTACGTTCCTGGATAACCTAAGCCAGATCGCGGAACTGGACATAAAGGACTTGATGGCCTTCATAAAGTCATCTAAGTGGTTCGAGGAGTAACGGTGTCGGTTTAGGAGTGTCAGTCCCGGGATTCTGCTATGTGGAAAATCCCAACAACTCAGGGATTTTCCATTTGGCTGGGTCCCGGGACTGACTTTCCTTGTGTTGGTGGTATCACAACGGGCCTTTCAAAACTGACCTAAGTGTGCCTCTGCGGCAGCCACTTGAACGTAACCTAACCAAACTTTGTTTTCTATCCCTAAAGGTACATCACCGCTACGCTTTTGCTAGCGATAGATTGCGTGCTAGTGATGAAACAGTATGCTACATGCGTCCAAACAACAACACATGTCCCATGATGATCTGCAGGAAAATAACCACAGTAGAATTGCATGAAGAGTTATGTCACCAAATTTGCTATCGACGCAAGGCATTCTTTCGACGTATTGCAATCCAAACAACAACAAGGCAATCCAAATTCTGATTAGACTAAGACCTACTGTCTAATGTTGGTAAAAGTTTCTCTTTGCCCTATCCAATGCAGGTTGTTGATAATGCGGCATGAACTTTGCTACAATCTGCACATCTAGCACGCCGCTACGGCTTAGGACACTTTCTCGAAATATGACCAATCTCTTTGCAATTATAACATTTTATTTGCGATTTTGTTGTATGCTCTGACTGTTGTTCCTGAACAGTTAAGGGTCAGTTACATAAAGCTTTATTTACCTCAAACTTTGACTTTGACAGAAAAGTTCAGTATACGTATTTAAACGAAGCATGGCAAATTGGAGACCTCAAAGTTGAAGTAAGGTTAAAATTTGGCAAACTCAAATTTTGCTTGCTTTGACAATCAGATGTTGATGACTTTGCTTTAATTAAAGAATAAAAAGTTGGAGGAAAAAATAATTAATTCATTTTTTCTCTATTAAATTAATAAATTAACCAAAACATTCTGAATGCAAATAAATAAATAACGAAAACAAATGTATAAAAGAGAAGCGTCAAGGCGTTCATTGTAGCATACCTCTGAAGTTGGACGCAAAGTTTTAAGGTAGCAAATGTCAGGCGAGGTTAACAAAGCTTTATGTATTTAATGTTATAAACTGACAACCCCTTACCACTGGTGGGGGAAAGCTGACAGTGTGTTGGAATTAAATCAAATAATTGAGTAGTTTCTAAGACGACTAACTTTATTCATATATTTATAGAAGTTTATATACAAAATCTTAAATCTATGTTCCTGTTTAATTATAAGTGTTTGTGTGAAGTAACAAAAGAGCAATTAAAAAAGGGACTGATTCTAATCATAGTTTTTCGATCAGTTGGTCTTTGTGAATTTCATTGCTTTTTTATTACTTCTATGTATTTCTATTTAAGAGATTAAAAATACGCGTTTGAATACAAACGCTAGCTGCATCTAGCATATCATTGATTTATAAATGTTTGTGTGTAGCAAATCGATCTTGTGTGTTCTATCTATTTTAGGAATTAGTGTAAGTGTGTATGTATGTATGTAGTTTAGCATGTTCATTGAACATACTGCCACGGGCAAAAATAGATATGTATTTATTTTTTACAATATTTCTTTCAAATTAAGTGGACTGTATTAATTATTTTCTTAAAATTATTTGAGTGCTTATATATATTTCTAAAACTCATTCTAGCGTACACTTATTTTCGTGTATATATATTTTTGCGCTAAATGATAAACATTTGGTATAAAATACATATTATAATAAAATATTTATTTATGCACTTTTTTATGATATTAATTTTTAATTGCTTTGTGTGCATTTGTGGCACTTACAACAAGTAGACATATATAAATGTGTAATTGTTTATGTATATGTAAAAATAAAATAACATGTTTAATAATAATTAAACATCTTGCGACCGACAATAGTGGTTTTTAATTGATTATAATTATATTGTTAATTTCCGTGAAAATTTAAATTTAACTAAATGAATGGAATTTATTCCAATTAAATATGCTCACATTTTTTTTTTTATATTTAAACATCTTGTAGGTGACTATTATTTAATGGTGATTCGAAATGAATTTTTACATTAGGTTGTTTTTTCGGAATGAATTTAATATATAATATTAATAAAATAATTATAATTACTATGCATAATATTAACGATGTGTGACCTGTCACATGATGGAATTCCAACCCTTTTAATTTGGACTGCTGCTTTTTAAATTCATCTAAGTTTTGCTGTAGATTGCGGATTTCTTGCTGATGGTCGATTGTTGAGGAGTGGAAAGGCTTAGTATTTTCACTTTTTATAGTATCAATAGTTGTTATCCAAGTTGTTTGTGGATCGAAATAGGCTTCAGATGACGTGATTGACGAAGATGTTAGAAACCCTCCGTTATATCTCAAGGTGCACCCGGGAGTCAATGAAATAATGCCTTGATGTGCTAAATTGATCCACTTCGCAGCTAAATGTCCACAGGTTACACTGACTCTCACTGTATTATTTAGTTTAAAAATCCATGTATTGGGCTTGTGCAATTCAATCCAAAACTCACTGTTTTGAATTTGTTGAAATTTACAATTGGTGGTCTTTGTATGTTTGAAAGCAGATACTTCACACGAATTGTCAGTAGCGGAGGTCCAGGGCCAATCCCCATAGCAAATGTAATGGTCGTTACTAGTTTTACGACATTTATTTAGTTGCGCCTGATTAGATAAGAAGTATGCATCAAATTCAAAATTAAAAATTATCAACTCTGATTTAAGTTTAGCTACTACTGTCATATTTCCTTTATTTATCGGTACTGCGATTAGTCTGAAAACTTCTGACATTTGTGATTGTAGTAAAGGTATTTCTGTGCTAATGACTAATTTGTTCTCTACGATCATTCCTTTTGCAGTCATAGTCTTAAAAACTTCTTTCAACTCATTGTCTCCTTCACCAGGTAGTTTCAATTTCGATGGAAGTTTGAGTTTTATTTTTTGAATTTCTTTCACAAGCTGAGAAGGTTTAATTAAAGATGGATTTATTCGCTGGTGATTAACATCAATCAGCATATTTATTACAGCTGTCTGTGTGTTCTCACACTCGTTTAGTATTGATTGTAATTGCATTGTGATTAACTGAAATGTCGTGGAAAATCTAAAAACGTCGACGGCATTCGCCATTAAATTTTGGATACTATTTATTTGATTATCAATTTTCTTAAATTGATTATTGACATCTGCCGAAGTTTTTCTGATCACATTAAGAGTACCGTCAATTATTGATGTTTGTTTTTTAATCATGCCATCGATATCATTTTGGTTTTCAAATAAATTTTTCATATTCAGCTCCAATATTTCTCTATCATCACTGTCCATTAGTCCGAAGAGTAAATGATTATTAACACTATTTGACCTTCTTTTATATTCAAGTGATCAACCTTCCATTTATTTCGCTTTTGTAATGTAACAAGATATTCATCCTTCCATTTATTCCAGAAGTCTCTCTTCAATTTTTGAATAATTTTCCAACGATCTAAAGCGCCGATCTTCTCCACGTCTGATGTGATTTCTGGGATATCTAATAGCGGCCTTCCAATTAGAAAATGTTCAGGCGTCAGAACGTTGTTACACTCTATTTCTGATCCTAGTGCATACAATGGCCGTGAATTCAGCACTGCTTCTATTTGGCATAATTGTACCATATACAGCCTCTTTGAGAAGTTCGTACCAAAGCGCATCTGTTTACGTAATGATGAGCCAATGCAAGTCTGGTGCACTAAAGAACTCAAATCTTTAAAAAATCGAAAGTCACGCTTCTTTAAACTATACAAAAAAACTGGTTTACACTCTGATTATGTACAATACTCTGTTTTGCGCCATAAATATTTAGAATTTAATAAAAAGTGTTACAATGCTTACTTATGTAAAATTAAAAAGAACATTATTTGCAATCCGAAGACATTTTATGGTTTCGTAAACGCTAAACGCAGGGTAAAAGGGTTTCCTTCATCTATGAAATTTAAAGATAAAATCTCTAGTGACGACCTAGAGATTGCCAACTTCTTTGCTCAATTCTTCAAGTCCAATTATTCTTCTGGAATAAATTTATCATCTAACGGATACCCTTATTTACCACACTCCATTAACTCAAACCATGTTCCTCTTTTAAACGCGGAAGATGTTTTATTACACCTAAAGGCCTTAAAGGAGTCTTTCAAATATGGCCCCGACTTAATCCCGACATGCTTTCTTAAAAAGTGTGCTGAATACATCTACCAGCCCTTAACACAGTTGTTTAATCTGTCTTTACAATGTGGGATTTTCCCAACTTCATGGAAAGAATCTTTTCTTATACCTCTTTATAAAAGTGGGAGCAGGTCCTGCGTAGAAAATTATCGTGGAATAGCAAAGCTCTCCGCCATTCCCAAGTTATTCGAAGCCATAATTACCAATTATCTAGCATTTTCGATCCCAACACTGATTGCAAGTTCTCAACATGGATTTTGTAAAGGCAAATCAACCATAACTAATTTACTTGAATTCACTACCTACGTCTCGAATGGGTTTAGAAATAATTTAAGCACTGACGTTATATACACCGACTTTAGTAAAGCATTTGACAAAGTTTGCCACGCTTTACTCATACATAAACTTGATCTCATAGGCTTTCAACCTGGTTTTACTCGTTGGATCTCCTCCTATCTTTGTGGTAGAACACAACGTGTAATTTTAAAAAATACGTATTCAAATGCCATTGATGTCTCTTCTGGTGTCCCTCAGGGCAGTCACCTCGGCCCGGTTCTGTTTTTGCTATTCATAAACGACATGTGTACAACAATAAAGTACTCTAAAATCTTGTTATATGCTGACGATGTGAAACTATTTAAGTCATATGCGTTGACGGAGGAACGTTCTTTGCTTCAAACGGACTTAGACCACTTAGTTACTTGGTGCAACGTAAACTATATGCCGCTTAATCTGGCAAAATGTAAATTCATGTGTTTCTCTCGTGGAACTCTTCAACCAGCTTCTTATTCGATAAACAATTATACTCTTGAACACGTTAGTGTTTTTGTTGACTTGGGTGTGATGATGAACTGTAAACTTAGTTTCAATCCTCATATCGAGGCTACTGCCAATAAGGCCAGAGGTGTTTTAGCCTTCGTGAAAAGGTGGTCAAAAGAATTTAGCGACCCTTATATTACTAAGACCCTTTTTACTACATTAGTTAGACCAATATTAGAATACGGCTCGATTATATGGAATCCACGTTATCAAATTCATATAGATAAGCTAGAATCTATTCAAAAACAATTCTTACTTTTTGCATTGAGAGATCTACGATGGGATCCTTCGTGTAACCTTCCTCCTTATACTAGTCGCTTGAAACTTATCAATCTCCCTACCCTTGCTAGTCGTAGAGAAATGCTAGGTGTAATATTCATGTGTAAACTCCTAAACGGGTGGATTTCAAGCCCTCCTCTTTTGAACGAAGTTAACTTTAATGTTCCCTCTCGAGCCTTAAGACATTTTAAACCTATTCTTCTGTAGCAATGTAGAACCAACTATCAATTACACGAGCCGTTCCAGTGTTTGTGCGAAAATTATAACTCTCATTCAGACACTTTTGATATTTAGGACTCGCCTTTTATTATTAAAAAAAAACTATCCTATTCTCTCTTAACAATTGATTTCTACGTAGTATCAATTTATGTATTTTTATTATCTATTTATTTTCGTATTACACTCAGCTGATGCTTTTTTCTCTGTAGCTGAGCAGTTTGAGATCTCGACGCTTAACAAACCTCCGCCTTTCAAACACTCGGCAAATTTAATCCACGCGTTATGCGGATGCGCCCCTCGTGTCGGTCGGGCGGGATGGTGGGTAAAATCCGTTGGGCATAATAATAACGTGGACATTTCTTCAAAAGTCAATTTTGTTTCCCCAATGATGTTAGATGATGTTTTACAGATTTTACACCTGCTTCCCAAATACCTCCGAAGTGAGGACTTGCCGGCGGAATAAAATGCCATTCGATTTTTTCGTTTGCTAATATCGGGGCTAAAGAACAATTGTTTTTGAGAGCGTTTTTAAATTGAGACTCTATACTTCGATTTGCTCCAATGAAATTTGTACCATTGTCGAATAAATATGTGAACTTTTTCCTCTTCTAGCAAAAAATCTTCTTAATGCTGCTAAGAAAGCTTCTGTTGTCAGATCTGACACTACTTCTAAATGTATAGCTTTTGTTGCCATACACACAAATATTGCAATGTATCCTTCAAAAGCTTTGACACCTCTATTTTTGGAGCACTTTAAAAGTAAAGGTCCAGCGTAGTCCACACCGGTATGTGTAAATGGTGTAGACTGCGAGACTGGCATCTCAGGTAAGTTTCCCATTACTTGTTGAGAAGTTTCTTTTCGGTATCTTATACATTTTACGCAATGTCGAATACATTTTTTAACTCCTTTTTTAAGATTTATTACCCAGTACTTTCTTCCTATTGTTGCTTCCATTAATTGATTACCTTCATGCAAGGTTTTGTTATGTGCATCCATAATAATTAACCATGATAAATGAGATTTATTAATCATTGCAGGATGTTTTTGCTCATACGAGATATTTGAATTATTTAGCCTGCTGCCTACTCGCAGCACACCTTCGCTATCGATAAATGGATACAAGAGAATTTTTCTGTAAGCGAGTCTAAAAGATGGTCTTTATTAATTTTACTCACTGCAGTTACCGCACATGTTATCTTCTCGTAGTTTGATGGTGGCCACCTATCCTCTGATTCTTTCAACCATTCTGGACCATGCCACCACAATTTTTGCATTTGTAATTCATCGGGTGAAATTCCTCTCGATGCCACATCTGCTGGATTTTCTTTAAAAACCACATGATCCCATTTTGCACTTGGAATCAAATCTTTAATACCGTCGACTCTAGTTCGAATAAATTTATCTTTACTTTTGTTATTTTCTATCCAACTTAAGGTAATCATGGAATCGCTCCATGCTTAGATTTTCGTTCTTTGCTTGATCGTAGTTAATATTCGATGTATCAGCTTTGATAATAATTGAGCTCCACAAAGCTCCAATTTAGGTAACGTTATTCTATTCTTTTTCGGATTTACTTTACTTTTTGCTGCTGCTATTGTTATTTGTCCATCATATTTAATGTACACCACTGCCGCGTATGCTTTTTCTGATGCGTCTGCAAAACCATGCAGCTCTATATCTTTCATTTGAAAAGTTTGCATCCATCTAGGAATTTGTATATGATGTAACGCACTTACACATATTTTGTGTAAATTTAAACCATTCCGTTTTCAGTTCATCTGCTAATTCTTCATCCCATATAACTTCTGTACCCAAAGCTTTTGTACATATATTTTCAAGCCAATAGTAATAGGAGATAGCCATCCAAGTGGATCAAATATAGTGGCTAAATTAGACAATATTTGTCGTTTTGTGATTTTCTGATTTTCTTTTAATTTAATTTCGAACTTAAATTCATCTTTTTTAGGATCCCATTTAAGTCCTAACGTTTTTACAGCTTCGTCGCTATTTATTATGTAATTTTCTTCACTGCACCGTTGCACACTATTTTTCAGTATTGAAGAATCATTTGTGAGCCACTTTCTTAAATGTAACCCAAACTTCATTAATTGTTGCTCAGTTTTTTATTTAATTTCAATGCACTCTTGTACACTATCTGCTCCGGTCATGAGGTCATCCATATAAAAATCTTCCTCGATAACTTTTTTAATTAATTCTTCGTTGCAGTCTTCAGCGATTTTAATTAGGCTTCGAACTGCCAAAAAAGGAGCTGCTGCTGTTCCATAAGTAACTGTATTTAGCCTGAACACTTCTAATGGCTTTTTGCTGTCATCCCGCCACAATATATTTTGATACTGTTGATCTTCCTTGTGTACCCTAATTTGACGGTACATCTTTTCAACGTCCGCCGTTACCACAAACTTCCACAACCTCCATTTCAAAATTATATGAAATATATCCTTTTGTAATCTTGGTCCCGTGTACATCACATCGTTAAGACTTCTTCCATTAGATGATTTGGCTGATGCGTCAAATACTATCCTCAATTTCGTCGTAGTACTGCTTTCACGAATAACCGCCTGATGAGGAAGATAGTATTTGCGATCTTGCTCATTAAATACTCTTTCCATATGGCCCAGCTTTTGGTATTCGTCGATAAATTTTACGTATTCACCTTTCAATTTGGCAGTTTGCGCCATCTTTTTTTCCAATGAAAGGAAACGTGCCACAGCTTGCTTCCTGGATTCTCCTAGTGCGCAGTCTTCTTTGAAAGGTATCTTAACATTAATCCTTCCTTCTTCGTCTAGCTTCGTAGTGTCTTCGTAAATTTTTAGACACAACTCATCTTCCGTAGATGATTCAGATTCGGTTGGGATTTCTTCCAGTTCCCAAAACTTCTCCAAACTGGTCATTGCTGACAAAATTTTCTTATTACCAGTAGTTGTTGTTACAGCTCCTGATAGTATCCAACCTAATTTTGTTGATTGTCCAAGGATGCCACACTTTTTCACAACGCCTTCTTCCAAAATATCACCAAATATGTCACTGCCTATAACTACATCAATTCGGTCTGACTTATTGTACGAGGGGTCTGCTAAAACATAGTTCTTCCATTCTTCGATATTTTGCTTAAATGATTTTTCTGGCTGTACACTCGTTAACGTCGGTAAAACCAAAGCTTCCGCTGTCACTGAACAGTCGCTTAAAAATCTTGGCTGGATCTGTATTTTAATTTTATTATGAGAAATGCCAACTTTAGTCCCTCCAAGACCGAATATTTCCGTTTTCAATTTCTCTCGAGGTAGATTGAGCAGCTGATTAGCTTCTTCGGAAATTGTTGTTTTTTGAGATCCCTGATCAACAAGAGCTCGAAGTAAAATATGCTCGCCAGTAGCTGATTTGATCCGTATTTGAGCTGTGGCTAAAAGCACGCTTGGTGAATTTTCTCTCGAAATTATTGTTGTAACTTTTCCGACTTCTTTATGTTTACGGTCCTCATGTAACAGAAAATGATGTTTTAAATCACATTTTACGCAACTTTTTTCAGAATTGTTGCACTTTGAGCCAAAATAATGCTGCAGGCAAAGAAAGCATAGCTTAACTTTTTCTACAAATTCTTTTCTTTGTGCCGTTGCTAATGCTTTGAGCTTTCTGCAATAATTAATCTTATGCCCTGGGGTTTTACAAAACACGCAGGCTACTTTCTCAGTATTTTTTGTGCTATTGACATAGTTACTTGTAAACCTTTTTTCATTTTTTTGAAACCTATTATAACTCGAGGTTTTACTAGAAACAGCTTCTAAGGCAAGATATTGCTGTTCTAAAAAATTAAAGACATCTTGAAGAGTTTGAATTTCTCTTGTCTTCTTTACGCTTTGCTCATATAAGCGTAGTCCATCTTTATCAAGCTTTCTAACTATTATCCTTGCTAGAAATGGTTCAGCGTCAGAAAGATTGATGCTTAAACCTATTATTGCAAAAATACACTCTTTGGTTTTATCTAAACAGATTTTCATACTTGTTGCTGATTCACTATTAACAGTTGGCAAATCTAAAATTTTGTCAAACTGGGATGTAAACAGTAATCTACGATTCTCGTATCTGTTATTCAAGATTTCCCAAGCTGCCAAATAATTTTCGTTGGTAACCGTCAGATGTTGTATCAGACGTCCAGCTTCATCTTTCAGATATGATTTTAGTCTATACATTTTCTCGACTTTTGTATATTGAGAGTTTTCATGTATAAGACTTTTAAATATGTCTTTAAATCATAGACCGGCAATTCCTTTCCTGGGAGGAAAATTCCAATGCTTTAACATAGAAAGCGCTCTCTCCGTGCCGACTATTGCTTTAAATGTAGGCCATTGAGACAAGTCTCCATAAAATGGCGCAATTTTTATATCCTCTACCTTCAAGTGATGAAGAGTATTTTGCTTTTGCGATATTTTTTTATTTTTTAGGTTTTCAACTGACGTTCGTAAGAAATGTATTTCGCTCTCACATTCATCCATTCTGTATAGCATATCTTCGCTAATGGATGAATATACTTCATACTTTTTCTTCAGTAATTTATACTCTATATCCAAAACTAATACTTCTTCCTTCATATCTTCTCTAGCTCTTAGAGCAAATTTTCCAAAGCGAATAATTTGTTTTTCAAGCTCCTGTTTGAGAATAATATTCTGACCATCGCCAGTTTCCATAATTGTTTCGCATTCCGCGTCATATCTTTTTAGGCCCTCGGCAATTTTTTTGCATCCAGCCATCGAAAATTTCAGAAGTAAAATAGAGGTCATTCGCATCATCCACATTAAGTAACTGGTTGTGATTCGATATAAATCTTTCTCTAATTTCGAGAATATTTTTCTTCGCCTCCTCTGTTGCGCGTGTTTTTCGCCCTTTCAATTTCAACAGCAATGTGCTGAATTGCACATCAAACGTCTTTTGCTCCTCGTAAATTTCGTCCTTAGTAGGCATCTTGATTCTAATTTATTTTTCAAATAATTTTAATTTAATTAAATTGTTATTTCTTCTCCAAAAGAACCGTTGGAGAAAATTTATTTGGTCGCCGGGTTGACCTTGCTGTGCCTCGACTCACAGCCGCTGGTTGTTCTTTTGGATAACAATATTTTATTGCGTAAATTTTTCCAATGTACGGCTTACTTATTTTAACGCGAGCAGACTTCGCTGTCTCGTTTTACATATACTGGTAACGCTCTTTTTCAGGACACTTACTATACCCACACGTAACACTGTGGTTAGCAAAAAAATTATAGTTAAAATTTTTTTATTATTTCTTCACTTTAATTCACTTCTAGCTGTTTAGCCGCTAGAAACGCATTTGCACAAATTTAACTCTAGCTGTTTTGCCGCTAGAACGCACTTTTTTAAAGATACATTTAATATGTACTTTAATTTTATTCACTGTCCCGACTCTAAGGCTCGTATGGACCAAAATATTTAATGTTATAAAGTTTATAATATAAACTGACAACCCCTTACCACTGGTGGGGGGAATTAAATCAACTAATTGAGTAGTTTGTAAGACGACTAACTTTATTCATATATTTACAGAAGTTTATATACAAAATCTTATATCTATGTTCCTGTTTAATTATAAGTGTTTGTGTGAAGTAACAAAAGAGCAATTAAAAAAGGGACTGATTCTAATCATAGTTTTTCGATCAGTTGGTCTTTGTGAATTTCATTGCTTTTTTATTACTTCTATGTATTTCTATTTTAGAGATTAAAAATACGCGTTTGAATACAAACGCTAGCTGCATCTAGCATATCATTGATTTATAAATGTTTGTGTGTAGAAAATCGATCTTGTGTGTTCTATCTATTTTAGGAATTAGTGTAAGTGTGTATGTATGTATGGATGTAGTTTAGCATGTTCATTGAACATTATGTATTCGACCCTTTACTGCTGCACTCTTTGGTCCAACTTTGTTACGATTACTAAGATAATCTTCGATGACTTGAGAAAAAGCAAATGCTTTTTTTTTATTAATATAACCCATCAGATGCTTTTATAATAGCAATTTAAATTTAAGTTATTTTTAAAAACATGTACTGTTTATTATGTTATTTACTCTTAAATGAAATAAAATAAATGTTTTAAAATTTAATTTAAATGCTATATTTTTTTTCAATTAGTGCTTTGGTAAAGTTACAGGTAAAATTTAAGTAAAATAACGGTCTTCATATTGGAAAAATGACGGTCATAAAAATGGTAAAAATACGGTAAAGATGACGTAAAATTTCCATGAAAATGTCAGGAATATAACCAAAAAGTTTACGCCAAAAGACGTGTGCGAGCGGGACAGTGTTATGCTCATAACCCATAAGTGGGAGCGGTGTGCACAATAACATAAATAGGAACGAAACGGAAAACTGGTCACAAAATTTAGAGTGCCCAAACAAAGTTTACCAAAGAAATGACCGCTGGCCGGTGGTCACGATGACCATAAAATGAATAGTCAAATGACGTGGAGCGTTTTAGCAGGGAGTATCCCTAACGGTATCCCTCGGTTTACCTTCTCCTAGTGTATAAAATATGTTGTAGCCTCTGGTACTTAGGCCCCTGACCTTGGAGCGCCATACCCAAGGCTCCTGCACCAAGCAGACGTCAATATTTTCCTCCCTTAGGAGAACCAGCTGGTTATCCGAGGCGCATCTGGCATGCTGCAGGTTAATCTGCGCCTCCCTAATCATCGGACCGGGGGGACGCATCTCCCTGACTGTCGGGGTGATGCTGCCAGCCTAAGCTCCTCTAGGAGCTTATTGGCATCGTCGACCAGATTGTTATCCGGTGCTACTGCCGCTGGGAAAACTTTAACTCTGGCGTGCCTGACGCCATAGACTAACTTGCTTCCCCTCTTTTCGAGTTCACCTAGGCACTCGTTATTTATGAGCAGTAGCACCGGGTGGCTATTCTTCTGCTTATCCTCTATCTTTAGCAGCTCCCAGTCGTTCATCGGGACACCCGGGTTCTGCATCTTAAGACACTGGATGATGTTCTTTTCATCCAGTTTCATGCTCGGCATGTTTGGCAACCAAACGCGCGCACGGGGCCTCCGGGGAATCTCCGAAGCATTGATGATCCTTAGAGTAAGACCATCATAGGCGTTGCTAATCTTAGCAATGCCTTTCTCAAGAAAGTCCCTGGAGAACCCTTCCGCGCACTTTATTACCCTGCAGCCCCGGCATACCTCCTCGCAGTTGAAGGCGGGGACTGGGGTTCGGTTCTCCATAAGGTGTTCGACGACCATCTCAGATAGTCGTCCCTCTATGGAGTTCCAAACCGCCAGTACTCGCCTCCCGTTAGCCCCGTCAGCGTCAACCAGTGCAACCTGGAGGTGATCCCGGACCACCTCACTATAGGTATTCCTGGCCAACGCTGCAGCACTAGTGGAAGGGCCATCATACTGCTGGTACCTGCCCCTCTTGCCATTTCCATCGTTCACCTCCAGTGAACGATTGCGCTTTGAGCGCGACTTTGTTTGTTGCTGCTGTGGCTGTGCAACGGGCTTGTTTGCAAGTGCGGTCTCGTACTCCTTGACCACTGCCTCGCACCAAACCTTATCCACGGCTTCTCTCTCATGCGCCTTGCCACTCTCATCGTTCTTTTTGATTTTGGATAAAATATATTGAGCCCTCAGGTATCTAGCTTTCTCTAGCCACCCTGAGGACTTCTTTTTGGGGCCCACTTTGGCTGGTGCGCCCCTATTTTGGTTGATTCGGAGCAACAGGGGTACTATGGCTGGTACCCTTGTCATCCTTTGCTTGGGCGCTCCCCTGGCTGCTGGCCAAAAGCTCGTCCTCAGAAAGCGATCCCAGATCGCTCTCTTCCCCACTCTTTCTTCTTTTATTTTCGATTGTTATTTTCTCCATACGATTCCCACGAGTAAACTGGAAGGGGTCGGTCCACCCCGGCATAGCCAGTGTACCGGGGTAAGGCACTTATACAACCGACCTTGCTCGGCATCGGAGGGGACCGTAAGCGATATACACCGGCTGACCCTTCAGCCATCGGCACGGTGCCTGCACACCATCTCATACATCAACCGGTGTCTTTGTTCATTCCGCATTGGGACCCGTCCCTCCAGCAGTGATCCCAATACAAGAATTTAAGCCCCTGAGTTGACTATCCGTTTACATTAATAAATTTTTTTGAGAACTATTTGACGGTTGTTAACGTCGTTCCAATTAATAAGATCTCGCATTTAAAAAAATCAGTGACGTCACGGTTTTATAAACATGTCTGCTAAGCTCTCCACACAAATTTGATAAAAATATGCTTTAAATTTTGCATATACGCGGTTTTGCACGCCGAGCAATGGTACATCAAATGAAAGGTAATTCAATTACCTACCTAATGCACACATTTTTGAAAATCGGTTCATTATTTTTTGAGAAATTTTGATTTTAAAAAACACTTTAAATGAACTTTGACCCTCAATAACTCTTGTTGTTGTTGTTTCCGCCAAAAGAAATATATATATTTGTACTCATCTTAATAATATCTATCGATCCCCGTCATTTCTTTTTTAATTTGGGAGATGGCGCTATTCTAAATTCAAGCCGATCCATTAATACGGATCACAATACATATTGAACGTCTGACAGCACTCATATTTCAACAGCTGTTCCTATGAATTCAATGCAACAAAATGATATGCAATGGATTTTTTGTGTTGCATTCTGCAAATTGCTTGACATTTGCATGCGCGTGTATTTTGTTGTTGGCTTGGCATTGTTTTGCTATAACAATTGGCTATGCAACGTTGCAATGCCCTTGCATCGTGATTCCGAATACCCCTATAATGTTAATTTTTTTGACACATGTTCAGTCTAATGTCAGCTTCAACCTGTGCTAGAGCAGGTTTCATTTCGAAGACGGGCTGGGAAGATTTTGCGCTTAATAGATGTGTCACACTTTCTCATGTCACGACATTACCACAGCTTTTCTTCTAAACTAGGTGTAATTTTTCCTTGAAAAGTAGAACACATGTAGACCTTGGTGGCATACATCTAATTTCTAACGGAAGTCCAAAAATATTAAGCCATATTAAAATTAGAATAGATTAAACATGAAATGTCACAACTTTTTATTCTACCGGTTGTGATACAGTTGTTTTTACAAGTATATGTAAAATTAAACACCATGAAATATCTGTCATAATTTTTAGTTCGTGTTAGTGAAAATAGAGATCTGTTACCAGAAAATAATGGTCAACCTTCACATAAAACCCGTCCGTAAACTGACGAAGCGGCAAATCCAAGAGCGACGAAAAAAATCGATTTTTTAACTTATCTTCTAATATTAAATATTTGTATATTACCTGTTATTTAGTGTTGATACATGAATAAAACGACTTTGAGGATATTCACATAATATATCACAAAATATTAAGTCTGAATTTAAATTTTATAAAATTCTGCAAAATTTCGCTTAAACGGCAAACCTATTCATCCCATTAATGTCCGGCATCGAATCGGCGGACAAAAATTTCTTTTTGATACCATTAACAAATAGGTGTTAATGGGCACTCTAAATATTAAACTGAATAATTTACTTGTATTCAAAGCAGTTTATGTCATACTTGTATATTTTAAGAAGTGTACTCGTATGGGTACAGTAGGCGTTAATAGGTTAAGTTGTAGCGCAATGCGAATCAGGGGCCATTTCTTATACCCCATTTACCCTGTATACACTTTCAAAAGTCATATATTGTAACACTAGCAGGGACCCCGACGTTGTCCGGGTGGATCTGTATTTTAGGGTGGTACTAATTTCTATTGAAACAATTTTTTCGCTTTTGCCAACCTTATTCTCGGGTCCAATTCCTTTTCATCAACCTCTTTTCCTCGGCTTTCTTTCCTATGTCATATTCCTTTCTGTCACATATGTATGTTTGGGTTAAGCTCCTATCTCAGTTGGCAATTCCAGTCGACTTTTTCCGAAATACTTCCTTCTTTCCATCTCCTTAACCTCAGTACCTCATCTGCTCCTAATTTGATACCCACCCTTTCAGTAATTTTAGCCAAAAAAATTGTAATCAAAAATTTGTGAGAGG
This sequence comes from Campiglossa producta, assembly GCA_964058755.1. NCBI lineage: Eukaryota > Metazoa > Arthropoda > Insecta > Diptera > Tephritidae > Campiglossa > Campiglossa producta. The sequence goes on from CAXKVI010000001.1 coordinate 74,285,627, forward strand.
CACGCTTTGTTATTTTTTTGACAAACTAAGGCCCGTTATCTCATCTTACCTTTAGTTTTAAAGGTCACTTTATCGGGCAGATAAGTGTATTTCCGTTTGCTCAAGTTACCTATAATTTATTGGGCAGATAAATTTATCCGCCACTTCATCTGCCCTTTAAAATTTATTGTTAACTTTAAACTGAAGCATTGCCAGCTATGTTTCAGTTTTGTTTACATTTGTATATCTGACATTTAAATTATTTTGAAATTAATTCAAAAATATCAAAACGACACAAAAATTCAATTAAATAATTTCGTTTTATTGCAATTCAAGCTACAAATAATGTGTTGCTAGTACACGCAGGTCCTTTATATCCAGCTCCGAAACTGGCGTAGGCTATCCAGGAAGGAAGCTCCTAAAAAGCGCATTCTCGCGCCACTTAAAGCCGGCAGTTGCAGATGAAGTGCTTCACCCTTTCCTTCTCCTCATCGTTTTTGCAACTCCTACAGCATCGACGGTAGGGTACACAGTCTTTCTGCGTGCCTACCAATGAGGCAGTGACAGGTTAATACCCCTACCAATATGGAGATTTCCCTCTTAGTTAGGGCATAAATGCGTCTAGACCAGTGGTGGCCAAAAAAGCATAACCCCTATGCACACGTACATTCGAAGTTAGTATTTTGGCCACCACTCGTCTAGACCTTTTAAGATCCCTTTTGGCTATGTTGATTGCAGCCATCTTTCGTTGGCTTGACGGGGTGTGTGCTCCTTCAGCATTAGCTTGCATATGGCAAACGGCATACCTAAACTCTCTTTATCCTGAAGAACCTGCTTGGTAGTGCCCTGCCTGGCAAGCTCGTCTGCCTTACAGTTTCCGTCAATGTCTCTATGTCCCGGGACGCGGTTCTGTTGGGCATCTTCTGAAGAGATCGACGACAGCTGAGCGTCAGTTCAGAGTTGGACGAGTAGGAGCCAAGGGATTTGATGGCGGCTTGGCTGTCGCTGAAAATGACGATATCTTCTCCGATACTACGTTTGCTTATCTAGGGCGCGGCGTCCAGGGTTGGCAAGACCTCCGCCTGAAAGACGCTGCAGTGATCAGGTTGTCTGAAGGAGAGCTCGAGGTTCAGGTCCTGTGAATAAAACCGTCGGTAAAAATGGAAATGCTGCCATGAATAGCGGGACTCTGATCCATCCTCTTCCATTATTCAATGTTTATTTTGAAACAGCTATCTCCGATTATTGTGGTCGCACAGAGATCTGTGCCCAGCTGTAGGATCCCAGAATACTGGAGTGTCCAGTAGTGCTTGCGCCCCTGCCGCACGTTTCCCTTAGACGGCTTAACAAAACGGGCGCTTTAGACTAATGATGACTCACTAGCGGCGCAGTTCCCTGGTACACCACTACGGCCCGGGACTCACATCACTGTTGTGAGTCCCGGGCCGTAGTGGTGTACCAGGGAACTGCGCCGCTAGTGAGTCATCATTAGTCTAAAGCGCCCGTTTTGTTGTCGTTGTTGTAACGAAGCTACCTCCTACCCAAGCGTGTACCTTTCCTTGCCCGAAATTGTCATCAATGGCGGCTGCCGTGGTGTAGCGTTTAAGTGTTCGGCCTTCTACACCAAGTCGTGGCGGTTCGATGCCCGGCAAAAGTAACATTAAAAATTATTTAGAAAAATAATTTTTCTAAAAGGGGTCGCCCCTCGGCAGTAGTTTGGCAAACTCTCCGGGTGTATTTCTGCCATGAGAAGCTTCTCAGAAAAAATTCATTTGCTTTGCAAGTGCCGTTCGGAGTCGGCAAAAAACTGTAGGTCCCGCCAACTTGTAGGAAAAACTCAAAAGCAACACACCACAAGTTGGAAAGAGAAGCTCGGCTAAAAATCTCGTTAGAGGTTATGATAACCTGTTGGTATATCGCCGCCATTAGTCTTCTAACGGGAGTCCTAAGAAATTAGCAGTTTTTACAGGGTTCTACCAAAGGAAATGGATGTTAGAAGAGTGGGCTCCGAAGAGCAGGTGAATAAATAGTTGGTGTTATGAGGAGACGAGCCGCATGCCGGCCTCTCATTTGGCAGGGGTCAGGCTGGATAAGTAGGAGTTTACCCTGCTACGATATCCAGAACGTAATTGAGCCAGAGTGATCCTTATCTCTCTAGGAAGATGACGCTCCTCGTCAGCAACAAGAAGTGTTGGAGTATGCAAAACGGCCAACAGACGTCTCATGAATGTGCCTGCACATGGATCTTTGAACCAAACGGCGATGCTGCTAAGTGTCGGATCCCATTAAAATGTTTACGTAGATGTGTCCTTATGGTCCTAGGAGGCGTTATCTCTCTAGGCCCATACGGTGAACGTGAAATTATTTCTGACGCTGCTTCAACTGCAAGTGTCCCGTGATAGCCAAAACTAGGAAATAAACCACCATTGCAACAGTTTTGGCCACATGCTTCAGCGTAGCCTGATCAGTTGATGCGCCCGCAATGTGATAGAACGTCAATGCAGTATCCACTTCATTGATGTTACTCAAAAAATTAAAGAAATCGAGATGATCATCTCGTGAGATACCATAAGGATTCTCTTTCAATTTAGGCTTGACACGTTCAATTTGCGCGACTTCTTTTTGTGTGAAAACCCCGCATAGCCTAATAATAGCTCAGCAAAATCGACTTCGGTAATCAGGCCAGCATCATTTGGATGTTTGCGCTCAAATTCTAGTGTGAGCATTTCACGTTGTTTTTTAAGCATAAGTTATTTACAATATTTTTGACTGAAACAAAATAAAATTGTCATTGTCATTGTCAAATATATTGCCATTCTTAAAATAAACAGTGAACGTAGTAGATTTTTACATGACACAAGTTTATTTTTATTGGGAAGATGAGATGTTGAAAATAATTAAAGGCCACTTTAAAGTGAGGAATAGTTTATCTGCCCGATAAGTAAAGTTCACTTTATTGGGTGGATGAGATAATGGGCCTAAGTGAATTTTTCTTCATATAAATCTATTTACACAAAAAATGTCACAGGTACCTCACTTAAAAGTACTATATCTTTTTTATTTATCATGCGATTTTGATAAAAAGTTTAGCGCTCCTTCTAAGCTTCAAGCTGTCCACCAGAAAAAGTCTCATTAAAATCCGTTTCTTATTTTCCGAGATCCTTACGTTCAAACGGGCAAACAGACAAACAGACAGGCAATAATTCTAAAAATGGTTGAGATGGACTCTATAACATTCCTCAAGCCATCCCCAGTCATTTTTTAAAGAAATTTTCAATGTACAGACACGACTTTTCTACAGTTTTATTATAGTATATAGATATGTAGATAGAAGATATAGATAGATAAGTGAATGGATGAATAGATTTACAAATTTTATTTCCCAAATTTTTTGGTACGCCACTGTACCTATGCAATTGATTTTTAATTTAGCTGGAATTGAAAAAAGTACTAAACAAAAATTTGTGAGAGGCACGCTTTGTTATTTTTTTGACAAACAAAGTGAATTTTTCTTCATAGAAATCTATTTACAAAAAAAAATTTCATAGGTACCTCACTTAAAATGACTATATCTTTTTTGTTTATTGGGCGATTTTGATAAAATAAAGTTTAGGGCTCCTTCTAAGCTTCAAGCTGTCCACCAGAAAAAGTATCATTAAAATCCGTTTCTTAGTTTCCGAGATCCTTACGTTCAAAAGGACAAACAGACAGACAATAATTCTAAAAATGGTTGAGATGGACTCTATAACATTCCTCAAGTCATCCCCAGTAATTTTTTCAAAGAAATTTTCAATGTACAGACACGACTTTTCTACAGTTTTATTATAGTATAGATTGACATTTCACAAAAAGTCGATGTGAAATATATCAGTTTCCAAGGAACCAGTCTTTTACAAACAGGTACCCTGAAAGTTTTCATGGAAGATTGTCGAGCCACGCTTTGACATCAGTATCAAAATTCTGGAAGAGGAAGTTTGACTATAGTTGCATGAAGCATTCGAAAAAAATTTACGAAATCCGAAAAAGAAATGTTCAGGCTTGTCTCAGAAAGCGCCACTCATTTTAATGTTTTTGACGATTTATACATTTCATTTGGCTTCAATTTTAATATTTTTTTAATAAAAAAAGTAGAGTTAGTTTTAGGAATTTGTTTTGCAGAAATTTCATCCATGCATATCGTTAATAAAATGTATTATTATATTGGAGAAATCCCATCGTGGCCGCAGGAAAAAAGTAATGAAAATTAAGACCTATTTCGAAGCTACATAGTTAGTTACTTGAGTATTTTAGTAGTAAATTTTTTTTCGTGTTTTTATTTGGAAACCGAAACCGGAATCGAAACCGAAACACGTTGCAAAACCGAAACCGAAACCGGAACGTTATTTTAATCGGTTTCAGACCTTGGTTATTTTTCAATTTCGATCGCAAAATAAGAGTTATTTTTAAACTTTTTTATTTCGAACGCAAAATAAGAGTTATTTTTAAATTTTTTTATTTCGATCGCAAAATAAGAGTTATTTTTCAATTTTTAAATTTATCGTAAAATAAGAGTTAATTTTTTATTTCGATCGCAAAATAAAAGTTTTTGTTTCGTTAATATGTACAAGTAAGCAAACATACAAGTGAAGCTAATAAAAGCGTGGTAAAAAAAAACTTTTCCTTTAACCCTATATATATGACTTACAAAAATTTTTTTCTTGAAATCGGATGGTTTGTGAATTGAAAGTACACCTGTGCATAAAATATTGGGATTTTTAATACAATCCTTATGATCTAATTACACCCAACAAAAGGGAGAAGCACTTTCATGAAACAAAAACTTTTATTTTCCGATCGAAATAAAAAAAATTGCAATCGAAATAAAAGTTTAAAAATAACTCTTATATTGCGATCGAAATAAAAAAGTTTAAATAACTCTTGTTTTGCGATCGAAATAAAAAAGTTTAAAAATAATTCTTAGTTTGCGATCGAAATAAAAAAGTTTAAAAATAACTTTTATTTTGTGATCGAAATACAAAAGCTTAAAAATAACTCTTATTTTTCGATCGAAATAAAAAGTTTAAAAATAACTATTATTTTCCGATCGAAATAAAAAAGTTTAAAAATAACTCTTATTTTCCGATCGAAATTGAAAAATTGAAAAATAACTTTTATTTTTAACTTTTACGAAAAAAATACAAAAATCATTTCACTAATCGATGATGATAGTTATAAAAAATGTTTGTATGTACTCCTTATGGCAGTAGCACTACCCCTTCATAATGATTTTTTTGGTTAAAATTTTGCTTGATAACTGTTATTTGGGAGCCCTGGTTAAAATTATGCTTTCATTTCCAGCGATGAAAAGCAAATGTTGCAAAACATCTAGGATTAAATATATATAGAGCGAGATCCCAGAGCCTAAAAGAGTCACTTATTTTATAATGGATGAAACCAATACCGATCGATAGTCCTCCCCGAATCTAGAAAGAATGTGAAAATTTTAAAGCTGTACCTATGACAAGGGCCTAGGAATCGGGGGTCAAAGTCGCCAAAAAATGACCCTAACTTCACTTATTTTATAATGGATGATTTTCACATATTTGCGTAGATTACCACCCCGCGTCAGTATTAAGTGTTGTTAGACCCGTACCAGTGACAACGCTCCAGCCAGACACCCTCAGTTCGCGGATTTCCCTATAGAAATTTTTTCTGTTTTACCAATTTCACGAATTTGGGCCACTTTGGCTGCTTTTAACTACCCAATATTTTCCTATTTTTTGTAGAACACTACCCTCAACTAGGATCAGGAATTTTTAGACTTCGTCCCATGGCAAAAACTTCAGCCAGACACCTTAAAACTCGGGAAATTTCACTAATTTTTACTGCGATTTCACATTTTTAGGCGGATTTGACCAACTTTGGCCTCTTTTAAATAACAGATCTCAGACACATGTGTCGTAAAATGCTACCCTTAAGTAGAATCAAGCATTTCTAGGCATCATCCCATGGAAAAAACTTCAGCCAGACACCTCAAAGTTCGAGAACTTTTATTTTCCTATTAATTTGCTTTCTCTTGTTTGTCCCACTTTTACTAATTTTAAATGATAGATCTTTTCACATGTGTCGTAGGACACTACCCTTAAGTAGTTTCAGTAATTTTTAGACCTCGTCCCATGGCAAAAACTTCAGCCAGACACTTCAAAACTCGGGAAATTTCACTAATTTTTACTGCGCTTTCACATGTTTAAGTGGATTTGACAAACTTTGACTGCTTTTAAATAGCAGATCTTCACACATGTGTCATAGAATGCTATCCTTAAGTAGAATCAAGCATTTCCAGACATCATCCCATGGCAAAAACTTCAGCCAGACACCTCAAAGTTCGGGAACTTTTATTTTCCTATTAATTATCTTTCTCTTGTTTTTCCCACATTTGCAACTTCTAAACAACGGATCTTTTCAGATGTTTCGTAGGACACTACCCTTAAGTAGTTTCAGTCATTTCTAGACTTCGCCCCATGGCAAAAACTTCAGCCAGACACCTCAAAGCTCGGGATTTTCACTAATTTTTACAGAGATTTCACTTGTTTCAGCAGGTTTCTCCAACTTTGTCCACGTTTAAACGGCGGATCTTTACACATGTGTCGTATAACACTACCCTTAAACAGTATCAGGCATTTTCGGACTTCATTCCATGAAAAAAACTTAAGCCAGACAACCCAAAGCACGGGGACTTTTCATCATTTTTAATGTGCTTTCACATGGTCAAATGGGTTTACCCAACTTGGGCTGCTTTTAAATGACGGATCGTTACAAATGTATCGTATAACACTACTATTAACTAATATTAGGCATTTTTAGACTTCGCCCCATGACAAAAACTTCAGCCAGACACCTCAAAGTTGAGGAAATTTCATAATTCTTGCTGCGAATTCACATGTTTAACTGCGTTGGTCTAACTTTGGCTGCTTTTAAAGGGCAGATAATTTCACATGTGTCATAGAAGACCACCCTTAAGTGGTATCAGGTACTTTTTGACTTCGCCCCATGTCAAAAACTTCAGCCAGACACCTCAAAACTGAGGAATTTTCATAATTCTTACTGCACTTTCACATGTTTAAGCGAGTTTGTCCAACTTTGGCTGTTTTTGAAAGGCAGGTCTTTGCACATGTGTCGTGGAACACTATCTCCAAGTAGTATCAGGCATTTTTAGACTTCATCCCATGGAAAAAACTTCACCCAGACACCTCAGGGCTGAGGAATTTTCATAGTTCTTACTGCTTTTTCACATGTTTAATCGGGTTGGTCCAACTTCGGCTGCTTTTAAAAAGCACATCTTTTCACATGTGTCATAGAAGACCACCCTTAAGTGGTATCAGGTACTTTTTGACTTCGCCCCATGTCAAAAACTTCAGCCAGACACCTCAAAACTGAGGAATTTTTATAATTCTTACTGCACTTTCACATGTTTAACCGAATTTGTCCAACTTTGGCTGTTTTTGAAAGGCAGATCTTTACACATGTGTCGTGGAACACTATCTCCAAGTAGTATAAGGTATTTGTAGACTTCATCCCATGGAAAAATTTTCAGCCAGACACCTCAAGGCTGAGGAATTTTCATAGTTCTTACTGCTTTTTCACATGTTTAATCGGGTTGGTCCAACTTCGGCTGCTTTTAAAGAGCAGATCTTTTCACATGTGTCATAGAAGACCCCCTTAAAGAAGTATCGGGTATTTTTATACTTCGCCCCATGTCAAAAACTACAGGCAGACACCTCAAAACTGAGGAATTTTCATAATTCTTACTGCGATTTCACAGGTTTAAGCGAGTTGGTCCAACTTTTGCTGTTCGTAAAGGACATATCTACACACATGTGTCATAGAAGACCACCTTAAAGAAGCATCGGGTATTTTTATACTTCGCCCCATGTCAAAAACTACAGCCAGACCCCTCAAAACTGAGGAATTTTCATAATTCTTACTGCGATTTTACAGGTTTAAGCGAGTTCCCTGCAGCGAAACCTCAAACTAGTCAGAAAAATACTAGTATACAACTATAATTTTCTGGCAGAACTCATACTAGTCAGGAAATATCCATTTCATACCAGTATACAACTAGAATTTTCTCGCTGAACCCATACTAGTCAGGAAATATCCATTCCATACTAATCTAGTTGTAATTTTTCTGGATGAAATTATACCAGTTGAAAAAAACTAAATTCATTCGTTTCGTTTTCTCTTATAATTCATAGATGCTTTTTCGTGATAGGGTAAATACAAATAGCCGCTGCTTTCTTAAGAATAAACATGAAAATAAAGTCAAATGATAAAATAAAGGTATCTAAGCTGAAGTTAAATGGTGGGCGGCGAGCAGTTTGTTATTATTGTTGTTGTAATATTATATGGTTGAGGGAGTTGGACGGGGTTGCCGGTTCGAATCCCACCTCAACCAAAGTCTTTTTAATTTTATTTAATTTATTATTTTTATATTCCATCAAGTCTCATGGACCGTGTTTGATTCTTTTTAATTATTGGTATGTACCATCAAGTCTAGTGGACTGTGTTTTGGTAGTGACACTCTGTATGTATTAATTGGGGCGAGCACTTTGGCTCTGAGAATGCATCGTTGGCTATTCTCACTTCCTTAGAAAACCCCTCAAAATTGTTGGTGGTGGGCACTTTGGCTCTGAGGCATTGGCGGCTATTGGCTTACCCCATTTTGCTTGTGAAAAACCACTTTTTGTGACTGTGACTATAAGCTATGTATTCCGAATATTCCATAAATTATCTGCGAATTACAATAATATGTAATGCAAATGAAATAAACGAAACCATGTTATGTCGCTTAAACAAAAGGGTAAGCCAGGAAAATTCTTGTTGAAATCATACTAGTCCAGGTTAAAAGCCTTTTTGACAAGTATGGGACTAGTATATTTCATACTGGTCCTTTTTGGACTAGTTCGTTTTTTGGAAATTATACTAGTCCAGGATGAACTAGTATGGAACTGGTATCTTACAACTAGTATGAAACTGGTATTTCCTGACTAGTAGATAACTGGTATATTCTGGACGAAATCTGACAATTGACATCTTGTAGGACATCAACACGAAAAAAATACCAGTTGCTTATATGGAAAAAAGACAGAACACTGTCTAGTTGGGCCCGGTGCACCAACTAGTCAGTGTTCTGTCTTTGTTCCAAATAAGCCCGGTGCACCAACTAGTTGTAAAGTAGTTTTCAGGGTAGCGACATATGAGTGACACTGTCTGGAATGCAACAAATGCCACATCTGAACACTTTGTATGGGCTGAACTGTTCTAATTTGCTTGATCATGTCCTATGGAGAGATCAATTGCGAAAAAAAACTCGGGCTTGAAGGTGTTTGGATGTAGTTTTTGTCATGGGAAGATCTCCAAAAATGCCTGATACCACTTAAGAGTTGCGTTCTACGACGCATGTGTAAATATTCGCCTTTTAAAAATAGTCAAAGTTGGACAAACCTGCTTAAACAATCGAAAGCACAGTAAGAATTATGAAAACTACCCAGATTTAATGTGTCTGGTTAAAGTATTTGTCATAAGGCGAAGTCTAAAAGTACCTGGTACCACGTAAGGGTGGTCCTCTATGACACATTGAAAATATCTGCCCTTTAAAAGCAGCCAGAGTTAGACGAACCATCTCAAACATGTGAAAACGCAGTAAAAATTATAAAAATTTCTCAGTTTTGAGGTGTCTGGCTGTAATTTTTGACATGGGCGAAGTATAAAAATACCCGATACTTCTTTAAGGTGGTCTTCTATGACACATGTTAGAAGATATGCCCTGTACGAACAGCAAAAGTTGGACCAACTCGCTTAAACCTGTAAAATCGCAGTAAGAATTATGAAAATTCCTCAGTTTTGAGGTGTCTGACTGTAGTTTTTGACATGGGGCGAAGTATAAAAATGGCCGATCCTTCTTTAAGGGGGTCTTCTATGACACATGTGAAAATATCTGCTCTTTAAAAGCAGCCGAAGTTGGACCAACTCGCTTAAACCTTTGAAATCGCAGTAAGAATTATGAAAATTCCTCAGTTTTGAGGTGTCTGACTGTAGTTTTTGACATGGGGCGAAGTATAAAAATAGCCGATCCTTCTTTAAGGGGGTCTTCTATGACACATGTGAAAATATCTGCTCTTTAAAAGCAGCCGAAGTTGGACCAACTCGCTTAAACCTGTGAAATCGCAGCAAGAATTATGAAAATTCCTCAGTTTTGAGGTGTCTGACTGTAGTTTTTGACATGGGGCGAAGTATAAAAATAGCCGATCCTTCTTTAACGGGGTCTTCTATGACACATGTGTGAAGATATGCCCTTTACGAACAGAAAAAGTTGGACCAACTCGCTTATACCTGTGAAATCGCAGTAAGAATTATGAAAATTCCTCAGTTTTGAGGTGTCTGACTGTAGTTTTTGACATGGGGCGAAGTATAAAAATAGCCGATCCTTCTTTAAGGGGGTTTTCTATGACACATGTGAAAAGATCTGCTCTTTAAAAGCAGCCGAAGTTGGACCAACCCGATTAAACATGTGAAAAAGCAGTAAGAACTATGAAAATTCCTCAGCCCTGAGGTGTCTGGCTGAAGTTTTTTCCATGGGATGAAGTCTAAAAATGCCTGATACTACTTGGAGATAGTGTTCTACGACACATGTGCAAAGATCTGCCTTTCAAAAACAGCCAAAGTTGGACAAACTCGCTTAAACATGTGAAAGTGCAGTAAGAATTATAAAAATTCCTCAGTTTTGAGGTGTCTGGGTGAAGTTTTTGACGTGGGGCGAAGTCAAAAGGTACCTGATACCACTTAAGGGTGGTCTTTTATGACACATGTGAAATTATCTGCCCTTTAAAAGTAGCCAAAGTTAGACCAACGCAGTTAAACATGTGAATTTGCAGCTATGAGGTGTCTGGCTGAAGTTTTTGTCATGAGGCGAAGTCTAAAAATGCCTAATATTAGTTAATAGTAGTGTTATACGATACATTTGTAACGATCCGCCATTTAAAAGCAGCCAAAGTTGGGTAAACCCATTTGACCATGTGAAAGCACATTAAAAATTATGAAAAGTCCCCGTGCTTAGGGTTTTCTGGCTTAAGTTTTTTTCATGGAATCGCAGCAAGAATTATGAAAATTCCTCAGTTTTGAGGTGTCTGACTGTAGTTTTTGACATGGGGCGAAGTATAAAAATAGCCGATCCTTCTTTAACGGGGTCTTCTATGACACATGTGTGAAGATATGCCCTTTACGAACAGAAAAAGTTGGACCAACTCGCTTATACCTGTGAAATCGCAGTAAGAATTATGAAAATTCCTCAGTTTTGAGGTGTCTGACTGTAGTTTTTGACATGGGGCGAAGTATAAAAATAGCCGATCCTTCTTTAAGGGGGTTTTCTATGACACATGTGAAAAGATCTGCTCTTTAAAAGCAGCCGAAGTTGGACCAACCCGATTAAACATGTGAAAAAGCAGTAAGAACTATGAAAATTCCTCAGCCCTGAGGTGTCTGGCTGAAGTTTTTTCCATGGGATGAAGTCTAAAAATGCCTGATACTACTTGGAGATAGTGTTCTACGACACATGTGCAAAGATCTGCCTTTCAAAAACAGCCAAAGTTGGACAAACTCGCTTAAACATGTGAAAGTGCAGTAAGAATTATAAAAATTCCTCAGTTTTGAGGTGTCTGGGTGAAGTTTTTGACGTGGGGCGAAGTCAAAAGGTACCTGATACCACTTAAGGGTGGTCTTTTATGACACATGTGAAATTATCTGCCCTTTAAAAGTAGCCAAAGTTAGACCAACGCAGTTAAACATGTGAATTTGCAGCTATGAGGTGTCTGGCTGAAGTTTTTGTCATGAGGCGAAGTCTAAAAATGCCTAATATTAGTTAATAGTAGTGTTATACGATACATTTGTAACGATCCGCCATTTAAAAGCAGCCAAAGTTGGGTAAACCCATTTGACCATGTGAAAGCACATTAAAAATTATGAAAAGTCCCCGTGCTTAGGGTTTTCTGGCTTAAGTTTTTTTCATGGAATGAGGTCCGTAAATGCCTGCTACTGTTTAAGGGTAGTGTTATACGACACATGTGTAAAGATTCGCCGTTTAAACGTGGACAAAGTTGGAGAAACCTGCTGAAACAAGTGAAATCTCTGTAAAAATTAGTGAAAATCCCGAGCTTTGAGGTGTCTGGCTGAAGTTTTTGCCATGGGGAAAAGAAATGACTGAAACTACTTAAGGGTAGTGTCCTACGAAACATCTGAAAAGATCCGTCGTTTAGAGGTTGTAAAAGTGGGACAAACAAGAGAAAGAAAATTAATAGGAAAATAAAAGTTCCCGAACTTTGAGGTGTCTGGCTGAAGTTTTTGCCATGGGATGATGTCTGGAAATGCTTGATTCCACTTAAGGATAGTATTCTATGACACATGTGTGAAGATCTGCTATTTAAAAGTAGTCAAAGTTTGTCAAATCCACTTAAACATGTGAAAGCGCAGTAAAAATTAGTGAAATTAATTAATTAATAAATAAATAATTAATAGGAAAATAAAAGTTCCCGAACTTTGAGGTGTCTGGCTCAAGTTTTTGCCATGGGATGATGTCTGGAAATGCTTGATTCTACTTAAGGATAGCATTCTATGACACATGTGTGAAGATCTGCTATTTAAAAGTAGTCAAAGTTTGTCAAATCCACTTAAACATGTGAAAGCGCAGTAAAAATTAGTGAAATTTCCCGAGTTTTGAGGTGTCTGGCTGAAGTTTTTGTCATGGGGCGAAGTCTAAAAATTCCTGATACTACTTGAGGGTCGTGTTCTATAAAAAATTTGAAAATATTGGGTAGTTAAAAGCAGCCAAAGTGGCCCAAATGCGTGAAATTAGTAAAACAGAATAAATTTCCATAGGAAAATCCGCGAACTGGGGGTGTCTGGCTGGAGCCTTGTCACTGGTACGGGTCTAACAACACTTGATACTGACGCGGGGTGGTAATCTACGTCAAATATGTGAAAATCAGCCATTATAAAATAAGTAAAGTTAGGGTAGTTTTTTGGCGACTTTGACCCCCGATTCCTAGGCCCTTGTCATAGGTACAGCTTTAAAATTTTCACATTCTTTCTAGATTCGGGGAGGACTATCGATCGGTATTGGTTTCATCCATTATAAAATAAGTGACGCTTTTAGGCTCTGGGATCTTGGTCTAATACATTAGGTACTGATTTGAATAAGTGTCAAAAATCTGATCCTCCCCTTCTATTTTTCACGAAATTGAAAGTGTTGTTGTTGATATGAGTATGTAGAGGAGAGCAACAGAGCAAAAAAGTTTATTAATGAGTCAATCCATATGAAAACGTCTAATATTAGCAAAAATCGTTGCTGACTAGTCTCGGATTTCGCTCAAATTTTGAGGGACACTTCTATAGGGTCCTAAAGGAACATATTGACACACATTTTTTTTTATAACCACTGTTTTCGGACTGGTCAAGTTTCAAAGTTTGAAAAACGTCATTTTTAGGCCTACCCTATTTAGCTGTAAAAATTCTTCCATAAGAGATACCTTTACATTCGATATAGCGTTTTAAAGGGAAAAGATAGTAGTTTGTTTAAATATAAATATTAAATCATATAGCGAATACCTGGTATTAAAAACCCGGTACTGAAAATACGTATTTTTTATCGATTTTCGTCAATTTTAGTCTGGAGTCTTTACTATTTTAAGTAGCCACTCAATATTTGTCAGAAATTAAGGGTACATATCCAAGAAGAAAATAACCCATCCATCGGCCAAAAAACCCCACTCCTAATAGATAAATTATTATCTCGAAATTTGTCAATTTTCAAAAATCATGGTTTTTGGGCTCGAAAACGGACATGTTTATCAAGAGATTTCTCATGGACTATAGTCCTGACCTTTGGCTTCAAATATCTCAACATTTCGTTTTGTTATTTTCATACTAAGGGTCACTGCTGATGGATCTCCTAAACCAATATAAATTTTTTTTTCAAAGTAAATTTTCGTATAATTTTTGGAATTTTTTCAAGCAGCCCTTACATAGTCTTAAAGTTAAAGCGCACAACTTTACAACAAACAAAACCGCGTGCATTTATCATAACTCTTGAACTAATTACAGAAATTTGAAAATAACTTATATAAATTTTGTACTATTTCAAGGAACAGATTCATGGGGTTTTTTGGCCGATGGATGGGTTAATTTCTTCTAGGATATGTACCCTTAATTTCTAACAAATATTGAGTGGCTACTTAAAACAGTAAAGACTCCAGAGCCGGCTAAAGTTGACGAAAATCGATAAAAAAAATACTTATTTTCAGTACCGGGTTTTTAATACCAGGTACTCGCTATATGATTTAATATTTATATTTGAACAAACTACAATCTTTTCCCTTTAAAACGCTATATCGAATGTAAAGATATCTCTAATGGAAACATTTTTACAGCTAAAATAGGGTAGGCCTAAAAATGACGTTTTTCAAACTTTGAAACTTGACCAGTCCGAAACCAGTGGTTATAAAAAATAAATGTGTGCAAATATGTTCCTTTAGGACCCTAAATAAGTGTCCCTCAAAGTTTGAGCGAAATCCGAGACTAGCCAGTTTTTTGAATTAGACGTTTTTATATGGATTGTCCCTAATATGTTATGTGTTTTTTTCCAACCACTATTTCTATACCCTGCAGGTTAGGAGTTTTGAATATGCCCGATGTAGGTATCAAGGTTGGGCATATTTGCACTACCACTACTATAGTGATTTTTGATTTTAATATGGTGCTTCCACCAAAAACAAACACCGTGTTTGTAGGTTTTGGGTTTGAAATAATTGTCAATTGTTTCCACTGAGTGTTTGATATAAATTGTGTTCAATCTGTCATTCGTTTAATTTTATTATTCGAAAATTTTGTGGAAAATGCTATTTACGCCAAAAGACAGATCCAGCCACGAGAGCCCAGTGGTAGCCATTTGGGTCTTATAAAAGCTATAACCTCTATAACATAGTCCAATTTTGCGGTGGGACCTATCGAACAAGTGTGTGGCTAAAAATAGTAAAAAATTAAAAAATTTTAAATATAAATTAATTTAATTTTAATTGTCAACAATTTTGACAAACTAAAAGCAATGGTAACATGATATCGATAAGAATTTAAAAACTGAAAGGAAATAATGACGTAAATGAACATTATTTCCATTGTTAAATTATATAAGGTTAAGCAGATTTTGACATTTGCCAAGGCATAGCTTCCTTATTAGAGGTGCATTTACGAAGGATGCAAAAAAGGGTAAAAAAGTCCCCCTTTAGGTAAATTGTAGTAGAAAAGGAAGGAACGCCGTTCGCAAAATATCAGGATTTTCGGAAATCTGTCTTTTCAACATTTATTTTATAAAATTATTGGGAAAATTAAATTAATTTTAAATTTAACTGTAAAAAGCATGCCCTTTTTGTGGGTAGCAGTAAACATGTACGAAATAAGCTTATAAACCGGCAATGTTTATAATTGGATCCTTTTTTAATAACTTTCATCAATCGCCGGTATGAAAACCAATCTCTTAACGTCTGTGGCAGCGGTCTCACGAACTGGCCTCGGAGATCTAAAGGAGAATAAAACTGCCCCTGAGCTTTCAGCAAAGGGAGCGACCGTGATGGCAACTACTGGTCCGGACTCCCAGGAGACATCTCCCCTCCGCTCTGCGTACCTGGAAAAACGATTGGCCGCAAGGCCCCTGAAGAAATGTGAGGCAGTCTCGCAGGAAACGCTGTCGCCGAGTTCCAGGAAGTCGGTGGAATTGGTGCAATCTCTGATACCGACTTTCCAAACCCCTTATGTGCCAGAGGGTAAACGGAAACCCTTTCAAAAGCAAGAGATCGGACGTGGAATTAAAACGTCACGCCGGAGTGGGAAAACCAAGCTTTGCCGAAGTAACTAAGGACAGGATCCTTATAGGCATTCTTGACCGAGGCAATAAATGTTTGGCCATCCCCAAAGACCAGTGGCGACACGTCCGGAACGAACTCGCTAACGCTCTTATTGACGTTTATTTGAAGACTCCGGGTGGTACAGCGGCGGTCACGGATGCGGGTTGGCACCAGGGACAGATTAAAATAGTCGCGTGTGACGACGCATGAACTGTAGCACTGTACAAGGCAGCAGCTCCAAGACTGGGTGAAGTCTACAAAGGTATAAAAATTGAGGTCGTCGACTGGAAGGACATTCCGGCTTGGCCAAGGGCAAGGGCATGGATTCCTACCATCCCTGCAAAGCCTGAGAGAATTCTCACTATGCTGCGGATAATGAATCCGTTCCTCCCGACACAGGACTGGAGTGTCGCTCTGGTCGGGGATGCGGTAGGGCCTGATAGACAACTGGTCTTCACCATGAATATGGAGGCACTCGAGCCCCTTAAAAGTTGCAATGGACTAGTGCATTACAGTGTAGGCCAGATCGTTATCCACGTAAACCGTGGCGATGCAGAGCGCGCTGCCATCTCAGCTGCTCCGGGGACTCGGATATCAAAGTACCGCAAGAGGAAACGGAGGAGTCCGACGCGAAAAGCATGTTATCCGCCACCGCACTTTCGCAAAGTGACGTGAACAGCTCGGAGATGGAAGACAGCTTGCAGGACGGGGAAGGCCTCGACGATATGGGTACGGCAGTGAAGTCTGAGCGCGCTCATGTTGCCATTATGGGTCACTTTTCAAATCTAAAGTATTTTCGGCTGCTTCAAGTAGTCGTCTTTCTAGATGCGACATGGATGTGGTCCTCATTCAAGAACCCTGGGTCAACAGCTCGAGGATCTGCGGGTTCGGGACTATGGGCTTCAAGCTCATTCGAGCCAGCGAGGAGGGCCAGAACCTGCATTTTGGTTAAATGTGAGCTGAACTCCTTTCTTGTAAGAATGCACACAAGCTTTTTCCTTCCTAAATTCAGCTTCAAACGATGTATCACAAGGAGGTAACGTATTTGTATGCTGACAAAAGGCTGCATAAAATAATAAATTTTCATAAAAATCTTACCAAATAGACAATTAATTTTTCAGAATAAAAATAAAACAAACTTCAAAAGCTTTCGGTGTTGCTGCAATTTTGTTCGTTTCAAGAATATTGGTTTTTACTACCATTTTCATAAGATTTTGAAAAGAAGTAGCAGCTGGTCAGCTGGTTCTTGGTAGGTGAGAAAAATAAAAACATTGCAAAAATGGAGGAAGAACAATTGGCAATTTATTTAATTGTGAAAAAACGGGAAAATTAAGCAAGGTAATACTATTGCAATGTTGATAAATAATAAAAGTTACTGAAAATGTGTTTTTTAGTTACTGTTTACAAATATTTTTACTTGCTTATTGTACAGAATTGTTCGCAGGCAAAATATTGCAAGTTTAAGGGACACGCAGGACCCATTTTTGTTGGAGGAGGAAATTTTCCGTAGTTTTTAAGGTTTCCCAAGACGCTTTGTTTTGACCTTATGCAGGAGCTGAAGCCGCACGACAACATTGTCAGGAAGTCGAGGATTCCGTTTGAGCTTCGGGTAAGAATAGTGGTTTTTTAATCCCTTTTATCTTCTATGTTTTTAGTTTATTTCAGTACTTTACTTCCTCGCCAACGGGTCATAACAAAGCTACATAGGAAACAGCCATTTTGCAGCTATGAGCCAGCCTTCTATTTCCAGAAACATAAGTGTAATTTGCAGGCTTGTTGTGGAACACAAAAACGCGGAAAATTCGTTTCCGAATACGGCTGAGCACTACAACATCATTAAAAGAAGGTAATTTGTGTATCTTATTTAAAAGACCCGTTTGATTAAATTTTTTTTCAGTTTTCATAACAAATATTGCATCAAGGGTGTAATTGGTGCTATGGACTGCACGCATGTGGCCATAATTGCGCCACCATCGTCAACTGTAGGAGCCTCATGACTACATGAACAGGAAAGGATACTACAGTGTTAACGTTGAAGCTGTAGGTATAAAAAACTTATTCCAGTATTTAGCAACAATTTATATAGTATCTCATTTTTAGATATGCGATGATGAACTAATTTTCCGTCACGTCAATGCCCGGTTTCCTGGCTCATGTCACGACGCCGGTGCAGTACGCACAAAATTAATTAATTAGGGAGCATGTACCGGGAGCTTTCACGTGGCTATTGGGGGACTCGGGCTATCCTTTGCAGCCGTGGCTTCTTATGCCGATAGGAAGCATTTCGACCGATAATGAAGATCTTTACAACAGGGTGCATGTAAAAGCACGAAATCCAATAAAACGAGGCATTGGTGGTGTAAAATCACGTTTCAGGTGCCTATCAAAAGAGCGTGTTCTCAGATATAGCCACAAAAATGCCGCGTATATAATATACACCTAGATAGCCTAAGCCAGATCGCGGAACTGGACATAAAGGACTTGATGGGCTTCATAAAGTCATCTAAGTGGTTCGAGGAGGAGTAACGGTGTCGGTTTAGGAGTGTCAGTCCCGGGATTCTGCTATGTGGAAAATCCCAACAACTCAGGGATTTTCCATATGGCTGGGTCCCGGGGCTGACTTTCCTTGTGTTGGTGGTATCACAACGGGCCTTTCAAAACTGGCCTAAGTGTGCCTCTGCGGCAGCCACTTGAACCTACCTAATATACACCTGCTTAATTTTTCATAATATTTTGCAAAAACGATGTAAAAATAAAAAAATAAAAAAATTAATGCACGAAATAAGTTGTAAGCCACTGTAGCTCTAATGGACGGTGGTATCATTTTGTACTTTTATGTACAGCTACGGCCAAAATAATAGCAGTGAAATTAGATTTGATATCGTTCGATAAATCAAGAAGAAGCTGTGTTTTTAATAATTTTAATTTTTAGTATAGCGAATTCTATAGCGGAAACCACTAAAAAATAAATTTAAAAGTTTACACAAAGTTCATAGTAGTTAATTTAAGTTTAAATAAAATGCATCAAAATTTGAAACTTTATTGTCAGAATTTTTAGAAAACTTTGGAGTATGCGGTTTTGTAGCCCATTCAATTTTACTCAGAGAATGTGCAAGTTAAAAATCGCTAAAAATTTTCCCTGAATTTTCAGAATTTTTTTTGTCAAGGGTGTTGGCTATTTTCTTCCATACAACGCATGAACTAAATTTACGTTTGTATGTTAGAGTAAAATTGAATGGGCTACAAAACTGCATACTCAAAAATTTTCTAAAAATTCTGCTTCGATGAGAAGTTGTTGGAGTCTCCTCCATTGGCTCATTTTCTTCTACTGCCGGACCGATGGGATCGCATGTTTTTATGATGTTAAACTAAAAATTAATTAAAGAAGAATGATAATTTTTAGCTTCATATGTTTGTACAACACTGGTGGAAGTAATAATAAGAATAGCAAGTAAGGAAGTATAAGTTCGGGTGAAGCGAACATTAAATACCCAGCGGTAATTTTCAGAACGGGATAACAATGATATAGGCCCTAGGAGGATTTTTGAAACTCCCATATATTTTGTTGGGTATTCTACTCTATCCGGCATGTTCTGTATTTAACTCGCTCGTTTTCTTTAACTATGTAATTTAACAAAATTTTTACACAATTTCAGTCGGAAGTGAATTGCAGAACCTGCCTGTATATATATAAATCTACGTCTTATACCTCTGCACCAATAGTTGGTATGTCTTGTGCCCCATCAATTCCTACCGCACTCATAGTCTCCAGTGCCCTCTGCTCCACATTGGAGATGTCTTTCTTCTACTAAAGGGCCTCCACCTATTACAAGGCGACTAGCCTTGGCCCTTCGCGCTCTGGGTCGGATCTGGTCCTTTCAGTGAGTAAATGACTGAAATAAAAGATTTGTTTACCGACCAAAAAAAAGTTCAGAGTTCAGGGCAGCTGTCGAAATAGAAATAGAGCAACTCAGAGCAGAAATGCCATGAAACACTTGAATCTCGATAGTTTCTTTGTATTGGGTTTTTTTGTTTAAATCTTCAAAATTAATGCAAATTCAGGTATACAAAAACATTGATTTTCTTGCAAGCTAATTTTTTTGAAGTTTACAAAAATTTATTTTTTCCTGACTGACAATTACTTCTCTGCTCTAACTTCTAATCTAATCTTGGCTTGCGTCATAATGACGCTTAACCGCCTAGGCGATTTTGGCCGTTTCGAATCAAAGCACGCCAGTCATTCCTTTTTAGCGATAACTGACGCCAATTGGAAACCCCAAGGGAGTACAAGTCATCCTCCACCTGTTGTTTCCATCTCAGTCGAGGCCTCCCCCTTCCTCTGCTGCCGAATTCGGGTGTCGATAGTAAAACTTTCTGTGCTGGAGCTTCTTTTTCCATTCGCATAACATGACCCAGCCAGCGGAGCCTTTGGGCTTTAATCCGCTGAACTATGGTCAGGTCTGCGTAAAGCTCGTACAGCTCATCGTTGAATTTCCTTCGATACTCGCCGTTGGCATCACGGGAAGGACCATAAATCTTCCGGAGAACTTTTCTCTCAAATACTCCAAGGGCCATCTCATCTTCTCTGGATACTGTCCATGATTCCGAGCCGTACATCAGGACTGGTATGATGAGTGACTTATAGAGCGTGATCTTTTTTCTTCGAGAGAGGACTTTACTTCTCAATTGCCTACTCAGTCCAAAGTAGCACTTGTTGGCAAGAGTGATTCTCCGTTAGATTTCTAGACTGATATTATTTTCGGTGTTAATGCTGGTTCCCAAATAGACGAAATCTCTCACCGTTTCAAACTTGTAGCCATCAACGGTGACTTGGCTGCCAAGGCGCACGTGCGCCGATTCTTTCTTTGATGACAGTAGGTACTTCGTCTTGTCCTCGTTCACCGCAAGACCCACTTTTTTCGCTTCTTTATCCAGCCCAGAGAAGGCAGCGCTTACGGCGCGGTTGTTAAGGCCAATGATATCAATATCATCGGCATACGCCAGCAATTGTACGCTCTTGTAGAAGATTGTGCCATTGCAGTTTAGCTCTGCTGCTCGAATTATCTTCTCCAGCATCAGGTTGAAGAAATCGCACGAAAGGGAGTCGCCCTGTCTGAAGCCTCGTTTGGTTTCAAATGGCTCAGAGAGGTCCTTCCCGATTCTGACGAAGCTGTTGGTATTGCTCAGCGTCATTTGGCAAAGCCGTATAAGCTTTGCAGGGAAGTCAAACTCAGACATGGCGGTATACAGGCAACTCCTTTTTGCGCTGTCAAAAGTGGCTTTAAAATCGACAAAGAGGTGGTGTGTATCGATTCCTTTATCATGGGTCTTCTCCAGGATTTGGCGTATCGTGAAAATCTGGTCGATGGTAGACTTACCAGGTCTAAAGCCACACTGATAAGGTCCAATCAGTTTGTCCACGATGGGCTTCAGTCTTTCACACAATACGCTAGAAAGAACCTTATATGCGATATTAAGAAGACTGATTCCGCGGTAGTTGGTGGGGTTAGCGGGATCGCCTTTCTTGTGGATTGGGCAGAGCACACTTAAATTCCAATCTGGAGGCATGCACTCGTCTGACCATATTCTGCATAAGAGCTGATGCATGCTTTTTACCAGCTCTTCGCCTCCGTGTTTGAACAGCTCGGCGGGTAGTCCGTCTTTTCCAGGCGCTTTGTTGTTTTTGAGCCGGGATATAGCTATCTTCACTTCTTCATAGCCAGGTGGTGGGACGACCTTTCCATCGTCAGGGATTGGGGTATCGGGTTCAACATCTCCCTCGCAGTTTAGCAGTGAGGAGAAGTGCTCCCTCCATAATTTAAGTACACTCGCCATTATTGTCCTTACAGGAACTTGCCCCGGTCTTTAAACCTTCCGTCATCCGCCGGATCTTTTCATAGAATTTTCGGGCATCGTTCCTGTCAGCCAGCGCCTCAAGCTCCTCACACTCACGCCTTTCGGCCTCACGTTTCTTTTTTCTGAAAAGGCGTCTCTCTTCCTTCTTCGCCTCACGATAGCGTTGCCATACACTGCGGGTTGCGCCCGTTCGCAACGTCTCCCTGTATGCAGCGTCCTTTTTGTCCGAGGCTGTGGTGCATTCCTCATCGTACCAGTTGTTCTTGCGGGCTCGCCGAAACCCTATAGTGGCTTCAGCGGCGGTACGTAATGAGTGAGAGATATGCTTCCATTGCTCGGATACATCGTTAGGTCGAAGATTGCTCTCCGATAGCAGGTGTGAGAGTCGAGTGGAGAAATTATCAGCTGTCTGTGTCACGCGCAGCTTCTCGACGTCAAACTTTCCTTCCGTTACTGTGCGTACTTTCTTCGCTGCACAGAGGCGTGTGCGTATCTTGGCTGCAACAAGATAATGGTCCGAGTCGATATTGCGACCGCGTAGGGTACGCACGTCTAGAACGGTGGAGCTGTGTCTGCCGTCGATCATGACATGATCAATCTGGTTTCTTGTTCTTT
The DNA here is from genome assembly GCA_964058755.1 of Campiglossa producta. Lineage (NCBI taxonomy): Eukaryota > Metazoa > Arthropoda > Insecta > Diptera > Tephritidae > Campiglossa > Campiglossa producta. The sequence goes on from CAXKVI010000001.1 coordinate 74,308,006, forward strand.
GATCAGGGGACAGCCAGGTAACTTGGTGTATTCGCTTATGCTGGAACCTGGTACTACTGATGACCATATTGCGGGAAGCGGCGAAGTCAATCAACCTAGTGCCGTTGGGGGATGTTACATCGTGGAGACTGAATTTTCCAACTGTAGGACCAAAGACTCCTCCCTTGCCCACCTTGGCATTAAAGTCGCCGAGCACGATTTTGATATCATGCAGGGGGCAGCGATCATAGGCTTGTTCAAGTTTATCGTAGAAGGAGTCCTTCTCTGCGTCGTCCGTCTCCTCAGTCGGCGCATAGGCGCAGATAAATGTTATGTTGAAAAACCTCGCCTTGATGCGGATCGCAGCGAGACGCTCGTCCACAGGAGTGAACGCTAGTACTTGGCGGCGAAGTCTCTTTCCCACCACAAATCCTACACCACGCGCTTTGCCGCGTGTCTGGCCACTGTAGTATACGTCACAAGGACCGATGGCTGTCTTTCCTTGCCCCGTCCATCGCATTTCCTGCAGGGCGGTGATGTCAGCCTTTGCGCTCGCGAGGACATCAACCAGTCGGGCAGCGGTACGCTCCCTAGAAAGGGTCCGGACATTCCACGTAGATGCCCTAATATCCTTCTCATTGTCCTTACTTCGTTTTGCCGGGTCGTCAACATTAAAGGGGGTTCTCATCCGAGGCTTTTTCGATTTTTGCATTGGACTAGATTTTTTACGTGGCGGGTCCCAAACCCAGCGCACAACCCGTTTCGGGGTTTTTTTTGTTTTGAAAATATTTTTACACATTTATATAGCGAGCCGCTTGCTTCAAGACAGACGCCCGCTTGCAGCCGCACCTCATGGTGAACAGACGCTGCGCAAAAGACCTCGGTGAGCCCTTAAACCAAGTATGTCAGAGTGGCCCCACCGAGGCTCCCTCTCTTTCTGCCGCGAGCCTAGAATAGCTCACGTTGCCCAGAGTGTACGAACGAGGACGCAAGAGTCGGGATTGGGCAAGGTCACACAGCAACCACACCCCAATACACCCTGCTCTAACTTACTCCATAAAAAAAGCTAGAGCAGAAATTTGTGATCTAGATTACTCTAGTTTTGTTTTGAGCGTACTCATGAAACAAAAGATAGAGCAACCTAGAGCAAGAAAACTGTTCGTTAAACACAATTTTGTGAAATATCTCAATCTGGCGTAAGCTAGAGCAGCCAAATAAACAAACCTAAAATAAATTCGAGACCAATATAACACACAAATCGTAAAAAGAGAGATAGGTAAACTTTTAGTTTCTGCAATGAGTACATTCTTCATACCAGAAGAAGGGAGAAGGAAACTAACACATTCACATATTCAGTTGCCTCTAATAGCCGACGCCAAAAATGGTATTTCGTTTCACGTCTTGCCGGTTCTGCGAGAACGGTATTTGTACCTGTACAATATCCTTCGTACCGAAACGACCCGGGTTGTTTTTTTTTTTATAATGACTCGGCCAAGAGCAATACATTTCGAAGTGACCCTGTCTAACGCGTCACGATTCCCTCACCTATTGTCCTCCCCGGAACAGCCCCTTGCAGCACGGCTGCTCCTTATTCTCTTGATCCGGGCTGGCATTGAGCCAAATCCTGGCCCAAGAGAATGGTTCTGCTGCGTTTGTCGGAAGAAAATATATACAAGACGATCACACTCAGTACAGTGTGCATCATGCAAAGGTTGGTTGCACAAATCTAGTTGCTTCGGACTAGATCCAAAAACACATCGGCCCACTAGTTTCTATAAAAGTTTTGTGGCGCCCTGCTGTTCACGTCCTAGGACGTCCCGAGGCAAGCGACGCTCATATGTTGCTCTATCGCCCTCTAATAATCAAGTCTCCACGACCTGCAATAATTATATTGCCCAGCAGAATATATGTGTTCCCGGCTGTAGCTTACTTCCTAGTGCATCAACAGCACAAGCACCCACTCATGGCTACTTTCTTCGTAGCACATCAGTTGATGCTTGTAGCACTACTGAGCTTCAGCCCCCGTCTCTAAACTCTTTAATAATTTCTTCTGATGTGTTTGTCGCGCCTTGCTGTCGAGTTGTGCAGCCCTCAACGCCGACGGATGTACAGTGTACATTGTACACTCATCTAATAGTGAACGAATTCCGCCGGCTTCAGGACTGCAACGGAGATCAATATCTCTGGACTGATGTGTTTGTCGCGCCTTGCTGTCGAGTTGTGCAGCCCTCAACGCCGACGGATGTACATGTACATTGTACACTCATCTAATAGTGAACGAATTCCGCCGGCTTCAGGACTGCAACGGAGATCAATATCGCGACATAACCTACCACCATCTAGGCGAACACATCAGTCTTTAACTCCCAGAGTGGCCATTGCCTCTCCTTCGCAATTTAAATTGTTGCAATTTAACTGCAACGGCTTGACCGGCAAGATAGCGGAGATAACCACATTTATGCAGCTACATAAAATCAAAATTGGAGACAAAACTTGGCCCCCACTCGAATCTCCGAGCGAGTGGAGGCTACCACGTACTCCGGCATGACCGTACGGACGGCGGAGGTGGTCTCGCGTTCCTTGTTCACCATACGGTGCAGTATAGGGAATTTGATATCAACACTGACCAAAGAGACTTACCTTTAGAGTGTCAAGGTATAGTTATACAAGCTGGTGGCGTTGATCTCGAGCTAATCAATATATACATTCCTCCCGTCACCTGCTGCCCCAGAAGTTATCGTCCTGACCTTAGGGCGTTTCTTTGTGGCGATAACCGTATCATCATGGGCGATTTTAATGCCCATCATGATATGTGGCATTCACACCTTTCTATGGACGGCAGAGGACGGGAATTAGCCGAGCAAATTGATAACTCCTCTTTCTGTACTGTGAACGGAGACTCCTCAACTAGGATGGCTGTTAACTGCAGTAGCTCCCCGGACCTAACTATTGTTAGCCCGGGGTTAATTAACAGCATCAACTGGCAACCTATGGTGGCCCTGTCATCCGACCACCTGCCTATCATCCTGTCTGTCGATCGTGCCACGGATTTTATCACGTCGGAGAAAAGAACTTACGTGAATTTCAAAAAGGCCAATTGGGTCGGCTTTTTGGAATTCACGGAGAGCTCCTTTGGTGATCTTCCCATTCCCACTGACGTACACGTTGGCGAGCGTAACATACGTGAGGTCATTAAAAAGGCTACAGCCCGTTTTATACCAGCTGGTAGGATAAAAGATATTAGGCCTAACTTCCCAGCTGAGGCCGCAGCCTTGGCCAACGAACGTGACCTCATACGCAACATCGATCCATCTGACCCACAGATCGGTGATCTCAACGTGGAAATCAGACGGCTGGTTAACGAACACAAACAAACCAAATGGGAGGAGCACTCAGGTCTTGTAACCTCTCTACCGGTGTTGGGAAATTATGGTCCACCGTCAAGTCCTTGTCGAATCCTTCAGGTCCACCAAAAAATGTCGACATTACCTTTGGTGACAAGACAATTAATGACCCCAGGAAATGTGCACAGGCTTTTTGTCGACAATATGTCCCACACCCTGCGCAAGACAGGGCTAGACGTGGAATCTTCAGGCGTGCGCATAAACACAAAAACTATGCCCCCGTTCCCATCACCGCTACAGAGGTTCAAGAGGCCATCCGGAAGGCCAAAAACTCCAAAGCCATCGGCCCTGATGGCATAGCCATGGTGCATCTAAAACATATCGGCCTAGCGGGAGTCAAATATTTAACTGCCGTCTTCAATTTGTCTCTGATCACAGCTGTCATACCCGACAAATGGAAGCAGGCAACTGTGATCCCACTACTAAAGCCTGGCAAGCCAGCTAACGTTGGGGAGTCATATCGCCCGATATCACTCCTCTCGCCAGTAGTAAAGACACTTGAGGCGGTCCTACTCCCGCTCTACACATCTCACTTGATGTTAGCCGAGCACCAACATGGCTTCAGGAAAGGTAGGAGCACAACATCTGCTCTAAATGTCATAAACACTCAGATAACTGACGGTCTAAATCAAAATAGCCTAATGACAGGACGGTTCTAGTTGCACTTGATTTGAGTCAAGCTCTTGACACAGTAAATCATGGGCAACTTGTAGCTGATTTGGAAGACTCGTCACTCCCCCCCTGTCTAAAGCGTTGGACCGCCAATTATCTCAGTGGTCGTCGGTCGTCTGTTGTATTCAGAAACAAAAACTCTAAAGCCAGGAAGATAAAACAAGGGGTTCCACAGGGTGGTGTCCTCTCCCCGTTATTGTTTAACTTCTATATTTCGAAGCTTCCTCCTCCACCAGAAGAAGTTACGATTGTTTCTTACGCAGACGATTGCACGATATTGGCAACTGGTACTTCCGTTGATGAGCTGTGCTCCAAAATAAATGGTTATCTCCCCTCTCTAGTCGAGTTCTTCACTGCCCGAACCTTGACATTGTCGCCAACAAAGTCTTCGGCGACCTTATTCACGACGTGGACGGCGCAGGTTGGCATGGAATGAGAAATTGATGTAGGTGATCATAAAATACCTACTGTCGCTCACCCAAAAATTTTAGGAGTGACTTTTGACACCATGCACACTTTCGCTGTCCATTCAGCTGCAATTGTCTCAAAATTACAGAGCCGCAACAAAACTGGAATCAGCTTCAGGCCTGTCAAAACACCGCGCTCAGAACCGCTACGGGGTGCGTCCTTATGTCACCTATATCTCATATACATAATGAGGTGGAAATGCTTCCAGTTAGGGAGCATAATGAAATGCTAAACAAGCAGTATCTACTGAATTGCTGTAAACCACAGCATCCCGGTAGACAACTGCTTGAACTCATTCCGCCTCCTAGGACCCTAAGGTCGCATCTACGTAAACATTTTGATGAGATCCGTCACTATATAACAACGCCGTTTGATCTACAGGTGCACAAACAGGCTTTGGGGCATATCCATACAACGTCTGTTGGCCATTACTCTGCGCTCTGTCCGCTAAACAATGTCTTACATGCCGCAACACCTGGCATTTCTGAAGAGGAGCGTCATCTTCCTCGAGAGAAAAGGGTCACTCTGGCTCAATTACGCTCTGGATATTGTAGTAGGTTAAACTCCTACATATCTAGACTGAACCCTGTGCCGAATGTATGTCCGGCATGCGGCTCGTCCCCCCACAATACCAATCACTTATTTTCTTGCTCATTTGAGCCCACTCTTCTAACACCCATCTCTCTTTGGTCCAACCCTATTGAAACTGCTAGTTTCCTTGGACTCCCGTTAGAAGATATTGATGATAATTAGGTTAAGGAAAAATACGCGTTGGGCAGGACTACACATCGTTACAACAAAAACAACATGGTATTTTTGCGCGTTTTGAAAACTTGCAACTTTGATTGCAAATATCTCTTCAGAGAAGCAAAATATTAAAAAAGCCTATATAATTATCACATTATCGATGTTAATCGTTAATCTGTATGAAACAAATTCTCATGCGACTTTTTGTGTTCTAGGCGATTTCAATATGCCCGATATAGTTTGGTCTGACCTTCAAAAGGATGGTCTTTGACTCCTACTAATGTTACTTGGTCTTTTGAAATGAATGTTATAGATAGTACTCTAAGTTGTAATCTTATTCAAATTAATAATGTTTTCAATACGCTTTCTAGATTGCTTGATCTTGTTTTTGTCGACGAAAATTCTGAGAGTTGCTTTCCCCTATGTTCATCCGATAGACATCATGTCCCGCTCGACATTTCTATTCATAATTTCGATACCTTTCCCGTTTCCTCTCGCTTAGAGAACTCATCTTTAAATTTTCGCGCTTGTGACCTCGTCGCGCTGAATGATTCGCTTCTAGCTTTAGACTGAGAGCTAATACTTTCGTCGATGGATGTCACTGATTGCTTTGACTCTTTCCTAACTAAACTAACTGAGATTTTTCATAGTGTTGTGCCTATTTTTGGCGCTAAGTTAAATACCGCAAACGCTATCCTCAGAGATCAATATTTACTTAGTGTCAAACAATTTAATGTCCTCGACAAATTCCTTTACAATCGGTACATTGGAAGGTGTGAAACTGAACTCAAGACGAATCGAAAAGCTTTTTGGAACTACGTCCGCGGTAAACGTGGTTCTTCCAATATACCGATTTGTATGAAGTGGAATGGTATATGTTCTCAATCTCATAGCGAAACCGTTGAGCTTTTTGCCGATTTATTCAAATCTAGTTTTGATGACACTCCTGCTCAGAATGATGACCTTTTACGTGCGTCTCCTTTTGAGCGTCTAGACTTCGGATCTGTCACTATCACTCCAAAAGACGTGTGTAAAGCCATTTTCTCACTGAAACCCTCGCTAAAGTGTGACAGTGATGACCTTTGCGGCTTTATCCTGAAGCACTGCTGTTTTCCCCTATCCGCTCCTCTTTGTCACATATTTAACTTATCCCTGTCCTCTGGGACTTTCATTAATAGGTGAAAGAAGTCTACCATCACACCGATTTTTAAATCTGGCAGCAGGAATGATGTCGCTAACTACAGGAGGCCTATTGCTAAACTTACTACGTGTTCAAAGCTTTTCGAAATGATATTAAAAGAAAAATTGTCTTTCGTTACTAAAAGCATTATTGAGCCGCACCAACATGGGTTTTGTCGCGGGGTGTTCCACCGTTACCAATCTGGCACATTTCTCTGATTTCTGCATCTCTGCTTTTAATGATGGCTACCAGGTTGATACAATCTATACCGATTTCTCGAAGGCTTTTGATAAAGTCCTTCACCAAATCTTATTATCTAAACTCGAGCATCTTGGATTTCACTCAGTGTTTTTTAGTTGGCTGAAATCGTACTTGTCGAATAGATCTATGTATGTGGAAATTGAAGGCTCTATTTCCCACACGTTTATTGCCACCTCGGGAGTCCTTCAGGGCACCATTTTAGGCCCTCTTTTGTTTATTCCTTAATAATCTCGTTGATTGGTGTCTCGGAAACAATCTCCACTTTACGGGTCGATTCTAAGCGTAACCGGACATTTTGTACCTAGAAGATTATCTAACCGAATATCGTAACCGTCGGTAATGTAGTTCATGTAACCGCGATTCTATCGTGCATGGAAACGCTGTCAAAAATTATAAATGCGCAAAAGTGAATAAAATGCAAATGCAAACGAAATTTCGTGCAAACAAGTGCTAATATTGTTTATTTTTTGTCGTTAACTAGTATGCGTACAAAATTTGTACTATTTTCGGTCCAAAAAAAAATATTTATAAAACACGTGCTTTTTTTGCGGTTACGTGACGTTACTACCTATTTTGGTGGTTACGAAACTTGTCGGAAACTTTAGTTGGCAGAATACAAAAAGGGTGTAAAAGTTGACAGATTCTTTGTTTGCCGGTAAACAGAATGAAGTTTTCAAAAATTTATTTTTTCCTGACTGACAATTACTTCTCTGCTCTAACTTACTCCATAAAAAAACTAGAGCAGAAATTTGTGATCTGGATTACTCTAGTTTTGTTTTGAGCGTACTCATGAGACAAAAGATAGAGCAACCTAGAGCAAGAAAAGTGTTCGATAAACACACTTTTGTGAAATATCTCGATCTGGCGTAAGCTAGAGCAGCCCAATAAACAAACCTAAAATAAATTCGAGACCAATATAACACACAAATCGTAAAAAGAGAGATAGGTAAACTTTTAGTTTCTGCATTGAGTACATTCTTCATACCATTAGCCGGCAATTATTTGCTGGGAGAAGGAAACTAACACATTCACATATTCAGTTGCCTCTAATAGCCGACGCCAAAAATGGAATTTTTTTGCGCGTTTTGGAAACTTGCAACTTTGATTGCAAATATCTCTTCAGAGAAGCAAAATATTAAAAAAGCCTATATAATTATCACATTATCGATGTTAATCGTTAATCTGTATGAAACAAATTCTCATGCGACTTTTTGTGTTCTTGGTGATTTCAATATGCCCGATATAGTTTGGTCTGACCTTCAAAAGGATGGTCTTTTGACTCCTACTAATGTTACTCGGTCTTTTGAAATGAATGTTATAGATAGTACTCTAAGTTGTAATTTTATTCAAATTAATGTTTTCAATACGCTTTCTAGATTGTTTGATCTTGTTTTTGTCGATGAAAATTCAATGGTTAGCCTCTCTGAAAGTTACCTTCCCCTATGTTCATCCGATAGACATCATGTCCCGCTCGACATTTCTATTTATAATTTCGATATCCCGTTTCCTCTCGCTTAGAGAACTCATCTTTAAATTTTCGCGCTTGTGACCTCGTCGCGCTGAATGATTCGCTTTTAGCTTTAGACTGGGAGCTAATACTTTCGTCGATGGACGTCACTGATTGCTTTGACTCTTTCCTAACTAAACTAACTGAGATTTTTCATAGTGTTGTGCCTATTTTTGGCGCTAAGTTAAATACCGGAAACGCTATCCTCAGAGATCAATATTTACTTAGTGTCAAACAATTTAATGTCCTCGACAAATTCCTTTACAATCGGTACATTGGAAGGCTTGAAACTGAACTCAAGACGGATCGAAAAGCTTTTTGGAACTACGTCCGCGGTAAACAAGGTTCTTCCAATATACTTACCGATTTGTATGAAGTGGAATGGTATATGTTCTCAATATCCTAGTGAAACCGTTGAGCTTTTTGCCGATTTTTTCAAATCTAGTTTTGATGATACTCTTGCTCAGAATGATGACTTTTTACGTGCGTCTCCTTTTGAGCGTCTAGACTTCGGATCTGTCACTATCACTCCAAAAGACGTGTGTAAAGCCATGTTCTCACTGAAAACCTCGCTAAAGGGTGACAGTGATGGCCTTTGCGGCTTTATCCTGAAGCACTGCTGTTTTCCCCTGACCGCTCCTCTTTGTCAAATATTTAACTTATCCCTGTCCTCTGGGACATTCATTAATAGGTGAAAGAAGTCTACCATCACACCGATTTTTAAATCTGGCAGCAGGAATGATGTCGCTAACTACAGGCCTATTGCTAAACTTACTACGTGTTCAAAGCTTTTCGAAATGATATTAAAAGAAAAATTGTCTTTCGTTACTAAAAGCATTATTGAGCCGCACCAACATGGGTTTTGTCGCGGGGCGTTCCACCGTTACCAATCTGGCTGATTTCTGCATCTCTGCTTTTAATGATGGCTACCAGGTTGATACAATCTATACCGATTTCTCGAAGGCTTTTGATAAAGTCTCTCACCAAATCTTATTATCTAAACTCGAGCATCTTGGATTTCACTCAGTGTTTTTAAGTTGGCTGAAATCGTACTTGTCGAATAGATCTATGTATGTGGAAATTGAAGGCTCTATTTCCCACACGTTTATTGCCACCTCGGGAGTCCTTCAGGGCACCATTTTAGGCCCTCTTTTGTTTATTCTATTCATTAATGATATTGGCTTCTGCTTTAAATTTTCTAAGTTTCTACTTTACGCCGATGATCTAAAAATTTATCGTAGAATAAATTTTCCGTCCGATTGTGCTCTACTGCAACATGACCTTAATAATCTCGTTGATTGGTGTCTCGGAAACAATCTCCACTTTACGGGTCGATTCTAAGCGTAACCGGACATTTTGTACCTAGAAGATTATCTAACCGAATATCGTAACCGTCGGTAATGTAGTTCATGTAACCGCGATTCTATCGTGCATGGAAACGCTGTCAAAAATTATAAATGCGCAAAAGTGAATAAAATGAAAATGCAAACGAAATTTCGTGCAAACAAGTGCTAATATTGTTTATTATTTGTCGTTAACTAGTATGCGTAAAAATTTGTACTATTTTCGGTCCAAAAAAAATGTTTATAAAACACGTGCTTTTTTGCGGTTACGTGACGTTACCACCTATTTTGGTGGTTACGAAACTTGTCAGCAACTTTAGTTGGCAGAATACAAAAAGGGTGTAAAAGTTGAGAGATTCTTTGTTTGCCTGTAAACAGAATGTTGTTACCACATTAGAATTAGGGCGTTAATGTCAAAAAAGGTTTCCACATGTCTTTCACGAAGTCTTCCATCACCCTACCATCATCTTATGAAATTGCCGGTGGTCATTTGGCCTCAGTAAATTATTGATTTAGGGGTTGTTTTTGACACAAAGTTTTCTTTTGTCAATCATATATGTTATATACTTCCAAAGGCATACTCGAATCTTGCTTTTCTTTGAAGATATGCCAAGGACTTCAAAGACCCGTGTACAAGGAAAGCTCTCTACGTATCTTTGGTTCGCTCGAGACTAGAATATACCTTCATTATTTGGAACACCATGTATAGCTATCACTCGGCTAGAATTGAAAGGGTCCAAAGGAAATTTATGCGGTTTTGCCTAATTTCCCTCAACTTTGAGGTACTGCTTCCCTCTTACTATTCTCGCTGTTTGCTTATTAATCTCCAACCCCTCTCTGCATTTACTAATGTTTGCCTATGATATTATAGTTGGCTCTTTAGACTGTCCTGACCTCCTTGAAAACGGTTCTTTCAATGTACCTAGTAGATCCCTACTATCGTTCTTACCTTTTCATTTGTCTGCCCCTAGGGCGAATTATTGTTATTTTAATCCATTATATCGTAGCCTTATTGAATTTAATAAGCTCGGTAGGAGTCTAACTTTTGATTTTTCCCTGCCAAGAGACTCTTTCAAGTCTCTTATTGAATTCAGTTTTAATGTATTATGTACTTAAGTATTTACTTTTAGTTTTAATTTCATTGTATATAGTCTGTAAGATGAAAATCATAGACTGAATAAAGAATAATAATAATAAGAAGGATCGAACTGTCCAAAGCACTAATAACATTGCTTAGCAACCACGGAACTGATCAGAAATTCACCACCGCATACACATCGCCCAAAAATCCGACAGAGCGGGTGAACCGCCCAACATGCGCGCACATGGGATCAGGAAATTCCACAAGTAGTATATGCCATGAACACGGAACAGCACGAATCGACACTAGCATCCGCGGCAGAAATAAATTTCGACCGCAATTGTACCGCATCGCAGGAAGTGGGAAAGGAGGGCCATGAGCCACCGGCAGCACTACCAGATTCACCACAACCGATCCTACCATAGAACCCGCCCATCGATGCCCCTTGTGGCCCCCTGAAAAGCTACGAATACAGCGCATACAAATTTTGTACGGCGCACTAACCCAGCACATGTGGAAGGGCAATAGCGCGGGTGAAGGTACTAGACGCCGACAATGCAGACACGTCAGCATCCGAAGTGAGCACAGAACAGTCAAACTCGTGGAGAAGTCAACATTATTTTAAGCATGTATTTTTCACTGAATTGTAATTCTAGTTTTCGCGTAATAATGATATAAATATATAAATAGATATGGACAAATCCCAAATAGTGTTACATTTTTGCCAAAAAAAAAAAATTGAAACATCGAAGCACAAGAATAACCTTTATTCTGGTATATTGGTAGATAAAGAGGAGCTTAAATTTATCAGCGTAATTCGTCTTACATAAAGCCTCAAAAAGATATAGTCAATAGATCGAAGATTATATATATAAATTCAAGTCGCAGTGTTTAATATACATTTATTTAAACACTACTGCACCGATTTTGTTGAAATTTTATCAACATGTGAAGGTTATATTTGCATACAAAATGTAAGAGATATCGTTAACAATTTAAACCCGAAAAATCGTCAAATATTTTTTAAAGCGAAGTTGGTTATTCAATAACATTAACACTTTCCCTCCGATCATTTTGAAATTTTAACAGCATGCTGATATATAAACAGAGAATGATTTGGAAAAAAATTGTCGATATCCGATAACCGGTTTTGGATATATCGATAAAAGTAAAACCCGAAAAATCGTTAAATATTTTAACAATTTAAACCCGAAAAATCTTCAAATATATAATATAAGAGATATCGTTAACAATTTAAACCCGAAAAATCGTCAAATATTTTTTAAAGCGAAGTTGGTTATTCAATAACATTAACACTTTCCTTCCGATCATTTTGAAATTTTAACAGCGTGCTGATATATAAACAGAGAATGATTTGGAAAAAAAATTTCGATATCCGATAACTGGTTTTGGATATATCGATAAAAGTAAAACCCGAAAAATCGTTAAATATTTTTGCTAACTTATGTATTTCTCTACCAATTATGTTAAAAGTTTAGCAGCATATAGATATTTATATAAAGCAATCTTCGGTCAACTTTTTTTGATATCCGAAACCAGGTTTTTGAGATATCGTCGAAAATGTTAAATTTTTCCAAAAAAAAATTTTTTGACCACTTCTACTGGTGAGCCAGTGAGAGATAGGCAGAAACGTTCAAAGGCAATTTTGAAGGGCTTAAAATTCCCTAAAAGGCTCCTTAAACCGATTCAGAATATTGCAAAAGGCATCCCAATAATAGAAATTTGAATGAATTCTGACCGAAAAAAATTCTAATTTTTCTAAATCTTAATAAAAAATGTCAAGTTCTAAATAGTAAAATATTAACAATATATCTTTACACTGATATTGCATTGAATTTAAAATATCAAAAAACCAACAAAAAGTATGAAAGCCACTAAAACTTCGGCAAAGTTATCATTCAATATTTTGGGATAATTAGTGGTTTCTTTAATTAATTTTTTTTTATATGTTTGTATTGTTGGGATAACTGTACTAAATTTGTGTTTAAGGTCACTGACGCCTAAATAAAAGTTAGTTTAGAAGTAGTTAAATACATGTCTTACAATTTTTTTACGGTTTCTGATATCTCTCGAAAATTGCCCATATTTGCCCCTTGTACAAATTTCTGTAGTGTAGGACAACAAATTACAAAAGTGTAACACGTAATAAAAGTAACACTGTAGCTGTGCCTACAAAAAAACACGCTACCGTAAAAAAGTTACGCACCAAAGTAGCTCGACATTTATGCCTCTACCTTGAAAACTAAAGGGAGCACATCAAATTCAAAACCACCGAAAGTTTTGCTGTATATTAGACTATCATTGCCTACAACCAAAATTTTAATACTCCGTTGCCTCAAAAAGTTATAAGCACAAAATCACAAATATTGATAATGGTCAAAAACAGAGTATCGATATTTTCATTGATGATAACATTTAATATTGGAGGAGCACATTGACCTCGCTTACATTTTTAGAACCTCCGTCTCAAAAATTGGAGTGTAATGGGGTGTGGTTGCTGTGCGACCTAGCCCAATCCTGACTCTTGCGTCCCCGTTCGTACACTCTGGGCAACGTCAGCTATCTAGGCTCACGGCAGAAAGAGAGGGAGCCCCGGTGGGGCCACTCTGACATACTTGGTTTAAGGGCTCACCGAGGTTTTTGCGTAGCGTCTGTTCACCATGAGGTGCGGCTGCAAGCGGGCGTGTGTCTTGAAGCAAGCGGCTCGCTATATAAATGTGTAAATATTTTCCAAAAACCCCGAAACGGGTTGTGCGCTGGGTTTGGGACCCGCCACTTAAAAAACTTAATTCCAATGAAAACAAATTCAAAGCCTCGGATGAGAACCGCCTTTAATGTTGACGACCCGGCAAAACGAATAAGGCATAATGATTTGGATATTAGGGCATGTACCGGGAATGTCCGGACCCTTTCAAGGGACGGTACCGCTTCCCGACTGGTTGATGTCCTCGTAGGCGCAAAGGCCGACATCACCGCCCTGCAGGAAATGCGATGGACGGGGCAAGGAAAGACGACCATCGGTCCTTGTGACGTATGCTATAGTGGCCAGACACACGGCAAAGCGCGTGGTGTAGGATTCGTAGTGGGAAAGAGACTTCGCCACCAAGTATTAGCGTTCACTCCTGTGGACGAGCGTCTCGCTGCGATCCGCATCAAGGCGAGGTTTTTCAACATAACATTTATCTGCGCCTATGCACCGACTGAGGAGACGGACGACGCAGAGAAGGACTCCTTCTACGATAAACTTGAACAGACTTATGATCGCTGCCCCCAGCATGATATCAAAATCGTGCTCGGCGACTTTAATGCCAAGGTGGGCAAGGAAGGAGTCTTTGGTCCTACAGTTGGAAAATTCAGTCTCCACGATATAACATCCCCCAACGGCACTAGGTTGATTGACTTCGCCGCTGCTCGCAATATGGTCATCAGTAGTACCAGGTTCCAGCATAAGCGAATACACCAAGCCACATGGCTGTCCCCTGATCAAAGAACTAGAAACCAGATTGATCATGTCATGATCGACGGCAGACACAGCTCCACCGTTCTGGACGTGCGTACTCTACGTGGTCCCAATATCGACTCGGACCATTATCTTGTTGCAGCCAAGATACGCACACGCCTCTGTGTAGCGAAGAAAGTGAGCACCGTAACGGAAGGAAAGTTTGACGTCGAGAAGCTGCGCACGACACAGACAGCTGATAATTTCTCCACTCTACTCTCACACCTGCTATCGGAGAGCAATCCTCGACCTAACGATGTTACCGAGCAATGGAAGCATATCTCTAACTCATTACGTACCGCCGCTGAGGCCACTATAGGGTTTCAGCGAGCCCGCAAGACCAACTGGTACGAATAGGAATGTAGCAATGCCTCGGACAAAAAGGACGCTGCATACAGGGAGACGTTGCGAATGGGCGCAACCCGCAGTGTATGGCAACGCTTTAGTGAGGCGAGGAAGGAAGAGAGACGCCTTTTCAGAAAAAAGAAATGTGAAGCCGAAAGGCGTGAGTGTGAGGAGCTTGAGATGCTGGCTGACAGGAATTATGCCCGAAAATTCTATAAAAAGATCCGGCGGATGACGGAAGGTTTAAAGACCGGGGCAAGTTCCTGTAAGGACAATAATGGAGGAGACCACCATCAACCAGCAGAACCGAACAGGTAAACCCCCCGCCTATTGACCCGCTCAGTCTTATCCGCTCAATAGTCTCCCGCCGAATACCGCTGCTCCGACACTGGTACACCCTCCGCCGCGTTACTTCCGCTGTCCAACCGCCGCTTGCCAACTGGGTCATTCCGCCGCTAGCTTGTTGTTACTTCGCCCCCCTTATCTCAGCTCAGCTGATCGCCACCTGTTGCTAATTTCCGGCCGCCACGCTCCGCCGCTAGATTATTGTGACGCCGTTCTTTATCACAGCTCAGCTGTTCGCCACCTGTTGCTGCTCTCCGGTCACTACGACCGACTTATGACTGCCGGAGAGAATATTCCATACCGACCGCTCTCCATTAGTCCGTCCGTGCCTACACGGAAAGCTGCTTCTCCTCGACGCCTTAAGGCCGTGTGTGTGTGTGTGTTCGATATTAATACACAAATAGCGTGTTATTATTTAGTAGGGGTTAGTGGGACCTCTGCTGTCCTTGGACAGACTGAGTTTACCTCAGCCCTCGACAAAACCCACCTCATAGTTTTTTTTGCTAAATCCTTGTCCGATTCTGATAACATAATCTGATACCTAGGGTCTAAATAAACGGCAGCTAAAATATTCGGGTTACTTATTATTAATTCTTCACTTTTTTTTAATGCAGCTACGAACTGCGGCTTAACCATCCAAGTTTTTCTCAACTTTTAATATACAAGAATACCAAGCAAAATACACATCGCTTAAAAGTAAATCTTGCAGTTTAAGTGGGCTAAGAATGTCACAAACATTTTCAACTAGCTGCCATTCATTGTTGGATGCAATTCTTTAATGTCATCCGCACTTTTTATGCAAAATTGTTTCAAATCAAGTAAACGCTTAAACATATTGTATGTTGATCCCCATCTAGTCACGCATTCAGTAATTGGCTTTCGTAAGTTTTTAGGTCGTAACAGGTTTACTAAGGTAGGCGTTCTAAGTTTTTTTACTACCGTTTTTACTTTGCCCCAGATTTCCTCTATTTCTTAATGGAGCTATGACTTAAAAAGTCAGCCTCAAGTTCTCCAAAGAATGAGTTTGGAATGTTTTCGCAGCAAATTTCTTCACCGTTATCGTCGTCATTGCCTCCATCATCATTGGCCAAATCTTCATCAACGGGAACATCTGAATTTGTTTTTAAATATTTATTAAAAATCATAAAATTAAGGAGTTGCGTGCAAAAAGGGCACTAAGTTATATGTGACCTTTTTGCGTAAAGCAGCCAATTAGAATGAAGAATCTATGTTATATGTCCCCTCCAAATATATATTTGATATCTTTTAAACTTTCTGAGTAACTTGGAAAAATGATCAGCTATGTATGAGTATTTTACTTTTTTCCAGTTTGTTGCTCATACACTTGTACAGTGTTTTTTTCTTAGATTACGTAATAAAAGTCCAATTGGGATAAAAAACTGTAAACATTTACAGGACATATATTTTTATAAAGTTAAAAGAATGTGTATCCTACTCTTTCCTGGTTATATGCAAAAAGGGCACATCTATCACCTTTTTATTTTATAGTTTTTGGCCAGCGATGTGGAGTGTCGCTTTTGTAACTTCACCAAGTAAAAAGATAATACTTTATATAAAATTATTATCAAAACTGTTTTATATACACTACAACAACAAAAAAGTTAAAATGCTTCAAAAGTTTAAAACACGAATATCTCAAAACATACTTTTCAGAGAAGTACCCTTTTTGCACGCAACTCCCCAATTATTTGTGTATATTTCTTTTCACCTTAACAATCTGCGTCAATATGTTCTTTTCCTCCTTCAATATCCAAGAGTTGACTTCGATTGAAGCTTGGAGCATTTTGATTAAGATATTTGGCGACACATACCATATTCGCCGCATTGTCGATTGTCATTGAGTAAACTCTATCCGTAGTTATATCAAATGATTTTAGCACATCTATAATTATGTTTGATAAGTTCAGGCCGGTGGGTTTCACGAATATTTCCTTCATTGCCAGAGTGTGTATTACAATACCACCATCTTCGATATATTGTGCATTTATTCCAACTAGAGTTCGCCCAGTGGTTGAAATTCAACCACAAAACCTTATTTTATTTTCCTACCTTTTTGCTATTTCTTAAATTTTCCTTTCTTTTCCATATTTTGTATATTTTTGGTTTCTATACATTCCTATTCATTTTGCCTTTTCCTCCCTCTTTACACCATTCAGTAATATAGTTTCAATGTTGATAATTATTTATTCTTCTTAGGTCGTCTTCATACGTATTTCTTTCCTTTCCTTTCCTTAGCATTCATTTGCTTTTATTTCCTGCTTTCATCTCAATTTATTTCTTCTACTTCTCTTTCCTTCTCTTCCCTTTTATTTCCTTTCCTTATCTTCTCCGTTCTTTTCCTTTTCTTTCCTTTTCTCTTCTTTCATTTCATTTTATTTCCCTTCTTTCTTTCTTTCTTTTCTGTTCTTCTCTCTTCTTTTCTTTTATTTTTCTTTCTTTTCGTTTCTTTTATTTCCATTACATTCCTTTTTTCCTTTTATTTTCTTTTTCTTTCCTTTCCATTCGTTTCCGTTGCTTTAGTTTCCTTTCATTTTATTCATTTTTTTAATTTCATTTCTTTTCTTTTATTTTTTTCTTAACTTTATTTTCTTTTACTTTTTTTCTTAAATTTCCCTTCCTGTCATTTCGTTTCCTTACCTTTCCTTTTCTTACCTTTCCTTTCCTACCGTTTCCTTATTTTCTTTTGTTCCTTTCCGCAACTCCTTTGCTTTTCTTTTTCTTTCATTAATTTCCTTAACTTATTTTTTTAGCTTTTCATTACCTTTCTTTCCTTTATTTTTCTCTCTTTTTATTTTCATTTATTTTCCATACCTTCTTCCTCGCTACCTTTTCTTTCCCTTCTTTTTTTCTTCTTTTCTTTCTTTGTCTTTCTCCTTTGCCTTACCTTCCTTTTTCTTTCTTTTTCCTTTTTACCATCACTTTCCTTTCCTATTATTTTCTTAATTTAATACTTTTGTTACGGCGGGTTCCAAGGTAGGGCGCGCTCGTAATAAAGGGAGTAAAGATATAAAAACACCGGTTGAATTAGTTAATCGTTAGAATTTAATTGCTAGTATATAATATCAGCGAATGTGTAATCAAATGTAAATAAAACAAAGTGATTGGAAGTTAATTATTTTCAAGTTGCAAGAATATAATAATTAAAAAAAGGGAATAATGGCGAAATGTGTAAAACTCGGAATATTTGGATATATTTACCTTCGGCTGGTTTGGCTGCTGGCGGTTTGAAGTTCAAAAAAGAAGTGGAAGAGTTAACACGAATTTAGTTCGCGGCCACCGCCAAATCCTAGCTTTTCGCTGTTATCCGGCGGGGTAAAAACGGTGGGCGGTAAATCATCGCAAATGAGTGAAATTACTGACATGATTAAATACGAGGGTGAGCCAATATATTTAGGCTGGTAGCCTAAACATGCTGGCCCCCTTTCGGTGAGCAATCTCGAGACACGCCCGTACGCGACCAACAACCAAATGCCAGGAAGGGGTCTTCAATAAAACTTAAAATTAAAATTAACGATGGGGATGGATTTCCCGTAGCCATGTCTGCTGTCCGGTGACTCCTGTGGGTAAAAAAAGAACGTTAATGGAAAGATACGTGGTTTTTATTTTATTTAATGCACCTTTAAAAAAAATGTATTGCCTAATGGGCTATGGATAGTAGGGTGGCGGATAGGACAAACCTACTGCTGGTATGAGCCGGATATGACCATACCGAAGATGGTGGGCTGAGTTAGCAACCCATTTATTACTGACGGTGGCATACCGCTCAGCATGATGTCCGCGTAAACGTCGGCGCCCAGAGTTAGGAGCACTGGAGACGAGCGCCAAAATTCCTTATCGGCTACTTTGGTGAATTGGAAGGGCGTAGCAGCAGCTCGATCCAGTGTGACTCGCGGGCTTAATCGCGCATAATTCGCTATCACCACCGCTTGTGTGGTTACCGTTCCTTGCGACCCGTATTTCCCTCTCAGAACTATTGTACACCTGGATTGTCGGGCGGTGCTGTGGCGTTGAAGGCCGAGGTCCTTGGCGAGCGTGGCATCAATGGTGGTGGTTGGGGCGCAAGGATCGATTAGAGCCCGTACTAGGTGTAATTTGCCAACTGCTTCAATTTGAACTCTGGCCGTCGGAGCTATAGCTATGAATGATTTGATTATTGCCGACGGTACGAGGGTATCCTTCAACCCACCAGTGCGGAATCCACTGGAGGCCGCATTCCGCTGAACGAGCGCGTTGGGCGGCGTATCTGCGCGAGGTGGATACGGGGCCGTTCTCCCAGATGGTCGTCGTGACGAGCGGGACGGACGCGGTTCCGCGCCATCCCCGTTTGGAGAGATCGCGCGATATGCAGCTCGCTCATGCCGTAAGAGGGGTCGAAAGCGTCGTGATTCCCCGAGGCTCTGATGACTGACGTTGTTGAAGGCGGCCGGATCTTCTCTCCTCTCAATTTCTTCTTCTATGACCTCCTCAGCTCAGGACATGGTCTTCCTGGCCACATGGATGGACAAGACTCCATCGGAATTAGCGTCATCGTCACTTTGTATGGCCCCCTGTGTGATGTCATCGATGTGGGTGGACGTGTGGTGTGGCTCATTGCACCGCCGGCAGCGGTCCTGGCTAGTGCACGTATTCTTCTGGTGGAAGGGCGACAGACAATTGGTGCAATATCTCGCCTCGATAATTACTCGCAGCCGCTCTTCATTGGACATGCCTCTGTATAATGGGCAAAGTCGGATACTGTGCAATTTTTGGCACAGACGGCATGGGATCGGAAAGGCAAGGACTCAGTCCTTGCGCGTTTGACGGAGCTTCCAGTCATCCTGGAATGGGAGATTTGGTATTTTATTTATTTTGCTGCTCCTGGTTGGGTGACGTGGATTGACTTTGGTCTGTGTGGTTATGGCAACTATGTGACAATAAGTTTTGACATACACTGTTTTTGTGGGAGGAAAATCCCACAAATTCTTCCGCCCGGAAAACAAGGAGAAAAAGGGGGCGGATTTTGTTTGGTTTGCCTTCACTCAACAAAAAAATTTTTTTAGAGATTGGCACTTTACTTTAACCACCAAAAAAAAAATTTTCTTTTGTCGGATTGGCACCTAGTTTTTTGTTTTGCGGAATTTTCCGTCAGATGGAGCCAAGTACCCTTCGATCTGGCAGCACATTTTATATGTCAGTTTTGACATCGCTCATTCTGAATACATCACTGAATGAGAATTGGCATGGAATGAAAATTTTTGGTAAGTAGCGTGAAAAAATATTAAAATTGCCTATAAACTAATATAAATTTTTATATTTTTAGGTAGTCGCATTGTGTTGGATATAGTCATTGTGATCCACAATGGATATAGTGGAGCGTATTATCCAAAAGGAGGATGTGGACGTGCATATGGACAAATGCAGTGGGAGACGTAACAGGTACACTTTTGCGCACGCTAAATTGTGTGCGCAAAAGTTTAAGGTTAAGGTTTTTGATTGAATTATTCCTTTTATTTTAAGGTTTCCTTTCCATTTGTAAATAGTGGTATTAATTTTCTTCATTGTTTTGCAGGTACAAATCAACTCGGCGACTCAGCGACCAAAAACGACAGAAGGTGAAATGTTAGGGATTAGTGATATGGCCCGGGCCATGATAGGAGTTAATTTTTTAGATTTTAGATTTAGCTAGGCCGCGCTGAATATAGGGGCATATTTTTTTTTGTTTTGTTTTTTGCTCCACGGAGCTGGGGCGATCGTGTCTGCACAACCTCATGCCCGATTGGATGGCGCAGGCGGGTGGGCAAGGAGAAAGAAGAAATGCCTGCGCCGGAGGTAATTTAATCACTGTGCTATTGACGCTGCTTGTGACTTTCGCAAGTCAGACAACAATTGGTCGGTACTATTACTACAGGAGGTGGTGGCCCATTGGGTATTGAAGATACTATCCTAGCATTCGATAATGAACGTATACCAGTGTCGTCTATGGTAAAGTACTGCGGATGAAAGTATGCCAACAAACCATTAGAGGGTATGGATGAAAGTGCCTGATGATTTCGCTGAAAAGGGTAAGTAGTTGGAAACGTATAAAGTGCATTCCCCTTTTTTTTTGATATTTTATTCATGCAGGGCGTTCGAATAGTTGCCGATTTGAGATCTCGATAGATCTCACAATTTTTTACCCTTACCGTATTCGTCGAAGAGGTCCAAATTTGAGATCTCGACAGATCTCAAAATTTCTTAAAACATGACAGCGTAAAACTCCTTATACGATGCGTTATCGAGAATGCTTCCATACGTCATCATTGCTTTGAAAGGAGGTGATAGTCGGGATATTTGCATGAAACATCGGTGTTTCCGTCTGCGTTAGGGATTTCTCCGGCTTCCTTATATGACAACGAATGCATTAGGTCTTCTTTGGCAGAGCGGTCATCCGTCTGCGCTAGGAATTCTGTTCCTCTTGTTTCTGAGTAGATTCTATAGTAGGTAGGGGACATTGAACGGCGGGACTGGTGAAGATAGTTGGGCTTTAGTCGGCATCTGGGGTTCCCTAATTCGTACCGAATATTTGTCATTAGAAATGGAATTAGGGGGAATGAGAAGTGGAATATTACTGCTTCGCACCTTCACTACCTGAGGGGAGAAGAACCAGTTTCGTGATTGGCCTTGTAGTTTGACCCCTTGCTGTGTCAAGTTCGACGACTCGCACTCGCTCGTCAGTTCCACGATGTATCTTTGCGACTCTTCCCAATCGCCATTCGTTGGGCGGTAGATTGTCCTATTTAATGACGACTAGGTCGTTTTGTTTCAAGTTGACTTGTGAGTGTTTCCACTTGACACGTTTCTGCAATTCGGTGAGATATTCCGATTTCCACCGTTTGCAGAAGGTTTGGTGTAAGGCCCTAAGCTTTTCCCAAGGGTTGATGAGTGAGGCCCGATTCTCACTTACGTCAATCTCAGGTAAAGCTAGTAAATGCCCTCCAATTAGGAAGTGTCCTGGGGTAAGCGGCCCCAAGTTGGATGGATCATTGGAGGATGGACTTAGTGGTCGCGAGTTGAGACATGACTCAATTCGACATAGAAGGGTGCTGAGCTCTTCAAGGGTAAGTTTATGATCGGAAGCGATCTTCTTAAAATGGCTCTTGAAACTTTTTACACCGGCCTCCCATAGTCCGCCCATATGAGGAGCGCCTGCTGGGATGAAATGCCAGTTCAGGTTTTGATAGCTATGTTTGGATAGGGTTTGGCTGCGAGCTTCCGCAAGAAAGGCCTTGAGCTTGGAGCGCAAGGCTCTGGAGGCTCCGACAAAGTTGGTTCCGTTGTCGGAGTAGATGTTCTTCGGACATCCTCGTCGAGCTACAAACCTATCGAAAGCTGGTGGCCTCCAAATGAATGGCTTTGATCGAAAAACAGACGAAGAGGCAAACATAGCCCTTTGACATGCGACAGCCTCTACCACTATATGATTTAATATCAAAAGGTCCGGCGAAATCGACCCCGCAGTTTGTAAATGCGCGGGAAAAGGTCGTGCGCTCTGGAGGCAGATCCCCCATAATTTGGGTTTGAGTCTGTTTGCGAAAGAGAGTGCAGACCTTACAGTTGTGGATGGTGGCCCGGATCATGTTCTTGACTCTCGGAATCCAATACTGCGTGCGTAGGAGTCGCAGCATGAGCTGGCTTTGTCCGTGCAGTGAAATCTGGTGGATAAATTGGACCAGCAGACGAGTGAAGCGACACTCGTATGGAAGGATAATGGGGTGGCGCTCGTTGTACGATAGGTCTTCAGAAGCAGCGAGGCGTCCACCCGCTCTTAGGATGTTGTCTTTATCGACAAATGGATTAAGGGGCAGGACTTCGCTTCTTGCGTTGATAGGTTTTCTAGATTGTAGGTCTCTCAACTCCTCAGGGTATTGCCTCTGTAGTCGTCTTCTTTATTTCGGTGGGTGAAATGGTATGGGACTCGGCTTTAAAGAGAGGTTTTGTTTTTGGATTAGTCCTCTGAAAGAACCTCAGGATATATGATATGACCCTTAATGCCCTCGGAAGATCGGAAAATCTTTGGAAGATATCTTCGGTATCACAGACTTGGGTAGCTGCGTGGACTCGGACCCGTTTTTCCTCAATGTTTGTCAGATATTCCTTTTCGGTCCGTGGCCACTTTGAGGTCCCTGCCACCACAAGGAGTTATTGATCAATTCTTTCGCTGAGAGTCCTCTGCTGGCCAAGTCGGCTGGGTTTGCTGCCGAGTCCACGTGGTGCCAGGCTTTATTCCCTACCTTCTCGACAATTTTCGTTACTCGATGAGCCAGAAAGGTTGACCAGGAACAGGGGGGTTTTTTAATCCACGCTAAGACTATGGTCGAATCAGTCCAAAGGTGCATCCTAAAATTCCCTAAGTTGAGATTTTTGGTGACGGATTCTAAGGTCTCGGCTAACAAGACTGCCCCGCATAACTCTAATCGTGGTAAAGAAATCGTTTTCACTGGGGCTACCTTTGTTTTTGCGATGAGTAGATTGACGTGCACCTGATCCTCTATGGTGGCTAGTCGGAAAATTGTAGCAGCATATGCCTTTTCCGATGCATCACAGAAACCTTGTATCTCGACGTCGATATTGGGTGTAAAATTCACCCACCGTGGTATCCTTATATGATTAATTGCGGGCTGATTCTACGCTATGTCCCCCTGCCAGAACGTCGTCGACATACATACTGGTTCGCAATATATTTGCTGCTATTGGAGACGAAGAGTCCACGTCGTCAGCCAGCTGGTGCAATGTCCTTATCACCAGATAAGGAGCACAGTTAACCCCAAAGGTCACCGTGTTCAGTTCATACACGCTGATAGGATCCCCTGATTTTTCACGAAAGACAATTCTTTGGAATTGGGTCTGGTTAGGCTTAACCCATATCTGCCTATACATTTTTTCGATGTCGCTGTTGAAAACATATTTAAAGAATCTCCAGCGAAGGAGTAGGATTGTTAGGTCAGTCTGAAGTACTGGGCCTGTATAGAGAACGTCATTAAGGCTTGTGCCGTTGGCAGTGGGGCAAGAAGCGTTAAATACCACTCTAACCTTTGTGGTTGTGCTCTCTTCCTTAATTACCGCATGATGCGGCAAGAAATAGCAGTCAGTTGAGTGGGGCGATATGATTCTTTGAACTTTTGACATATGCCCCAGGCTTTCATATTCCGCCAATACCCTGTTGTATTCGGTCTGTAGCTCTGGTGTCTTAGCTAGGCGAGTCTCATTCCGGTAGAATTGAGAGCAAACGCTGTTAAGAGAGGGTCCTAAGCTGGTTTTATTAGGAAACTCTTTCTTAAAAGGGAGGGCGACTATGTTTTTGCCGTCAGCATTTCTTTCTGTTGTGGACTTGAAAAGTTCCTCGCAATAGGTATTATCTTTATTAAGGGGTCTTTTCTTAGGTACATCTTCTAGCTCCCAGAAAGCAGTTAATTGTTTATCTAGGCTGATTTCATTGAAGAAGGATACTCTGGTGTTGGTTGGATGAGGTTCTTCGGCACGACCAGTTACTATCCAACCGAAGACGGTTTCTTGAGCGAGGAGCGTATTGAGGGCATTCTTTCGGATACCGTCTAGAATGATTTGGGGATAAATATCTCCTCCTAGGATGAGGTCCACCGGTTCCTTTACAAAGAACCTTTTGTCAGCCAAGCTTAGATCAGGGAATGATTGACGAAGTGTTGCACTAACTTGGCAGGTCGGAAGGTCTCCTGTTAGTTGGGGCAGGACTAGGGCCACTGTTTTAATTTGAACGAATGGATTAAGTAGGGAGCCCAAAGTGATTGGACAGGATTCCTTGACTTGGGCCGATAATGTGTTGTTGATGCCGGACACTTGCACATGCAAGCGTTTGGATGGCAGGTGTATTCTCTTTTTAAGTCTCTCAGTTATGAAAGAACATTCAGAGCCGGAGTCAATCAGCGCTCTAGCGGCAAAGCTAACTCCGTCGTGAGTTATGCTGCCACGGGCGCTTCCCAATAACACCCCTTTTGTCGAATTTGCATGACTACATGGAACATTATTAATATTTTCTCTTGTATTTCTAGACTCCAGATTTGTTCGAGCTTGTTGTGAAGTCGAGGGTCTATCATCAGGGGTCTTTCCGTGCCACGTCTGGTTTGTTTGATTTGGCTGATCATCTGCCAAATGGAGCAGGGTGTTGTGCCTTGCACGACACATGTTGCATCTAAATCGGCTAAAGCAACGTGTCACGGTATGTCCAGATGCCAAACAGTTCAAACACCAGCCGCGGCCCTTGATGTACGCTAGTCTCTCTGCAGGGGTCATTCCACGGAATTTTGAAAAGTCGCGTAATTTGTGCTCTGAAGTGTTGCACATCTTACAGGTGAGTTTTGGAACACTCACTTGATAAACCCCAAGTCTGGTTGAGGTGTTGGACTGACTCGTGGATGATTTTGAGGATTGGTTACCCTTAAGGTCGGAGACGGTTTCCAACGTTTGGAAACGATTGGACAGGAATTTGTCCATATCTTCCCATTTTGGAATCTCTGTTTTGCTCTCTATGGTTTGTTCCCATAGAGCCAGCGAACATTCCGGAAGTTTAGTGGAGCACAGGTATGTGAGAATTGCATCCCAGTTGGATATGTCAATTTGATGACATTT
Source organism: Campiglossa producta (assembly GCA_964058755.1). Lineage (NCBI taxonomy): Eukaryota > Metazoa > Arthropoda > Insecta > Diptera > Tephritidae > Campiglossa > Campiglossa producta. The sequence continues at coordinate 74,333,499 of CAXKVI010000001.1, forward strand.
GAGGGATGAGATGCAATTATTAATATCCCGTTGAAGTTGCTTGATTGCTGTACCGCATTCACTTGAGACGGCGCTCAGATTGAAAAGTGCCTTCAATTGGGTATTAACCAAAATTCTTTTTTTTTCATACCCGTCGGCCAGGTTTTTCCAGGCTGTAGCAAAGCCTTCATTGGTCAATGGACACCTACGCACAATTTCCTTTGCCTCACCTTCAGTTTTTTGGTTGAGATGGTAAAGTTTCCCAACCGGAGTAAGACGTGTGTTTAAAATGTATATGGCTGTGAACATATCCCTGAATGTGGGCCATGAAAGATAGTCGCCTTTGAACACATCGGTGTCACAAGGCGGGAGGCGAATGTTATGTTCACGGCTAGAAGTACCTGTCTCTTTCGGGGTTTGTATGGGTTGCGCTGTTTGCTTTTCCATCTGAGCGTTCATTTTAGCCATGCATTTCGTGTAGCATGTAAAACATGTCTTATACTTCTGCTTTATGGACTGCAGGTCTTCTTTTGAGGTCTCGCTCGAAGCCAGAAGACTATCACAAATCGTTTTCGATTTTTTCCACAACGCTTTCAGCTCCTCTTGCTGAATTGCAAGGGTGTGCTTATCTGTTTCTTCTATATTCTTTGAGTCGCATTCTTGTTCGAACTCCACTATGCAGTCGGACTGCCGAATATAGGCCTCCATTTTCTTAATGTGTTTGAATATGATGTGTATTTACCGGGAACAAAAGCGAAGCGTAATGACTTAAGGATATATATTGCTTGGAAAATAAGCGAAATTTTATAAAGTGCTACAGGTGGGAAACTCGAAGATCTGATCTGAAGTGAAATGTGTTCCAGATCGAAATGGATGTGTGTTTATGTGCCTTATGAAAGTGTAAAAATTAACGCCAGGGATATCCCTCTGTAAAAGCCAAAGCCGAATAAATACGTAAGTGATTAAATTTCTCGTAAGAGGTTTCAAGTTAGAATTTTTATTTTATTCAAGCTCAAAGAGATCAAAGTGGACTGTAAAAAAAATGTATTGTTACACAGTGTTATTTTTTTTATAGTTTTTTTTTATTCGCCACAAGCCACCCAACGTAGTGATAATGTGAAAGGATTACGCAGTTTAGTGTCAGTTGTAAAAACTCAGTGAATTTTGTGATGCATGTATAAAGAAATCATCAACCAAGTAGAAATAGACTGTTGTGAAAATTGGTGTGCTACACTATGTGGCAAAAAGGGTGATATTCAGTGCAGTGTTTTATGAGATGAGAAAAAAAAATTCACTGACTGCTTGCCTTGAGCTGTGTCGGATAAGCCTTACCACTGGTGGGGGACTTAGCCGATAGCAAAAAGGCGAAAGTGTGCTCTTCAGAACACAAGATTTCCACTTACTTCGTTTATTTCACAAACGAACACAAAATTCACTATACGCTAATTCACGTATTATATAAAAAAAGTGGTGCACCAATAAAAACCAACGTACTTAAAATTCTTATTGTGTTGTGTGATGTAATATGCTGTGATGTGATTTCGGCGATTTGATGCGATATGTGTGCGTGGATGTGATGTGCTAGTTGGCTGTGTGTTGGTATATATGTACTGTATAACACTCGCTGCTAAAACTCGCTATTAAAGTTTCGCAATGTCGCCGAAGTTTGTCAAAATTTTCAATCTCCAAAGGCGCTGACTGTTTTCAGTAAAAAGTTTTTCTTCAACTTGGGTTTTGAATTTTTCCTGATTTTTTTTTTTTTTGTGGCTGATTAATTTTCCTGGCGAGAATGACCAAATGTTACGGCGGGTTCCAAGGTAGGGCGCGCTCGTAATAAAGGGAGAAAAGAAATAAAAACACCGGTTGAATTAGTTAATCGTTAGAATTAAATTGCTAGTAAATAATATCAGCGAATGTGTAATCAAAATCAAATAAAACAAAGTGATTGGAAGTTAATTATTTTCAAGTTGCAAGAATATAATAATTAAAAAAGGGAATAATGGCGAAATGTGTAAAACTCGGAATATTTGGATATATTTACCTTCGGCTGGTTTGGCTGCTGGCGGTTTGAAGTTCACAAAAGAAGTGGAAGAGTTAACACGAATTTAGTTCGCGGCCACCGCCGAATCCTAGCTTTTCGCTGTTATCTGGCGGGGTAAAAACGGTTGGCGGTAAATCATCGCAAATGAGTGAAATTACTGACATGATTAAATACGAGGGTGAGCCAATATATTTAGGCTGGTAGCCTAAACAACTTTTAATTATTTCATTTTGTTTCATTTTTATTTATTTTATATTATTCCCTTTCCTTTAATTTAATTTTTTTACTTTCAATCACTTTTCTATTTCTGATTTTACTTTTTTTTCAATTTTCCATTTTATTTTATTTCACTAAGTCTAGCCACGAAGGGCCTTGTGCACGATCTAGCTTATTTGTGCTTTTTTTCAAAAGCATTTGCTTCTCTGAATCCCCACGCACAGATTTTGTTTTTGTAAACACTGTTTGTACCTAAGCTCAATAAAGTTGACGCGCTGGCTCATGTTATCTTATTGCTGCTAACAAAACAACTCACCCTACTGCAATGGATGCAAACGCAACAATGCAAGTGGTCATACCTACATACACCCATAACATAAAGCGAATGCGTGTATAGCACTTGTAGTGGTGTGATTTTCAAATCATATTATAATAAATTTTTTTTAATTTTTGGTTTGATGTCGCACACCCTGCTCGGCGAGACATATCGATACATACCAAATTTTATATACCTTAGAATTGTGGTTATTGCAAAAAAGGGAGAAAGCTGTTATGTTTGCGCAAAGCTGTCGAGTGACGCAGTTCACTTTTATGGAAAGTACGTTATAATAAGAAAAAATACAATAATACAATCATTTCACTTCGCAGTTTGGCTGCCCTTTTTATTATTTCATCTTTTATATTTTGGCGGTTTATTGATATGCCAACAGCTTTGCACAAGGGATCAATTATTTTGCGAAACCCGCTGTCTTCAACTCATTTAAGCGGTCGTCCATTTTTTGGGCCCGCTCTAAGCAATCATCTGCTAAATCTTCTTTCGAAATGCTCACTGTTGCTGATTATGGCTTTTTCACAATGTATTTTTGGATGTTGTTTTGATTGGCATCATTTTTTCCCCTTTTTTTCTGAAATTTCGCTTATAATTTTCTACGCAATATCAGCGTGCTTTCGTTTGAGGTGCCTGGTTAAATTTTCGCTGTGCTTCCCCTTCATTTTCAAGCTGCAATGTTTGCACTCACGGGTATTTGTTGTCTTATCATAAATAAAACTTTTATGCACCGGATTGCAACTAATTTTTTTATTAAAGAAAACCAGAATTATTTATTACAAGCTTTCTCAGAAACAATTGACACTGTAGTGAACTTGCAATGAAAAATGAAAATGCATGGCATTGCCAGCAGTGGGAAAAGAAACGGTAACATTTCATTTATAAAAGGATGTATGAAAAATCGGCTTAAATGCAGAATAGCTCCAACTCCCAAATTAAAAATCGTCATCCTGATCATTTCGGTATACTTATTGATGGGTCCATCTCTTCTTGTTCTATTACTTACAAACATCGGACCAAAGTTATAATTCCATTTCATCTTCATGAATGGTATAAAAAGCTTACATTTATATTTGCTATATCCATTACATAGATGTGACTATATAAAAGCGGACAACGGCGGATGCTAAACTCCCATCAACCTCTGATATGAAAACCAGTATCTTTACGTCTGTGGCAGCGGTCCCACGACCTGGCCTCGGAGTTTCGAATGGGAAGGAAGCTGCAACTGAGATTTCGGCAAGGGGAGCGACCGCGATGGCAACTACGGGTCCGCACTCCCGGGAGACATCTCCCCGCCGCTTCACATACCACGAGAAAAGATTGGCTGCAAAGATCCTGAAGAGGTATGAAGGGGTACCGCAGGAGTCGCTGTCGCCGAATTCCAGGAAATCGGTAGAGCTAGCGAAAGCTGTGATACCGGATTTCCAAAAATCTTACATGCCAAAGAGGTTAAAAGTTAACCCTTTCAAGCGTCAGAGATCGGACCTGGAGTTAAATCCCCCTCCCAAGCGGCATCAGAATACCTCTGGAGCGGGCAAACTAAGCTTTGCTGAGGTAACCAAGGACAGGATCCTTATAGGCGTCCTTGACCGAAGCAATGACCGTCTGGCCATCCCCAAGGACCAGTGGCGTTACGTGCGAAATGAACTCGGCAACATTCTTCTCAACGTTGCTCCGGAGTTTCCGCGTAGTTCGGCGCGAGTAACGGATGCGGGCTGGCACCAGGGTCGGATCAAATTACTCGCATGCGAGGATGCAAAAACCGTAGCACTGTATAAGGCAGCAGCTGCTAAACTGGGTGAAGTCTACAAGGGCGCAAAGATAGAGGTCGTCGACTGGAAGGACATTCCAGCTCGTCCAAGGGCAAGGGCGTGGATTCCGGCCATCCCTGACGAACCCGACAGAATTCTCGGGATGCTACGGCTAATGAATCCGTCCCTCCCAACGCATGACTGGAGTGTCAATCTGGTCGGGGATGCGGCGGGGCCCGACAGACAGGTGGTGTTCACCATGAATAAAGAGTCAATCGAGCCCCTCAAAAGGTGCAATGGCCTAGTACACTACAGCGTAGGCCAGATCGTTATCCACGTATATCGTGGTGATGCTCAGCGCGCTGCCTTCTCGGCTGCTCCGGGGGAACCGGAAAACGAATTACCAGAAGAGGAGGCGGAGGATTCCGATGCGGAAAGCATGTTATCCGCCACGTCCCTTGCCGATATTGCTGTGAACAACTCGGAGATGGAGGACAGCCTACAGGACGAGGAAGTCCTCGACGTCACGGTGGTAGCAGCAAACGCTGAGCGATTAACATCTAACGCTACAGGCAGCAGGACTCCTGCAACGCCATATTGGGCAGTTAACCGGAACAACTCGTCGTTGATAGGCAACCTCCGGGATGGGGCAAACCTCGACGACATGGGGACGGCAGGGAAGTCTGTGCGCTCTCATGTTGGTGGTGCTTCAGATTAATCTGCACAAATCTAAAGTGGCTTCGGCTGCTTTAAGTAGTCGTCTTTCTAAAGGCGACGTGGATGTGGTCCTCATCCAAGAACCCTGGGTCAATAGCTCGAGAATCTGCGGATTGGGGACTAAGGGCTTCAAGCTAATTCGAGCCAGCGAGGAGAGCAAAGTCCGAACGTGTATTTTGGTCAAGTCTGAGTTGAACTCCTTTCTCCTACCTAACTACTCCAATGGTGATATTACCGCTATCAGTCTAACGGTCGATAGCACCCGCCTGACGGTGGCGTCGGTCTATATGCCCTACGACGCCGAAGAACCCCCACCACAAACGGAGGTGAAAGACCTGGTGTCAAATTTCTGCACGGGTAATCTTATTATTGGAGCGGACGCTAATGCTCACCATGTCCAATGGGGGAGTTCCGATATCAATGCCAGGGGCGAGTCTCTGTTTGATTACCTCTTAACAACCAACCTGGTAATTTGCAACGTGGGTAATGAGCCTACTTTTATCACTAAGACCCGCAGGGAGGTCATAGACCTCACTATCTGTAGTGAAGGCGCTTATGAGTGGGTCAGAAAATGGCGGGTTCTGGAAGAACATTCTTTCTCCGAGCACCGTTACATAGAAATGGTTTTAGACTTTATTGTAGAACAACCAATCATGAAGCGCAATCCACGTAACACTGATTGGCAGTTACACAATGAAATATTAGACAGAGACCTACCAGTACTGCCCTCACAAGCCCCCTCAACAGTAGAGGAGCTGGAGGATCTTGTTACTACATTTACATCGGCGCTCTCAAATGCTCTAGGACAGGCTTGTCCAGTGCCAAAACCACGCGGTAAACACAGGCCACATTGGTGGTCCTACGATTTGGACTCGCTCCGAATATCATGCCGGAAACAATTTAACAAGGCCAAGAGCTTCGGCTCTGAGCCTCATTGGCACGAATATAAAGCTAAACTAAGGGCCTACAAAAAAGCTCTGAGACAGGCGAAGAGAACCTCGTGGAGGAATTTCTGCACTGGCGTCGAAAAGGTCGACGACACAGCGAGACTTAGACGAGTCCTCTCGAAAAGTCAAACAACCATCAGCTATTTGCGAAAACCTGACGGATCCTGGACCAGCACGGAAGAGGAAACCCTTGAGCTGCTCTTGAATACACATTTTCCGGGGAATCTGCATGATGCACCACTAGCACCTGCAACAAACCTGGCAGTAAATATACCCATCACTGAGGAAAGAGTAAGGTGGGCAGTTAAGAGCTTTGAACCGTATAAGGCTGCCGGGCCGGACGGGATTATCCCCGCGCAACTTATAAACACGTTGGAGACATCAGCTAAATGGCTGGTATTTCTCTTCACAGCCTGCCTGGCTCTCAACCACATTCCGGGCTCCTGGAGAAGCGCCACGGTAGTGTTTATCCCTAAGGCTGGGAAGGCATCCCACTACGAGCCAAAAGACTACAGACCGATCAGCCTCTCGTCCTTTGTACTCAAAACCTTTGAGATGATACTAAGCGACTACCTCTCAACGACTATTGACAGCAACCTTATCTCTAGCTATCAGCATGCATACACCAAGGGTAAAGCAACAGAAACCGCTCTGCACAGCCTAGTATCTGTCATTGAGAAATCGCTGTGTGAAAAGGACTACTGTCTCGTGGCCTTCCTAGACATTGAGGGGGCTTTCAACAATATAAGCCCGGAGGATATCAACTCCGCTCTAACTAATCTGGGCGTACAGAGACCTCTAACTGGTTTAATTGACCAACTTCTAAGAGGAAGGAAAATAGCTTCTTCACTTGGTACGGTCGAGTTATCACGCTATGTCACAAGGGGAACGCCCCAGGGTGGTGTTCTTTCCCCGCTTTTATGGAACCTCACAGTCAACTCGTTGCTACGTGACACAAGCTGGGGGGGCGGGAAGATAGTGGCATACGCAGACGATTTAGTTATTGCATTCAGAGGCAAGTTCCCACAAACTCTGTGTGACCTGATGCAAGTAGCACTGCGAGAGGTTTCGAGGTGGTCCTCTCGCTGCGGACTTAGTATCAACCCGGGGAAAGTGGAACTTGTCCTCTTCACCAACCGGTACAAAATACCGCCACTAAGCCTACCAGAACTAGATGGCACGCGCCTGGGCTTGTCGGATAAGGCCAAGTTTCTAGGCATAGTTCTGGACAGGAAACTGAATTGGAAGGAGAATGTTCTTCAGCGCCAGAAGAAAGCTTGCATCGCTCTTTACACATGCAAAAGAGCCATTGGCTAAAAATGGGGGCTCAGCCCTAGAGTATGCAGTTGGATCTACACGGCCATCATTCGCCCAATCATGCTGTATGGAGTCGTCGTATGGTGGCCGGCACTGAGCAAGACAACATACCTGAATCTGTTGCGGAAAGTCCATAGATCCAATATGATCTGTATAAGCGGTGCGCTAAGGACAACGCCCAACGAAGCCCTCCAGGCCATTCTGGGCATTTTGCCACTTGATCTGGAAGGGTTTCGGTCAGCGGCGGCATCAGCTCTGCGCCTAAGAGAAACCTCCAGTTGGGGTGCGGGTACTATTGGACACTCCAGTATTCTGGAATCTTACAGCTTTCTCCCTCTAAGCACAGATCGTTGTGCGACCACTACAGTCGGGGATAGCTGCTTCAAAATAAACATTCCCAGCAGAGAAGACTGGGAGAGGACGGATTGGTGTCCCGAAACAAATGGCGGCACTTCCATATACACCGACGGCTCGATGGGATCTTAAAAGGTCTAGACGCATTTATGCCCTAACTAGGAGGGATATCTGCATATTGATAGGGGTATTAACCGGTCACTGCCTCATTGGTAGGCATGCAGAAAGGCTAAGTGTGCCCTACCGACGATGCTGCAGGAGTTGCAAAGATGATGAGGAGGAGGAAACAGTGGAACACCTCATCTGCAACTGTCCGGCTTTAAGCGGCGCGAGAGCACGCTTTTTGGGAGCTCCGTTCCTGGATAGCCTAAGCCAGATCGCGGAACTGGACATAAAGGACTTGATGGCCTTCATAAAGTCATCTAAGTGGTTCGAGGAGGAGTAACGGTGTCGGATGTCTTCTATGTGGAAAATCCCAACAACTCAGGGATTTTCCATTTGGCTGGGTCAGTCCCGGGACTTTCCTTGTGTGCCTCTGCGGCAGCCACTTGAACCTAACCTATATAAAAGGTACAACGAGCAAAATTTTAAGCAGAGCTCACCGCTTTAAAAATAACTGACTTAATGAAAAAACGCAACAAAATAAGGCATCAGGTAACGAATATATTTAAAATAACATATACTTTCATGACATTAAATGAAAAAATAATAATAATAATGTGAGAAAAATGTAGGTATGTATATTAAGGCGGGTCGATTTATTAACCTATATCGCGCCATCGATTTTTCGATAGGTTTGGGGCTAAGGAAAAAAAGTTCCATTACGCCTACCCAAAAAAATAATTTTCGAGCCTGCAAAATTTGAGTTTTTTGAAATTTTTGGTCGTTTATTTTTAAGGTTTTTTTTCATGACCTACTTAAAAAATTTTCATACATACCCTGTCCGACTCAAAATTGTCCGCTAAAAACTTTGGCGATAACAGTTTTTAAAAAAAAAAAAATATTTTTGGGGTTTTGAGGAGTGTTTTGGTGAAAAAAATAACTTTTCCGCCATTTTTTTTAAGGGTGTCTTCAAAAACGTGCAAAAGTGTTGCCGATGAAAACGAATTTGTCTCGTAGTTCCTATCCCACTTAAAATTATGCGATAAAAACGTTGTCATTAACAGTTTAAAAAAAAAAATATTTTTTTTTTGTTTTTTAGACTGGTTTTGGTCGAAATCGATTTTTTTCATTTTCAAGGCTCCAAATCATTTTTTATGTATATGTTTCTGTTAGACCCACCAATAAATATAACAAAATGGGCAGAGGACGCTGAGTTGATTTAGCCATGTCCGTCTGTCCGCCTGTCTGCCTGTCCGTCTGTCTGTTTGAACGCAAACTAGTCCCTCAGTTTTTTAGATCATCATCATCATTTATTGGCGCTTAACTGCCTAAGCGATTTTGGCCGTTGCATATCAAAGCACGCCAGTCATTCATTTTTAGCGATAACTGGCGCCAATTGGAAACCCCAAGGGAGTTCAAGTCATCCTCCACCTGTTGTTTCCATCTCAGTCGAGACCTCCCCCTTCATCTGCTGCCGAATTCAGGCGACGATAGGAAAACCTTCTGTGCTGGAGCTTCTTTGTCCATTCGCATAACATGGCCCAGCCAGGGGAGTCTTTGGGCTTTAATTCGCTGGACTATGGTCAGATTTGCGTAGATACTCGCCGTTGGCAACACGGGAAGGACCATAAATCTTCCGGAGAACTTTTCTCTCAAATACTCCAAGGGCCATCTCATCTTCTCTTGACATTGTCCATGAATCTGAGCCATACATCAGGACAGGTATGATGAGAGACTTATAGAGCGTGATCTTTGTTCTTCGAGAGAGGACTTTACTTCTCAATTGCCTACTCAGTCCAAAGTAGCACTTGTTGGCAAGAGTGATTCTCCGCTGGATTTCTAGACTGATATTATTTTCGGTGTTGATACTGGTTCCCAAATAGACGAAGTCCCTCACAGTTTCAAATTTGTAACTATCAACAGTGACATGGCTGCCAAGGCGCAGGTGCGCCGATTCTTTCTTTGATGACAGCAAATACTTCGTCTTGTCCTCGTTCACGGCAGGACCCATTTTTTTCGCTTCCTTATCCAGTCCAGAGAAGGCAGCGCTTACGGCGCGGTTGTTAAGGCCAATGATATCAATATCATCGGCATACGCCAGCAATTGCACGCTCTTGTAAAAGATTGTACCATTGCCGTTTAGCTCTGCTGCTCGAATTATCTTCTCCAGCATCAGATTGAAGAAATCGCACGAAAGGGAGTCGCCCTGTCTGAAGCCTCGTTTGGTTTCAAATGGCTCAGAGAGGTCCTTCCCGATTCTGACGGAGCTGTTGGTATTGCTCAACGTCATTTGGCAAAGCCGTATAAGCTTTGCAGGGAAGTCAAATTCAGACATGGCGGCATATAGGCAACTCTTTTTTGCGCTGTCAAAAGCGGCTTTGAAATCGACAAAGAGATGGTGTGTGTCGATTCTTTTATCATGGGTCTTCTCCAGGATTTGGCGTATCGTGAAAATCTGGTCGATGGTAGACTTACCAGGTCTAAAGCCACACTGATAAGGTCCAATCAGTTTGTCTACCATGGGCTTCAGCGTTTCACACAACACGCTAGAAAGACCCTTATATGCAATATTAAGAAGACTAATTCCGCGGTAGTTGGTGCGGTTAGCGGGATCGCCTTTCTTGTGGATTGGGCAAAGCACACTTAAATTCCAATCCGGAGGCATGCATTCGTCTGACCATATTCTGCATAAGAGCTGATGCATGCTTTTTACCAGTGTTTTTACCGTGTTTGAACAGCTCGGCGGGTAGTCCGTCTTTTCCAGGCGCTTTGTTGTTTTTGAGCCGGGATATAGCTATCCTCACTTCATCATAGTCAGGTGGTGGGACGACTTTTCCATCGTCAGGGATTGGGGTATCGGGTTCGACGTCTCCCTCGCAATTTAGCAGTGAGGAGAAGTGCTCCCTCCATAATTTAAGTACACTTTGTACGTCGGTTACCAGGTCGCCATTATTGTCCTTACAGGAGCTTGCCCCGGTCTTAAAACCTTCCGTCATCCGCCGGATCTTTTCATAGAATTTTCGGGCATCATTCCTGTCAGCCAGCATCTCAAGCTCCTCACACTCACGCCTTTCGGCCTCACTTTTCTTTTTTCTGAAAAGGCGTCTCTCTTCCTTCTTTGCCTCACGATATTGTTGCCATACACTGCGGGTTGCCCCCGTTCGCAACGTCTCCTTGTAGGCAGCGTCCTTTTTTTTTCGAGGCAGTTTTGCATTCCTCATCGTACCAGTTGTTCTTGCGGGCTCGCTGGAATCCTATAGTGGCCTCAGCGGCGGTACGCAATGAGTGAGAGATATGCTTCCATTGCTCGGTTACATCGTTAGGTCGGGGATTGCCCTCTGCTAGCAGGTGTGAGAGTCGAGTTGTGAAATTATCAGCTGTCTGTGTCATGCGCAGCTTCTCGACGTCAAACTTTCCTTCCGTTACTGTGCGCACTTTCTTCGTTGCACAGAGGCGTGTGCGTATCTTGGCTGCGACAAGATAATGGTCAGAGTCTATATTGGGACCACGCAGTGTACGCACGTCCAGAACGGTGGAGCTATGTCTGCCGTCAATCAAGACATGATCAATCTGGTTTCTAGTTCTTTGATCAGGGGACAGCCATGTGGCTTGGTGTATTCGCTTATGCTGGAACCTGGTACTACTGATGACCATATTGCGAGCAGCGGCGAAGTCAATCAACCTAGTGCCGTTGGGGGATGTTAGATATCTCGATAAAATTTGGCATACAGATGTATACTGGCATTATAGGAGATATATGTCGGATCCGGTAGGATCGGACCACTATAGCATATATCTTCCATATAACCGATCGTTCAGATAAAAGGTTTATTGCCATTTCTCCCTCTTTTTAGAGATTAAAGCATGAAACTTGGTAAAGTACGTGCTTATTGACCATTAAAAATGTGATCAAAAAATTATCAAATTGGAAATTAAAACATAAAACTTTTGAACTAGTTTGAACTATTTATTGAAATTATGAAAATGACAGTTTGCAGTTGCAGTTTACAAAAAAGTGTGAAAAATATGGGAATTCATTTTAAAGTTCAGAGATTTCCTTGCAAATCCTGCTTGGATTCCATTCGGCTCACTTTACTTCGGCTTTCTACTGTAGTCGCCATAATCCCTTCGCGATTTTCATGAATGGCACGTTTAGATACGTTGGATACTAGCTGAACGTACCGCTCGGTGCCTTGAATATGGCATGGAATGTTCGGATCCGGAAGCGGTGGATCTTCTTCGTCTTCAAAATAAGCTTTCAAATGTTCATACGGTATGCCTCTTGTGAATGGCCGTTCTGACAGCTCATTATCGTCGTTCAAATCAATCATATGAACGTACTCAGTGCAATCAAAATTAATTTTTAGTTTTACGTAGGCATCAATTAAATTATCCCGAATATATAAAATTTTTTTCAGTGCATAATTCCGAATATGTTTTCGGTCGTCGAAGAGCATGCTGAGTAAAACATTTTCACAATGTGCAAAATAGGAATTATTATCAATTGTGTTGTTGATCACTTAACGTAAATTGTTTGGCAAATATTGCGTCCATCGTATGAATTTTCCAAGCAAAGCACTAGCGTATACAACCGACTTATAATATTTGACGTTAAAATACATGGGCACGTACACGCACATTATGTATGTTGCCAAGATTTTCAAATTCTTGGATGGAGTGTTGGTTGTAGCGTAAAGACGAAGGATTCTACAGGCTTTTGTGAGCCATCTAGCATGTTTATAGGGCCCGGTGTAATCATAGCCAGTGAAGTTGGAACGTAGCCATTCGAAATAGCATTAGCAATTTTGTATAGATACTTCGCATCCGTTGATAGTTTCTTCTCTTCATCTTCATCCAAGCGTGGTGGCATGTTTTCAAGTGGAATCGCTTCAATTTTAAAATTTAAGTGAAGTTAAGCTTTGAACTCGCAATATCAACTGAAACAACTTCCTACAATATCTCAATAAGGCTAAGAGTCAGGTAGAAATAGTTTTTGCCTACAATCTTCAGTTTGTATTGTGCTACCTAAACGAGGGATGTAGTTTAGAAGGGGGCACATTCGCCACTGGGGCACATATGCATGAGCTGCAGTAAATCGACAGTAATGGTGAGTTCATCTTTTTACAAACAGGTAGAAAGTTTTTTCGTTGACAAGCCGATTATGTACTCGTGGTTCCAAGGTCATGATCATTATTACAAACGCAAAACAGTTTTCAACTGTGTTGGAGGCAGGCTTTAAACATTCACAAAAATATAAATTAATTTGTCTCAACATATTGCAGATATATAACAATTATGCTAAGAGACGCCTACCCCTTGCCTCTAGCATTCATTAAAAAAAGGCTGTTAAACAATCAACAATGGGGAGTTATGAAAAAAATATCTTATATGAACAATTGGTTCTAACGGAAACATACACACAAAAAATGATTTGGGAGAAATGGCAATAAACCTTTTATCTGAACGATCGGTTATATGGGAGATATATGCTATAGTTTCAAGTTTCAAGTTTATTTTCATTATTTTTGCACATGTGAGACTATTGTCTCTTAAAGTACATCAACTTATGGAAAACTAACATCTGAGATGAATTTTGATTATCGCCTTAATTTTAAGAAAGAAATACATATTAATGATAAATAATCACTTAATAACTAAATAAATATATATATATATGTATGTTTGGTTTGATAGGTCTTTTGACCACAAAATATATTGCCAGTGTAAGTGAAAACAACCAATATAGATGTAGATAGATGAAGTAAAGAAAAGAATGTAATGACAGTATTACTGAAAGTTGTAAAAATCATTTTAATTGGTTTGATTTTTGTATATTATTTTAGAAATTCAAATAAAGCCAATCTAAAGCGCTTAGTGTTGCGTTCATTTTTAATATGATTAGGTAAAGAGTTCCACAGTTTGATGGCACTAACAAAGAATGTTCTGGAAGATGTCAGATATTTATAACGAGGTACAATAAGATTACAGGTCCTGTCGGACCTTGAAAAGCATAACTTTACATAGAGGTATTCTGGCTGCCTGTTCTGAATTAATTGGTTTAAAAACACTAAGCTTCTGTAGACTGCAGTTGAGTATTTTGGCGGAAAATTCCGATATGTGATCAAACTTACGTTTGGAAAATATATATCTTGCGCAATTGTTCAAAGCAAGTTGCAGTCTGTTCTGTGATTCGCGATCCAGATTTCCGAACACGTCTGCGCCAAACGATATCAATGATACTATGAGAGTTCGAACTAGTTTCAATTTTACATCAATTCGAATGAAATCGGCTGTGTACCACAGCTTCCTCAATACGAAATAGATTTTGCGTAAAATATTGCTAATATGGTCCTTACAACCCAGGTATGAGTTTAGTTCAAACCCAAGGCTGGTAACCACGGACTCATAACTAATGGCAGTTCCTTGCAATGATAAAGATGGCAATGATCGCACTAGCTGCCATGAATAGGTAAAGCATATAGCCTTAGTCTTAGTTGTGTTTAAATTAAGTTTATTACTTTTTGCCCATAAAGATATACTTTCAAGATCTTCGTTCATTCTGAAGACCAGGTCCTCTGATAGGCCAACTGGGCGGGACAAATATACCTGAGCGTCCTCTGCATACAAATGTATTGAAACACTCTTGCAACAGTGGTACATATCGTTTATGAACATTGAGAACAAAATAGGACCAAGTATAGATCTCTGTGGTACCCCCGCATCCAGCCGCTTCATCACAGAATAACTATTATCAATCACCACCTTCTGCCGCCGATTTCGAAGATAGCTTTCAAGCAATTTCACAGCACTACCAGAAAATCCAAAATATTTATCAATCTTCAACAGAAGGATAGAATGATCAACCGTATTGAAAGCTTTGGAGAAATCCAAAAGCGTTAGAATGGTTAGATCACCTCTGTCATAAGCTGGTCGGATGTCTTCAATAATTTTAAGCAAGGCAGTATTACAGCTATGAAAGGCCCTATATCCAGACTGATTTTCGTTCATAAGTTTATTCGTATTAAGGTAATCCGTAATTTGTGCGACCATCATTTTCTCCCAGACTTTCGATAAAACCGGCAGAATGCTTGTAGGACGAAAATCGGTTGATAAAGTTGCAGACAGCAACTGGAATAACTTTAGCTACCTTCCAAGAATCGGGAAAGATTGAAGTTGTGATGGAAAAGTTAATTATGTGAGTAAGAGACGAGGCTATGTTATGGACTATTAGCTTCGAAAATCTAAGACTGATACCATCCTCTCCAGTGGCATTCGATTTGATAGAAAGCATACTTTTTATTACGTCATGCTCTGTTACTGCATTAAAGTGGAAGGCATTTACCGGATTATAAACTAAATTTTGATTGATACTGAAATTACCGCTTTTGCTGAATTTACTTGCCTGTAAAAAGAAGTCATTCATGAAATCTGGGTCCAAGTTACAACCTATGTTATTTTTACCTCCTATACCGATGGATTTTAAATTTTTCCACAGACTTTTAGTCGGTAAGTCAGTATCAAGCGTTGACTGGAAAAATCTTCTTTTCGAAATTCTTAGGGACAATGTATCTTGATTTCTGGCTTGGCGATAAAAAGCCCAGTTAGTGTCTGTTGGATTTCTCTTCCAACGGTTGTAAAACTTGTTACGTGTTTTAATAGCCGACATAACATCTGTAGTAAACCACGGCTGTTGCTTGCTTCGAACCCTTACTTCCTGTATATATTTATTAAATAAATAAATAATTTGACTGGCTAAAAAGTTCAGTTTTTCATTTATACTAGGGTACATCCATACGCTGTTCCAATTCAGAATATTAGTTTCATGCGCAAGCTCAGAAAAGTTAACCGCCGCAAAGTCTCGATAATAAAAGTGAGTTGGAGTTGTACAATTGAGGTCAATATTATAAGATAGAAACTGCAAGTCATGGTCCGATACTCCGGCAAACGAAAATTGGTCATAATGGAGCACGTCGGAACAGTTGGATGTACACATCAAGTCTAGCATGCTGGGATTGCAGTTTGGTGAAAAGCGAGTGGGAAACTTATTAACAACATCCATGCCAATGGAGTTTAAGGTATCTCTAATTTTAAAGATCGAGAATCGTTATTAAGCATGTCAATATTTAAGTCCCCACAAAGTAAAATATGTTCATACACATGTGAAAATTGTGCTAATTGCGAAAATAGAGAATCTAGTTCAAACAGTTTACTCGGGTTGTATGCGCATATAATTAGACACTTCGTAAAACTATCTCCGACCTCCATCATTAAAAACTCAACGGGATCATTTACTTTTGATTTATAAATCACTTTATGGGGAATATTATTTTTGCAATATATGGCGACGCCGCCACCTCTAGCACCAGTTTTCCTATCGTTTCTTGTAATCCTGTAACCATGTAAATCATACAAACCATCGTCTATATCTTCATTAAACCACGTCTCTGTAACGCATATCAAGTTAATATTCAAGTTTTCTAAAATATAGTTAAAGTAATCAAGCTTTGGCATATTTAAGCTACGGGCATTTATATGGCATAGCTGAAAACCTGGGTGACTTTTACTTACAGTATTTAACATAAACTTAACACATTCGTTGTCAGTGTTCAAACGCTCATTTATGCTAACCATGATCATAAACGCACCTAGCACTGTATAATTGGCCTTTAACAGTGGAATGCCTCAAATCAAAACAAAGTGATAGAATTGGAGAAAGATTATACATATTAATACATACATGCATATGTGGGAGAGAAAGATAGGTACTCTGACTAGGAGTTAAAAAGAAATTAAAAATTGTAAACATTTTATTGTTGTTGTACGCGCGATAGATTTTGAGGTGTTTCGGATGTACTCTTTGCTTCGCTGACAATGCCATCAATATCGCTTATGCTGTTCACAGGTATTGGTTCTTTATTTCGCTGCGCTCTCACATAAACTTTGCCTCTTAGACTAAAAGCAGATGCCAATAATTTCTGACGTTTCAGCAGTGTAGCATGGTGCATGAATTCTCTATTTCGCTTCGTAAGACTCTCATGTACATATATACTACCATAGCCAACTTCATCAATGTCAGAGAGTATTAGCGGTCTCTTCTTCAATTTACAAAACGCAGCAACAGCTCTAAGCAGTTGACTTCTGTCGTGTGCTGTGTTTAACTTAATTAGAATGGGAGCGAGGTTGGATCGGTTGTTATTGTTATTTGTGCGCATACGAAAGAATTGTCGCATATTAGGTGGTTCGAGACTTATGGCACTACACAGCTTTGTGAATAAATTGCTAATATTTTCATCTCTAGTAGGTGGTATTCCTACCAGGACGACATCAGTGGAGACCGCACTTTCTTCAAATTTTTGAATTTCCTCATACATATTATTAGCATTGTTTTTTAACAATTCCAATTCTTTGTATATGTTTTCCACACCTTCCACTCTTTCTTCAATTTTCCCAACTCGTTCCTTTGTATTTGTCAACTCACCGGCTATCTCACTTATTCGCGGCATGACCCTATCCTCCAAACTCTTCATTAACTCGTTCAGATGCTTTGTCATGTTTTCTTCGTGTTTTTTCAATTTTTCCTCCCACATATTAAGAAGCTGGTCATTTGCAATACCATCCCCTTTTACACCTCGCTCTGCAGTTCGGTTGGCGCTATTAGTGTTGGGCGACAGAACATTGCTCGTTGTTTTTAGTAGCAGTTGTTGTCTCCTTGTTGTCATATTATTTCCAGCCTCTTGTGGCATTTTATGTGAGTACGAAAATTTTTGATGCGAATATACGGAGAAAGACCAATGCAAAAATAAAATTACCTGTTGTTTGTTCAGATGTATTTATATTTCAATTTTTTAAGCAAAGCCGGTAGTTACACACATTCACAAATTTCTTAACAATATACAGCAGAAAACTTAAATTTTTGTCAGCGAAAATTTACACGTCTACTCAGCTCGTTGCATTGTAGTTTTATTTTATAGTGGTCTGATCCTACCGGATCCGACATATATCTCCTATAATGCCAGTATACATCTGTATGCCAAATTGCGTCGAGATATCTAAAAAACAGAGGGACTAGTTTGCGTTCAAACAGACAGACGGACAGACAGACAGACGGACAGACAGACGGACGGACGGACAGACGGTCATGGCTAAATCAACTCAGCTCGTCCTCTGCCCATTTTGGTTTATTTATTGGTGGGTCTAACGAAAACATATACATAAAAAATGATTTGGAGCCTGGAAAATGAAAAAAATCGATTTCGACCAAAACAAGTCTCAAAAACAAAAAAAAATATTTTTTTTTTAAACTGTTAATGCCAACGTTTTTATCGCATAATTTTAGGTGGGATAGGAACTACGAGACAAATTCGTTTTCATCGGCAACACTTTTGCACGTTTTTGAAGAAACCTTTAAAAAAAAATGGCGGAAAAGTTATTTTTTTTCACCAAAACACTCCTCAAAACTCCAAAAATATTTTTTTTTTTCAAAAAACTTTTATCACCAAAGTTTTTACCGGATAATTTTAAGTCGGACAGGGTATGTATGAAAATTTTTAAGTCAAATGACCTACTTAGTCACGAAAAAAACCTTAAAAATAAACGAAAAAAAATTTCAAAAAACTCAAATTTTGCAGACTCGAAAATTATTTTTTTGGGTAGGCATAGTGGAACTTTTTTTTTCCTGAACCCAAAACCTATCGGAAAATCGATGGCGCGATATGGGTTAACTTTCTTCCATACAAATCGACCCGCCTTAATGTATATACATTTTACAAAATTTCTATTTCACAATTTTCTATAACTTGCTCTGAACTATCATATATGTTAGATGTGTTGAACTACATAGGTTCCCTATGTACAGTCACTTCTCAGAGCAGAAAACCCAGGACATCGCTATGGATCTCTGCGCAGTGGAACCACCCGGGGTTTTACCTCGGCCAAGGACTGTCACTTTCAATGTAACCCTGTTTAGTCTGTTTTGTCCCATTCCGAAACTATCATCCTCCCCCCTTGCAGCAGGGCTGCAAGATATTCTATTGTTACGGGCGGGCGTTGAGCCGAACCCCGGACCAAAAGAATGGATATGCAGTGTCTGTTGCAAAAAGATATATATTAAACGGTCGCATTCTGTGCAATGCTTCTCGTGTAAGAGATGGCTCCATAAATCTGGATGTTCAGTGCTTAACCTTAACATCCACAGACCCCGTACTTTCTTTAGTACTTTCGTGGCCCCTTGTTGTTTGCGCCCTCGGGCGTGCCGCGGTAAGCGCCGTTCAAGCGCACCCCTACCGCCACTTTCTAGTAGCAATACTAATAGTAATAATAATAATGTCTTAACGACTAGCAGCACTTCTGCTATACCCGCCACACAAACTCCAGACTGTTGCTCGTGTCTTATGGCGTCAACATCACGCGCAGCAGCTCAACACTCTCGCTCCCACAGGAGCAGTTTAGACATGAGCAACTCCGAGCACCAGTCTCTCTCTGTTTCTATATCACACCCCCCCCCCCCCCCCCCCTCCCGTTTAAATTCTCACGTGAGTCAGGATCAACATCTTCTCGCACCTGTCTCTACGTGTACTGTTTGTCGGCAAAGATTATACACGCTCGCGTCATCGGTCAAATGCAATAACTGCTTAGGCCAATACCACGTACATCTATGCTCTGGGCTCGCTAACCGGAACCTCTGGACGGATGCGTTCATCGCACCATGCTGTAACACACCTCAACCTACGACGCCAGCCAACCCGGTTACACCGGGTCCACAGCTAACTAGGCTTAGGCACAGCCTTGGTCTTAGCCTACCAACACCTGGGCGAACACATCCGTCTCTCACGCCTATGGTTAACTCGACATCGACCCCACCGGCGCACTTCCAAATCTTACAGCACAACTGTAACGGATTAACTGGTAAGATCGCAGAGATAACTAATTTGATGACGCAATATGACATAAAACCTGCCGCAGTCCAAGAAACCAAGCTCAGACCTAGGTCGGACCTCATTACCTATGGCGGATATAACATCCACCGGAAAGACCGTCATAGAGTAACAGGAGGACTCTGTACAGTATCATCTATTTGATACCGACATCGAAGGAACGGATGATATCTTAGAAAGCCAAGGTATTGCCATCCGTACAGGAGATGTCGATCTGCAAATCATTAATATCTACATACCCCCTGTCTCAAGTTGCCCCACCGGTTATCACCCCGACATTAGCTTGCTATTACGAGGAGATAACCGCGTGATCCTGGGCGACTTCAATGCGCACCACGACATGTGGCACTCAAACTTGCCAGCAGACAATAGGGGACATGTACTTGCAGAACAAATAGATGATACGGCTTTCTGTACATTGAACGGAGACGCCCCAACGAGAGTATCGGGTAACTGCTATAGTTCGCCAGATATTTCTATCGTAAGTGCAGGACTATTGAACAACACCAATTGGCGACCCATACTCACGTTGGCGTCTGACCATCTCCCAATAGTCATTACCATCGAACGACCGACGGACTTTATTACACCTGAGCATGGTACATATATTAACTTTACCAAGGCGGACTGGGACAGTTTTCAGACATATAGGGACGAATCCTTGGCTGCTCTATCCATTCCTACGGACGTACGCAAAGGCGAACGAGACTTCCGCAACATAATTGACTCAGCCTCTAAACGCTTCATTCCTGCGGGTCGAATATCTCAAATAAGACCAAATTTCCCCGCGGAGGCAGCGGCCATGGCTAGAGAAAGAGATGAAGTGCGAAGTCTCAATCCCGCAGACCCACGTATAAAGGATCTCAACGCGGAAATTCGTAGGTTGGTCGATAAACATAAACTGGCCAAATGGAAACAACACCTAGAGCAATGCAACCTCTCTGATGGTGTTGGCAAATTATGGACTACGGTCAAAGCTCTATCTAATCCAACGCAACACAAGGATAAAGTAGATATTACTTTCGGTGACAGGGTGAAGAAGGACCCTAGGGGATGTGCGAACTCCTTCTGTAGACAATTTGTACTACATTCCCCGCCCGATAGAGCTAAACGTAGAACCATGCGTCAGGCGCGTAAATATAAAAACCAAAATACGCCCATTGTCATCACTGCCTCAGAGGTCAAGGAAGCCATCAGACAGGCTAAGCCCTCAAAATCCATCGGCCTCGACGGCATTGCCATGAAGATGCTGAAACATCTAGGCCAGGAGGGACTCAAATACTTAGCGGCTCTATTCAGTCTTTCACTGAACACTTTCGTCATTCCTGAAATATGGAAAAAGGCGAGAGTGGTTCCATTACTAAAACCTAGAAAGCCAGCAGACATAGGCGATTCATATCGCCCTATATCACTTTTGTCGCCGGTAGTGAAGACGCTAGAGTCCATTTTGCTCCCGTATTATACTGCAAATCTGCACCTGGCTAGTCATCAACATGGCTTCCGTAAGCTGCACAGCACCACCACCGCACTCAATGCCATTACAACTCAAATAAATAGCGGCCTAGATCAAAACCAACCAAATCACAGGACTGTGTTAGTGGCACTTGACCTGTCGAAAGCTTTTGACACAGTCAACCATGCCACTCTCATACAAGATCTGTTTGAGACACAGATACCTGATGGTTTCAAGAGATGGACCGCTAATTATTTGAATGGACGGCAGTTGTCGGTTAACTTTAGAAACGCAACATCAAAACCTAGACGTATTAGACAGGGGGTGCCACAGGGTGGTGTCCTATCCCCGACACTGTTTAATTTCTATCTATCGAAGATACCCCACCACCAGAGGCCGTCTCCGTCGTTTCATATGCCGACGACTGTAAAATAATGGCGACGGGGAAGGGCCCCTATACGGATGAACTCTGTACGAGAATCAATGGTTACCTCTGCGACCTTTCCAGGTTTTTCACTGAGCGAGATCTGACAATATCTCCGACAAAATCAACGGCGACGCTTTTTACGACATGGACGCACCAGGTGAGAAATGAATTAGACATTTTCGTTGATGGCACTAAGCTACCAACTGTCAGCCACCCAAAGTTATTAGGGATGACACTGTATAATACTTTCTCATTTGCGGGTCATGTGTCTGCAATGGTCTCAAAGGTACGTGGTCGCAACAAGATCCTCAAGTCACTTGCCGGCAGTACTTGGGGAAAAGATAAAGAAACGTTGCTGACTACATATAAGGCCATTGGCCGAGCTGTCTTTGACTATGCTGCACCCATATGGTCGCCTAATGTACATAACACCAACTGGACGAAGTTACAAGTCTGCCAAAATACTGCCATCAGAACTGCTACGGGATGTCTCCTCATGTCTTCCGAGTCTCACCTCCATCAGGAGGCAAAACTGCTCAATGTAAAAGAGCATGCGGAAATGCTGAGCAGGCAATTCCTTCTGAACTGCCACAAGCCAGCACATCCAAACCGTCATCTTTTGGACATAGATCCGCCCCCGAGAGACATAAGGAGACATCTCCGTAAGCATTATGATGAGATCCGCCATCATATTACCTTGCCGTTTGATCTGCAGAATCATAAGCGGGCTCTAACCGGCATCCACACCGAGTCGGTAGACACTTTTGTCGGATCTCTACCTGTGAATCCCGTTCTGAACAGTCCTCCACCGGATATTGCTGAAGAAGAACGCACCTTACCAAGGGAGACAAAAGTGACCTTGGCACAGCTTAGGTCTGGATATAGTGTAAGGTTAAACTCCTACTTATCCAGACTTAATGATACAATCTTAAATACATGCCCTGCATGTGGTAGGACCCCCCATGATATTGAGCAAGATATGCCTACAGTATTGGCATATCTTGCTCAATATTTAAAAAAATTGAGATAAGTGGCAACCCTGTGGACTGCCCGAAGTGGCAACGCATATAATCTTAGAATGAATCATACTATCTATAATGCCAAATTGTATCCAAATCGGCTGAGCGGTTCCCGAGATATGAGAAAAACGCCTGAAAGTCTGCAACATACGCCTGAAAGTCGGCTACAATTTCTATTACCGTGCCATAACTTCCGTTTCATCGTCATCCATTTTCTCAAATTTTACTCTCAATCAAAACTTCATATCGCCGCCTAAGAATTTAATTTCAAAAAATTGTTTAGTACATTGGCAAAAAAGATAAAAACGGCTAAAAAAAATAAGAAAACGGCTAAAAAACCGCTAGCGGCTAGATTCGAATTTTACCGGTTAAATGAAAAAAAACGGCTAGATCTAGCCGGAAAACGGCTAAAATGGCAACACTAGGTGTATCATAGCGCTTTCTGAGAATAAATCTCATGGCTCGGGTCTATTGCTTTTGAAGCTTGTATATTTGACTATATCTCATTATAAATAATATGGTTGGCAATAGATAAAGGGGGGTTCAATTATGGACCGGTATACCATCGTTTTATAACTTATCTTTAAATATTTACATGTTCTTTGTGAAAAATATAGTTGCTTAGCTATTTTTCCCACCGTATAATAAATGTGCTCATTAAAGCTTAGTTTGTTATCTATCTTTAAGCCGAGGTATTTAAAAGTGTTCACTATTTCCATTGGCTCGTTGTTAATTCGTAGAGTTTGTAACTTGTTGCTTCTGAAGTTCCGTCTTGAAAATACCATGAATTTTGTTTTATTGACGTTTAATTTAAGTTTATTCCAACACAACCAATCGTTGACTCTATTCAGGTCATTTTGCAGTTTGCTATGAATGTCAGTGTGGCAGTGTGTCATCAGCAAAAAGTTTAATGTCACAGTACTGAATACTTTTCACATTATCGTTTATATATATATTAAACAATATAGGAGCTAGTATGGAGCCTTGCGGGAGTCCAACAGGCACTTGTCTTTCATCTGATATAGGCGATCCAATTACCGTTCTTTGACATCTATTCGTAATAAAATTTTCAAACCAATTAAGTTCTGTACCAGAAATACCTATCTTACTCAGCTTATCCAACAACAGGTTTTGATCAATGGTTTCAAAAGCTCGCTTGAGGTCCAAGAATACGGCTAGTATATGTTTTTTTTTCAGATTGTTGTGGTATAAAACTTTTATTATCTTCTAAAAACTGTAGGAGCTGGTTCTTAGCAACTGTTTCAAGAATCTTTTCGTCAAATGGTAGGGTATTGATCGGCCTAATTTCGCCCGCTCTTAAGACCCTCATACAGTTCCGTGTGAACGTGAGCGTGAATGAGTGGAGACTTTCTATTGCGTACGCAAAGGAAAAGAATTCCAAATCAATTCTTTTTTGCATTCACGCACATTTGTCAAATGATTTCAATTCTCCAAAAAATTAAGAAAAAAAATCAAAGTTTGGCGTGGTAATTGTCAAATTTCAACAATATCTTACGAAGGGTTTGTGTCACTTTGCGTTCGCACACAGTTCACTGTAATGTGATGGTAAAATAAGCATTTCAAAGCATATATAACACTTTCACTTAAGCTTAAATGCACTAATATCAAAGATATTTTAGTTGTTTATCCGTGTACGCATGATTTTTTTAAAAAAGTGGAGTAATATCAACATATTACACAAAACAAATTTGTTCAAAAGCCGGTCGATCAATATTTTACTAATAACATTACTTTCTTTTGACATTGATATACAGTTTTTTAGGTGCTTCCACATGGCTTTGCTGTCCCCTAAATTGATCGTGATTTTGTGCTCCATATACTTAGATTTTTTAACCTTAATCAAATGTTTTTACACACGCCTGATTGTATTGTAACTTTCCCACTCCCCAGTTTCCGTGGCGATTTTGTGTAAATTTAATTTATGTTTGTTGAGAGCTGTCAATTCCGTATCGTACCACTTTTTCATGAGCTTAACACTGACTTCCTTAGAGTATGTCAGGCTACTCATAGCATTTGTTAACTGATTATTCAATAAAGTTACCTTATTCGAGATATTTGGGTTATCAAATCCCTGATAGCTAGACTGTTGTAGAAGACTCACGAGATTGCCACTAGTACACAGAGCCAAAGGTACCTAATAAAATAGAACAAAAATGATAAGATATCTGTATAGTTTTTCTTCAAGAAGATGTGCTTCACACTATTGTAGAGACAATCTTTTTAATGTATTCAAAGGGAAATCACATATTATTAAGAAGATTTTCTTTTTAATATTTCAAATGAAAAATAAAATGATTTTGCCTTCACCGAGAATCGAACTTACAATTTTCGGAATGAAACCCAGCTGTTTACCATCAGGCCATCGCTTACTTTTGCTTGCCAGCGTCTAATGACTGATATCTGTATAGTTATTAATGTTTTCAAAGGGAAATAACATACAATTGAGAATATTTTCATTTTAACATTTCAAATTAGGAAAAAAAGAGAGAGAATCAACCTTACAATATTTGAATGCTAAACCCAGCTGCTAACTATCCTGTCATCGTGTACTAATGCTTGCCAGCGTCTAATTACAGCTTTGTACTAAATGTATAGTTTTTTTAATAAGAATTTCTTCGTAAAACCATAGATATTTCCCTATAGTTTTTTCTTCGTTTCCACCGTTGCGACTACCCCTTTGCCCAAAAACTGGTCATGAAGACAATCTTATTAATTTTATTAGGCATTTTTGGCTCTGTGTATAGTTTCCCAAGAAGTTATACTATTCCTAACTCTCATTTATATTCTAATCACCAATAAAAATGATCTTATCTTATGATAGGCATTGGCTGCTCAGAATTTCATGCATATAAG
Organism: Campiglossa producta; assembly: GCA_964058755.1. Lineage (NCBI taxonomy): Eukaryota > Metazoa > Arthropoda > Insecta > Diptera > Tephritidae > Campiglossa > Campiglossa producta. Next base: position 74,358,960 of record CAXKVI010000001.1, read on the forward strand.
TAACAAAATCAGCATAACTCGAACTGGGTGAGCGGTATAAAACGCCTATATGGTATTGTGGGAAAATATTTTTAATTTTTATTACAATTCACCAGAGGTTATTGTTAATCGCTTTTTTATATATTTTTCGGAAGTCGATTGAATCTTGAACATATATTAAGACTCTACCAGTGAGTCTACTATGTGAATCATATCGTAAAAGTTTGTATGTTGTAATCAACAATTTTTGGTTTTTATATCTTCCGTGTAGAGGTGGGCGTCGTGGGTGTTTTTGACCGTGACACGAAACACGCACGCGTGTGCCCATGTGCTCGTGTTTGAAAATGCGATTTCGTGACGTGCTCGTGCGTGTTGAGCACGAAAACCAAAAAAAAAAACACGCACGAAAAAACACGATCAACTTTTTTCACTTTTTGTCTAAATTTACGCACTTTTATTTTTTGTAAATTATATTTTTTATAAGTATTTTAATTCCACTTCACTCCATATAAAACTTCAGTTTAACACTTGATTAAATATAAAGATACATATTTTGTATTTTACCAATAGTTTTGCCTAGTGTTTTTTATTCATGTATGTACGTACATAAATACTTAAAAAATATGTGTAAAAATATATCGACGTCTGAGTGGAAGATCACTCTGTTTCAAAATATTTTTCAAAAACGTCCTAGATAGATTGTTTTTGAAATAAATTCTTAGATAGAGCGTTGCTGGAAAAAAGTATTAAAGAGTGTTAATTAAACAAATTTTGGTATAGGGAGTTTTTGAAAATTATTTTGAAATACGGCGACCTGCCATCCAGTCGTCGATACATACCTTATAAGCTTTACATACCATGTCCAAATTACATTTACAAATATATACAAAAATAAAAAAAGCCAAAAAATACCATATTTTTTTAAATTTCGTGTGAATCTACAAAAACTGGATTTTTGGAACTATGGCCTTACCGCGGTGTACGACACATTCCCCTTACTCTTCCCTTGACCCTAAACTGGCCTTGCCCGGCGAGGGGTCGTACAAACAAGATGAACAATAGTAATAAAAACCCTAAAACTAAAGATACAACCATGTATACTGCACAGCAGAGGAGGAAAATGCTGGAGCGAGCGAGAACGCAACGTCGGAGGACAAACTCCATTTCATTATCAGCCGAGAGATCGACAGCGATGGCAACTACGGGTCGATTAGCTCTGGATAATAAGGGGGCAATCCCCAAAGTAAGTACCGGTACAAACACAGTGAAGCCAACAACGGCTGATGCTAAACCCCCAGTAAGTGCCGGTACCGAAACAAAGTCTTTAACGTCTGTGGCAGTGGTCTCACGACCTGGCCCCAGAGATGCAAATAAGGGAATGGCCGCGATGGCAAATACGGGTCGAAATTCACCCCAAAAGACATCTCCCAGTCGCTCTAAGTACTTGGACAAAAGAGCGGCCGCAAGGATCCTGAAGAAATACGAGGGTATTTCACAAGAGACTATCTTACCGAACTTCCAAAGCAATTACGCGACAAAGAAGGTTAATGGAAATCCCTTCAAACGCCAGAGATCGGACGTGGATTTAAAACCTCACCCGAAGCGGCAGTAGAATGCGCCCCTGTAGTGGGTAAACTCAGCTTTGCTGAAGTGACCAAGTACAGGATCCTCATAGGCGTCATTGACCGAGGTAACGAAAGCTGGGCCATCCCTAGGGACCACTGGCGGTACGTCCGGAACGCGATCGGTAATGCCCTTCTTGACATTATGGATGAGTCTCCGGGTGCCACGCCGATGGGTTCTGATGCGGGATGGCACCAGGGCCGAATCAAGGTATTCGCTTGCGAGGATGCAAAAACTGTTGCACTGTACAAGGCAGCAGCTGCAAGACTGGGTGAGATCTACCAAGGGGCAAGAATCGAGGTTGTCGACTGGAAGGACATCCCGGCTCGGCCAAGGACAAGAGCATGGATTCCTACATCGCAATGCCGGAAGAGGAGTTGGAGATGTCCGACTCGGAAGGTATGGTATCTGCCACGTCAAATGGCGAAGGAGCAGTGAACAGCTCGGAGATGGGAGACAGCATGCTGGGAAGACCTTTACGTCAGAGTGATAGCAGCTAGTCATGAGCGCACCAATGTTGATACCGCCACAGTTAGTAGGGTTTCCGCCACGCCAAATCGTAGTCTGAACAAATCGTCGTTGAAAGATAAGCCTCCAGACGAGGTGGAACTCGACGATACGGCGGTGGCAGGGAAGTCTGAGCGCTGTCATGTTGGTGATGATTCAGATAAACCTGCACAAATCTAAAGCAGCCTCGGCTGCTTTAATCAGTCGCTTTTCGATGTGGTCCTCATCCAAGAACCCTGGGTCAACAGCTTAAGGGTTTGCGGTTTGGGGACTAAGGGTTTTAAGGTTATCCGAGCCAGCGAGGGGGACAGGGTTAGAGCCTGTATTTTGGTTAAGTCTGAGCTGAACGCCTTCTCTTGTCCAACTAACTATACCAATGGTGACGTTACAGCTGCCAGTTTAACAGTCGACAGTACCAGCCTGACGATGGCGTCGGTCTATATGCCCTACGTCGCCGAAGAACCTCCTTCACAGAGGGAGGTAAAAGACCTGGTGGAAAATTTTTCCATGGGTCATCTTATTATCGGAACTGACGCTAATGCTCATCACGTCCAGTGGGGAAGCTCCGATATCAATGCTAGAGGAGAATCGTTGTTTGACTATTTGTTAACAACTAACCTGGTAGTTTGCAACGTGGGTAACGAACCTATGTACGTTTATTACTAAACCCCGTTGCGAGGTCATAGATCTCACTATTTGAAGCGAGTGGGTCAGAAAATGGCGTGTTCTCGATGAACATTCATTCTCCGACTTCCGGTACATAGAATTAGTTCTAGACTTTTCTGTTGAGCAGCCGGTTATGAAACGCAATCCACGTAACACTAACTGGCAGCTACACAATGAAATTCTATCTAGGGACCTTGTGAGGACCAAATATAAACACGTTAATTTGGCCCACACAAAACGCAAACACACCATCACAACAAGTCGCAGAAACACAATCAAAACAACATGTTTCAGCAACATAGTAACCATGGCAACGCAACAATTGGAGCTAGCAACACCAGAATCCGCAGCTATAAACGAAGCGACACAGCAGCACAGCAGTCAGTCAGCACGGAGCTGTGGTTGCGACCAGAGCTACTACTGAAGCACTTCTCGATTGTGGATCGGTGATTACCTGCGCAAGAAAGAATTGCTTCATAGGAGTGAGTCGTGGAATTAGGCTAGTGAATGTGTCGGTTATACCACCAAACACTACTTGAGACCTCGTTCGCACCCGCAAAAGCAAAGGCCACGCCACCGTAACGTGCAAACCGCGAACAGGCGACGCCCGCTCACCTGCGTCCAAGTGAACCGCGCCGCAAGTACTCCGCGAAGCAGCTACGTCAACATCCAGCGCTGCGCAGATACGCTAACGTTAACATCGAACGCCAGCAGAGCAGCAGCACACGACGCGAGAAGGCGACGCCAGCAGAACGACGCCAACGTCGACGCAAGCAGAGTGCCGGTATAAGGCGCGACAGAGAAACGTAAACGCAAGCAGAGCAACGCCAACGTAAGGCAGTGACGCCAAGCGCGGCAGAATTAACGGGATCCGTCTAACGGAACACGGCCGGACCATTAAATTACAACGCTACATTTATAAATGAATTAAGGAATAAGATTAGAGTTAAATAAAGATGATATGAAAAGCGATTTGCATGGTGTCCCATACATATTTACAAAATTATTGTAACTGGACTCTGGAGACGGCGAGTATACCCCTGCAATTATCAAAGAAGCAACGGGGCAACAGAAAAGCTTCGTTACAGTTGGCGCCCGAGCAGGGACCCTGCAAATCATTGAACGTCAGACGGAACATTCCTGACTATACGCCCAAGTTACAAAATGGCCGAATCGATAGACACCACGTGGTTGGACAACATTTCAAAGGATCGACTGGTATCCATCGCACAGGAATTGGGTATCGAGCAGACAGGCACCGCCCGGGAAGTCCGAAAACGAATATTAGCATTGGCATCAAAGGCAACAACGGACCCGGAAATACAAGCCAAATTTGCATCGTTGAAGGTCACCTACCAGGACGCCGTAACCTCCAGTGAAGACGAAAGTGAGGCGGAAAAACTAGATCCCCCGGACACCGGCATGAACTTGAGCAACATGCCCTCTAAACAGAACATACCGGCATTTCCTCATCGGGACACTCAATCCACACTACACAACCCGACATCAGGAATAGCACCAGCCGGCACCAATATGACTCAACAGGTAACCCAAGCGCCAACCGTTGTATTTGCGCCCATCATCGACCAGGTACGAAAGTGGTCGGTGAAATACGAGGGAGGACGAGATCCGTTGGCTTTCGTCGAACGGCTGGAAGAACTATCGGAGGTTTACACGCTTAACATGGATCTCCTCCCGAAAACCATGCCCGAGCTACTAGGAGGCACCGCCCTTCAGTGGTATCGTAACAACAACGCACATTGGAGTAGCTGGGCGGATTTCAGACAGGATTTTTTACGTTTTTTTCTACCAGCTAGATACTTCGAACGCCTCGAGGACGATATACGGCAACGAAGGCAACACGCACGCGAGAGATACAAAGACTACGTGCTAGCGATACAAAATTTGATGAGGCACGCCGGGTACAGCCACGAACAACGTTTGGAAAGAATCTTCCGAAATAGCCAGCCGGATTACCTGCTCTACATCAAACGTAGGGATTTCAGCAATCTCACAGAGCTCCTCACACTTGCCGAGGAATACGAGAGCATCCACGAGGGATACCGACGACCCTCAGACACAACCCGCCGCGAAGTAGCACGACATGTCGTAGGTGACAAAACCTTGGTTTCAACACCACAGCCAGCACCACCGCCACGACCAACGAGCACACAGCACCACTCGCCTCCGGAAAATCCGAGATTTGACCGCAACAACGTATGCAGAAGATGCGGTGAACAAGGACACTACGCCAATAGATGCCGAAATCCACGAAAAATTTTCTGCTGGGAGTGCGGCCGTAACGACGTACGCACCATAGAATGCTGCCGCCAACGTCAGGGAAACGACAGAGGGCTACACCAAAGGCAAGGCGCGGTGAGCCCGCGGAACCCAGCGCCGAATCAGCAGCAGCAATGTACCAGGAACATGGCCGCCTGTACGCCGTAGCCAGGCTCGGAGCGGAATCAGCCGAAGCGGTCATCGATACAGGAGCATCGAGAAGTTTCGTCTCAAGCAGCCTAGCAGAGCGTGTGGTAAACTCGGGAAGCGGAGAAATGGTGAGAGTGGCCATAAAAATAACGATGGCAAACGGGACTAGCACCACAATCTTCGACGCCATAAGGACTGAGGTGCGCCTTGGAGACGCGTCACACCACACAGTTCTCCACGTTATGCCCGGAGCAATCGACGACATCATACTTGGATTAGATACACTAGGGAGCATGGGAGCCACCATATCCTGCGGAGGAGGGCACCTCGCATTATCCAGGCCGCGTTCACAACATACGCTGTCACCAGGCGAACCAACACAGATCACAGAGGAGGTAACGCCACCAGGCAGGGGCAACATTAACACAGAGGAGAGGATCAACAGGATCAACGGTGCCTACGGCGGGGACGAGGAGGAACGAGTACGTGACTTCCTGACAAAAGAGCTCCGAAAATTCGAGACCATAAGCGGGGTGACGACCATAGCCGAGCACAAGATCATCATGACGGACGACCGCCCCATCAAGCAACGTTACTTCCCGCGCAACCCAGCTATGCAGAGCATCATCAACGACGAGATTAATGAACTGCTCCAGAAGGGATACGTCGAGCCGTCATGCAGCCCACACAGTGCACCTATCGTACTAGCTAAAAAGAAAAATGGGAAGTGGAGATTATGCGTGGATTATCGGCAGCTCAACGCCCGGTCCGTACCCGACGCATACCCCTTACCCAGAATACAACACATACTGGACAAGCTTCGACAAGCGAAATACATCAGCAGCTTAGATCTGAAAAATGGTTACTGGCAAATACCATTGGAACCCCAGAGCCGCCCCTACACAGCCTTCACGGTACCAGGACGCGGGTTATTCCAGTGGCGTGTTATGCCTTTCGGCTTACATTCCGCGCCTGCAACGTTTCAAAGAGCGCTAGACCAGGTCATTGGACCGGAGATGGAACCTTACGCGTTCGCATACCTTGACGACATAATCGTCATAGGATCCACGCTGGAAGAGCACTTTCGCAACTTGAAGGAAGTACTACTACGATTACAACGCGCCAACCTCAGGATAAACCCAGAGAAATGCGAGTTTTTAAAGAAGGAACTCCGATACCTAGGCCACGTAGTAAGCGACAAAGGAATTCACACCGACCCCGAGAAAGTTGCTGCCATCAAAGATTTGAAACCACCAAGGAACGTGAAAGAGGTACGTCAATATCTCGGTATAGCATCGTGGTACCGACGATTCGTACCCGACTTCGCCACAATCAGCCAGCCACTCACCGCCCTGCTGAAAAAGGGCAAACACTGGAAGTGGGGGGCCGAACAACAGGAAGCCTTCGAGGTTCTAAGGCAGAAACTGACGGAAGCACCGATACTCGCCTGCCCGGATTTTACCAAGACCTTCACCCTACAAACCGACGCAAGCAACTTCGGACTAGGAGCCGTGTTGACACAGGAACTGGAAGGCGGAGAACGCGTGATCGCCTATGCCAGCAGGAAACTTAACAAGGCAGAGACCAACTATTCATCCACTGAGAAGGAATGTCTCGCTATCGTCTGGGGAATACGTAAAATGAGGCCATACTTAGAAGGGTACCGGTTCAAGGTAATCACGGACCACATGTCACTAAAATGGCTAAACTCCATAGAAAGTCCCTCCGGCCGTATAGCACGATGGGCCTTGGAACTCCAACAACACACCTTCGACATCGAGTACAGGAAAGGAAAGCTGAACCTGGTAGCGGATGCACTATCACGACAGCCATTGGAAACCTTACGACTAGCAACGACAACAGAGCCACAATGCAAGTGGTGGTGCAAGCGAGTGAATGAAGTCCACACTAACCCGGAGAAATATGCGGACTACATAATGCAAGATGGACACCTGTACCGCCATATTCCCTGCCGGTCACATGATGAAGAAGCGGTCCCCTGGAAATTTTGTGTACCCACACCACTACGACGACGAGTGTTAGAAGAAAACCACGATATTCCAACCGCTGGGCACATGGGCATCCGCCGGACAGTAGCGCGGATTGCCAACCGGTATTACTGGCCCGGAATGTTCCGGGATATAAGTCGATATGTACGTCAATGTGAGTCCTGTCAAAAATACAAGGAGACACAGCAAAAGCCGGCTGGAAAGATGCTCTCACAGGTAGCTCAAGAACCATTTGCCACGATATGCGTCGATTTCGTTGGGCCACTTCCGAGATCCACACATGGAAACACGATGTTACTTGTATTTTTCGACCGCTTTAGTAAATGGGTGGAACTGATCCCCATGAGGCGCGCTACAGCAGAGGGTCTTCGCCGCGCATTCAGAGAGCGCATCCTCGCCAGATTTGGCGTTCCCAAAATCCTCATATCAGACAACGGCGTACAATTTACGAGTACAATGTGGCAACGCTACCTAAAGGAGATGGGGATACGACAACAATTTACGGCGCCCTACACCCCGCAAGAAAACCCAACGGAACGGGCGAACAGAACAGTCAAGAGGATCATAGCACAACTCACCAGGTCACAACACAACAGATGGGACGACCTTCTCCCAGAGATCGAGCTTGCCATAAACACCAGTGTCACCGCATCTACAGGGTATAGTCCAGCCTTCCTCGTACAAGGACGGGAACCGCGACTACCAGGGGCACTGTTCGACGAAGTTAACATCGGAACCGGCACGACTACAGCCACGGCCGATGAAAAACACACCAGGATGCAGGAAGCCTTTAAGATAGTGAGGCAAAACATGGAGCGAGCGGCGGCAGATCAAGCCAGGCACTACAATCTACGGCGGAGAAAATGGACCCCCGAGATCGGCGAGCTAGTACTCGTAAAGGAGCATCACTTGTCCAAGGCCACTGAGGGATTCGCGGCAAAGTTAGCTCCCAAATACGACGGCCCATACCAAGTTCTAGGGTACACCTCCCCAGTCATAGTAAAGTTGAGAAAGAGGGACGGGGGAAAGGAAAGGACGGTCAGCATTGCCGAATTAAAGGCATACCATACGGCAGAGACCCCCACAAGAAGTTAAAACTAATTTAAATAATTAAAATCAAGGACGAGAAAAAAAAAAATGCAGGCTCCGGTCATTCGATCGCAAACCACTGAGGTGACAACAAGTATATTTTGCTAAGAATTTTTTTTTCCCCGATTAAAACTAATCAACAACCGACATGGAAAGTTACAGCAATAAACTGACCAACAGCATCAAGCGCATGCGCAAGCGCTACGAGGAAGAGGAGGCAAAACGCCCGAGAATCGTTTTGATGGAGGGAGCTGCAGGCGCCGACGTCATCAACAAGCGCACCACTAAACGCGCAGTAACGGCCGCAGACTTCACGGGCGTCGCTACACCAGCACGCGCTTCAGTCACTGACGGCCACCGCAAGCACGCAGTTACGGGAACAGGCGTCACGCGCGCCCCTGAACCACCACGCGATCCAGGCGCTGACGACAACCGCAAGCGCACTGTAACATACGCTGATGTCGTGCGCGTTACTGCGCCTACATACACGGCAGGCTCCGACGCCAACACCAAGCCCGCCCCAGTACGCACAACCACAGCAGAAGGCGGCACCCGCGCAGCGTTGCGCGCAACAGCCGCACAAGCAAACTGTACCACGACCAACGCATCGGCACAAGCAGCAGATGGCGACAACGCAAAGCGCGCAACTAAAGGGGTAGATAAGGACGCCACCGCGGTCAATGAATCGGCCATCGCCGCAACTTATGCCGAAAACGAAGCCAGGCGCACAGCGGAAGCAGCCAGACGAGCAGCAGAGCTGATGGTACGCACAACGCGCAGAGCAAAATGGAAGGAAGCCGCTACCAAGGCCTACGACAAAATCAAATCTGTACCGGCAACAGGCGTACTCAACCGGATAAATACAGAGGATGAGGAGATGCAAGTCGACACACCGGGTAGTGACGTACACAAGGCAGAACAATCGCCGCCAGTAATAGGGGTCTCCTCAGATGAAGACGCGGCCTCACCAGAAAAGGTATTGTTAGCTGTAATCGAGCTCTCCTCAGATGAAGACGCAGCCGCACCAGGCAAAGAAGGGCCTAGGACAATATTCCCGGCAAGACGAGGCGGCATACCCCTCTATGAAAGCGACCTCAACTCGCTCAAAGGGTCACACTGGCTGACCGACCACGTCATCGATGCTTGGGCAAAGGGACTGGAAGAGTTACACGAGCAACAAAATACTACTCTCAGCCCTTTCGTGGTCGGTCAGCTAACTCAAAAAGGAAACCAGGAGGAAAGCTACAGACGCATACATCGCTGGGTCCGGAACGTTGACTTGTTTGGCAAGAGTGTGATCCTTGCACCCCACAACGTAGCCAAACATTGGTACTTGCTGGTTCTGGCCAATGCAGCAGTCACACACCACGTCGCCGACAAGGAGTGCTGGCAGGAGCGGTACGTATGGGTAGCGGACTCAATGCACAGGGCAAAAGTTCCGCACGCGACGCAGGCCTGGATGGATTTCCTACGGTGGGAATACATGCAGCGTTACGGGCATGACGGGTTTAAAGCCCAGGAGGTGATATTGGAGGTACCGCAGCAAAACAACAACAACGACTGTGGCGTCTATGTGGTAGAAAATATGGAGAGGGTACTGAGGTACACGGGACGCGGAGAAGGAGGCCCAGGGCTGATTCGACAGCCGTTCACGGAAGAAATGGCAAGCCGAAAGCGCAAAGAAATGTTGGCCAGGTTCCTACAGGAAAACCAAACTACGCAGAAGACGACCCAAACTAACACGCCCATAGACCAACGCCACACAGCACCAAAACCAAACACCACAGACATCCATCAATCCCGACACGTCCCACCACCAGAAGGAGAAACGGAGCCACAACCGACAACAGAAGAACAACTAGTAGTGACGGTCGAGGCACAAGACGCAGATGGGCCGATGATGGACCGATTCCCGGAGATAGCAAGCGAGGTACGAAGAACTTTCCGACGCATTGCAGCAGGCGAAAGCCGTACCCGAGTAAGGTTCCGCACACCAAAGTACGCAGTCACCGTAGTAAAAAGTAAGGCCCACATACGAATACTGGGTACCGAAGGCTGACTCTCCGAAGTGGGGGGGGAGTGTGAGGACCAAATATAAACACGTTAATTTGGCCCACACAAAACGCAAACACACCATCACAACAAGTCGCAGAAACACAATCAAAACAACATGTTTCAGCAACATAGTAACCATGGCAACGCAACAATTGGAGCTAGCAACACCAGAATCCGCAGCTATAAACGAAGCGACACAGCAGCACAGCAGTCAGTCAGCACGGAGCTGTGGTTGCGACCAGAGCTACTACTGAAGCACTTCTCGATTGTGGATCGGTGATTACCTGCGCAAGAAAGAATTGCTTCATAGGAGTGAGTCGTGGAATTAGGCTAGTGAATGTGTCGGTTATACCACCAAACACTACTTGAGACCTCGTTCGCACCCGCAAAAGCAAAGGCCACGCCACCGTAACGTGCAAACCGCGAACAGGCGACGCCCGCTCACCTGCGTCCAAGTGAACCGCGCCGCAAGTACTCCGCGAAGCAGCTACGTCAACATCCAGCGCTGCGCAGATACGCTAACGTTAACATCGAACGCCAGCAGAGCAGCAGCACACGACGCGAGAAGGCGACGCCAGCAGAACGACGCCAACGTCGACGCAAGCAGAGTGCCGGTATAAGGCGCGACAGAGAAACGTAAACGCAAGCAGAGCAACGCCAACGTAAGGCAGTGACGCCAAGCGCGGCAGAATTAACGGGATCCGTCTAACGGAACACGGCCGGACCATTAAATTACAACGCTACATTTATAAATGAATTAAGGAATAAGATTAGAGTTAAATAAAGATGATATGAAAAGCGATTTGCATGGTGTCCCATACATATTTACAAAATTATTGTAACTGGACTCTGGAGACGGCGAGTATACCCCTGCAATTATCAAAGAAGCAACGGGGCAACAGAAAAGCTTCGTTACAACCTACCAGCACTGCCCCCACAAGTCCCCTCATCAGTAGGGGAGTTGGAGGATCTGGTAAAGATCTTTACAGCGGCGCTCTCGAATGGCCTAGAGCAGGCTTGCCCAGTGCCAAAACCACGCCGTAAACATAGGCGAATTGGTGGTCCTACGACCTGGACTCGCTCCGCAAATCATGTAGGGCCAATTTAATAAGGCCAAGAGCCTTGGCACGGAGACTCAATGGCTCGAATATAAAGTTAAACTTAGGGCCTATAAAAAAGCTCTGAGGCAGGCGAAGACAGTATCATGGAGAAATTTCTGCACTGGGGTCGAAAATGTCGACGATACAGCGAGACTTAGACGAGTGCTCTCAAAAACTCAAACAGCCACAAGCTATTTGCGCAAACCTGACGGATCCTGGACCAGCACGGAGGGGGAAACCCTAGAGCTGCTCTTGAATACGCACTTCCCAGGGAACTTGCATGAAGAACCCTTAGCACCTACAACAAACCTGGCTGTATACATACCCATCACGGGAGAAAAGGTTAGGTGGGCGGTTAAAAGCTTCGAACCCTTCAAGGCTGCCGGGCCAGACCGGATTATTCCCGCACAACTCATAAACACGCTGGAGACATCAGCCAAATGGGGTGGTATTTCTCTATACAGCCTGCCTGGCTCTTAGCTACATTCCGTGCTCCTGGAGAAGTGCCAGTGGCGGGAAGGTAGTAGCATATGCAGACGACTTAGCTATAGTATATAGGGGCAAATTCCCACAAACCCTGTGCGACATGATGCAAGTAGCACTGCGAGAGGTTTCCTCATGGTGCTCGCGCTGCGGACTGAGCATCAATTCGGGAAAAGTAGAACTGGCACTTTTCACCAACCGCTATAAGATACCACCGTTAATACTACCAAAACTGAATGACGTACGCCTGAACTTGGCTGACAAAGCCAAGTTCTTAGGCACAGTTCTGGATAGGAAACTAACCTGGAAGGAGAATGTTCTTCAGCGCCAGATATATCTGCTTGTGAATCGACTAAAAATGTGCATATTTTATCGGAGTCTGAACAGTTGACCTCGATAAAATCCGAATAGTTTAAATTTAGACAGGAAATGGTAAATGCTCCCTCAGTGTTCGCGCCTGAGGGGCTTCAGCATTTAAATTACGGACATTAGCAGTATTTCTTTTGTTTGAACTCGAAGCGTTATTATTTATTAGTTGTATTTGATCTATTATTGTTACTAGACCTGTTACCATAATTGTTATCTCTTCTAGTGTAGTTGTTATTTCCTCTATAATGTGAACTACTACCTTGCCTATTTGTGTTACCGTACCGAAAATTATTATTTTTGTATCTGTAAGTGTTGACCCGAAAATTTCCTCTAAAATTGTTTGCTTTTATTGGTCGAGAACGGCGCTGAGCAAGGCAACATTCCTGAATCTGTTGCGGAAAGTCCATAGATCCAATATGATCTGTATAAGCGGTGCGCTAAGGACAACGCCCAACGAAGCCCTCCAGGTCATTCTGGGCATTTTGCCACTTGATCTGGAAGGGTTTCGGTCAGCGGCGGCATCAGCTCTGCGCCTAAGAGAAACCTCCAGTTGGGGTGCGGGTACTATTGGACACTCCAGTATTCTGGAATCTTACAGCTTTCTCCCTCTAAGCACAGATCGTTGTGCGACCACTGCAGTCGGGGAAAGCTGTTTCAAAATAAACATTCCCAGCAGAGAAGACTGGGAGAGGACGGATTGGTGTCCCGAAACAAATGGTGGCACTTCCATATACACCGACGGCTCGAAGTTGGACGGCAGAGTTGGAGGAGGGGTTTATTCAAGGGATTTGGACCTTGAGCTCTCCTTCAGACTACCTGATCATTGTAGCGTCTTCCAGGCGGAAGTCTCGGCAATCCTGGACGCCGCGGCCTGGTTAAGCAAACGTGTTATCGGGGAAGATATCGCTATTTTCAGCGATAGCCAAGCGGCAATCAAATCCCTTGGCTCATACACGTTCAACTCTGAATTGACGCTCAGCTGTCGTCGATCTCTTCAGGAGATGGCCCAACAGAACCGCGTAAACCTCATATGGGTCCCGGGACATAGGGACAACGAGGGAAACTGTAAGGCAGACGAGCTTGCCAGGCAGGGCACGACCAAGCAGGTTCTTCAGGATAAAGAGCGCGTTAGGTATGCCGTTTGCCACATGCAAACTAATGCTGAAGGAGCACACACTCCATCAAGCCAACGAAAGATGGCTGCAATCCCCAGGGTGTCGGATATCGAAACAAACCTGGCCAAATGGGATCTTAAAAGGTTTAGACGCATTTATGCCCTAACTAGGAGAGAAATCTGCATATTGATAGGGGTATTAACCGGTCACTGCCTCATTGGTAGGCATGCAGAAAGGCTAAGTGTGCCCTACCGACGATGATGCAGGAGTTGCAAAGATGATGAGGAGGAGGAAACAGTGGAGCACCTCATCTGCAACTCTCCGGCTTTAAGCGGCGCGAGAACGCGCTTTTTGGGAGTTCCGTTCCTAGATAGCCTAAGCCAGATCGCGGAACTGGACATAAAGGACTTGATGGGCTTCATAAAGTCATCTAAGTGGTTCGAGGAGGAGTAACGGTGTCGGTTTAGGAGTGTCAGTCCCGTATTCTGCTATGTGGAAAATCCCAACAACTCAGGGATTTTCCATATGGGTGGGTCCCGGGACTGACTTTCCTTGTGTTGGTGGTATCACAACGGGCCTTTCAAAACTGGCCTAAGTGTGCCTCTGCGGCAGCCACTTGAACCTACCTAACCTACCATTGGTCGAGAACGAAACGCTAAAACTTGTCTTTCTTTGACCTCATTATCCCTTTCTATTACCATTTTCGCGACCAAGTCTTTCGAATGGTGAAGGTAGATGAAGCTAGTATGGATTTCACCATGTCTGATCTGCTATTTAGTCTACAAACTTTGATTGTTTGCTCCATGGCCATATTGTGTGCTTTAGCTTGCGTCAATAATAAGAGAACGCTCCAACGAATCTGATAATTCTTCGACTTGTTTTTCAAATTCCGTATAATTATTATTTGTAATTTTTAATGCCGCGATTTTACCAGCGGCGACTTTCAAATTATCGGGTTTTATTTTGCTACTTAACGCTTATTTTATTTGACGAGCTGTATTAACTTCTGTTGGTAATGACTCTCGCGTCTTTCCTTCAAGTTTCGATAAGGAAAAGCTATTCGATTACACAGGCCGACAAAATTTCAAAAAAGTTCAGACCCAGAAATGAAGTAATATAATTCTGAAGCTCTTTGACACGCTGAATCTGAAGTCAGATTTTTGAATTTAGTTCTGGTTTTTGAGATATTCATGCCCAAAGGAGGAAAAAACGAATTTTTTTGCTATGTTCATTACTCTATTACTTCATGAAAACCTGCATATATCTTCTGAAAGAGCATCTATTTCTCTTGAAAATGAAGTTTGGATTTTTCAGATACCTTCTTTTTATGTATAGTAATGTGTGTTTATGTAGTATAAAGTTTAGTAATAGTTTATGGTAGCAAACAGCAGCTTTATATGTAGCATACATTAAGGCTGAATTACGTTTTACAAATATACAAGTATACAAATATAGAAATATACAAGAATAGCTTGTTTAAAGTTATTAGATATATTTTAATTTAATTTAAATTCGCTTAATTGTTTTAATATACTTTTATCACATATTGATTTTGGGATTGTTGAAGCTACTTGCATCAGTAATAATATAAGTAAGCTGCCTAAAAGTATACTTCAAATATAGGTTATGCAAATCGTATCTCTTTGTATGGGTAAAACATAGCTAATGAACTTAAAAGAACAATATCTCAAGTTCTGAGAGAGATATCTATAAAATCAAAAAAGAATTTTCAAGGGAAATGGTACTGCTTTCTAAGGGTATAATAAGTTTTTAATGAAAATTTGATTTAATGAAGAAATTGAGTGGTGAAAATAGCAAAAAATCGTGTTTTTTCACTTTTGGGCATGAATATCTCAAAAACCAGAACCAAATTTACAAATCTGACTTCAGATTCAGCATACTGAACGCCATTAGAAAGGTATTGGTTCGTTTCTGGGTCTAAAACTTGCCGGCCTGTGTTATCGCTAAAAGGCGGAAGTGCCAACAGCTGATGTTTTTTGCTCAGGTGTAGCCATGTTTATATTATTAACGTTTAAATTAGAAATTGTATCGGCGCTACTTACACTAATTACACAGTGCGACAAAAAAAAGGAATACACTTTTAAACGACCGAGTACAGATTGTTCATCTGGTCGAGTTATACACGAAACACCCTTCAAAAGATTTGTAACACCCCCAAAATCTGGTTTTAAGGCCAAAAACCGTTTTTTTTATAGTTTTCGTTGAAAAAAAAATCATTAAAAATCAAGTTTTCAACCGATTTTGAAATTCTCAACGGTTTTGAGTAGAGAATGGTTGACACTTTCGAAATATGTATAGTATTTTGTTCATTTGAAAAGGTTATGACATGTTTTCCACTCGAGAATTTGAAATTTTTGAAATTTTTTCGGTTTTTCGGTTTTGAAGCCATTTTTTTGCCACTAATTAACAATGAATGAACCTTATTGGGCATGTGTCATCGAGAGGCATTCACTACTTAATTATACCAGTTTTATTTTTTTGGAAAGGACTTCAAGTTTTCAAGATATGCAGCATAATCCAAAATCAAATTTTTCGGTCCCAAGCGCCCTACAGGAGTACTATGTGTAAGAAGGCGGGTCGATGTTTTAGGGATCAAACTAAGATACTTTGAAAAATCCTAAGTTGACCCATTTAGAGTGCGAAAATCGTGTTAAAATGTATGACCAATCCCCACTAACTTTGTAAGGCCGACCCACCCATGCCAGTGGTGCTCCCCCTAAGACCCCACCTGACATTTGTACTTTGTAGTACAAACCAACTTTTTAAAAATTGAAAACGAGTTTTAACCGAGATCTTGAACTTTCGCTCACAATGGCCACAACAAGACTGACTTTATTTAGTATTATTAATTAATATGAAAGTTTACAATTCGTTGACCTACTTATTGTGTTTGCTGATTTATGAAAGTTTACAATTTGTTGACCTACTTATTGTATATGCTGATTTATGCTGTATTTAAATTGACCTATTTATTTTAGCTTGCTGGCCTTTGCAATATTGCGTTATTTCGCAATTGGACAGGAAGTCGTTTTTTGGCTTCCTGTTTTTGTTATTGAACTCATGAATTTATCTATGTCATCGCTAAATGAGACATATGAACTAGGTAGGGAGTTCATTGACTTTATATGTAACTACTCCCCCTTTTAGAATAGAATTCTCCCGAATTCTGCTATTTAATTTAATTTTAATGTATTTGTGCTTTGATATCAGATTTACAAAAACCAACAAAATCATAATTACAAGAAAAACATTTAGTCCATATGTTATTTGTCTGTGCCATTTCAAATTAAAAATGCTTTTGTTATACAATTTATTTCGCTGATCTATTTCTTCAAATGTAATTTTGTGTGTAAACTTATTTATATTTTCATGTTTCATGCTTACAATATTTTCTTCTACAATTTCAACAATATTGGAAAAATAATAATCATTTATTTTTAATGAGCAGTTGTTAAATTTCATAATATAATTTCCATTAAGAACACCGTAATCTCTTTTGCATGTGTTATTTATAATCAAATCAATTGCATTTTTTACAACTATTGTTTTTTCATCAAGAGATATAACTTCTAATTCTTTATTTGTCACAAGTTTACAATTATTTTTTATTACACAATGGGTGCTAGGTTTTAGTTGTTTAAAGTGTTTATTTTCCTGGTATTGTATCGATATATTTTCATAAGAAAAAAACTTGCTCTATTTTCCATTCTATTTCTTTTTGCTCCTTATTAGGAATAGGAATGATTTTTCTTATTTTTACTTGTATAAATGATTTTGGTATTTTAATTCCTAATATGAGAAAAGTGTTATTTAAAGTTGCTGTCCCAAACTGCAAATATTTGAGTTTATTAAAGTCTATATCGTATTGTTTTATTTCATGGTTTGTTAAAATGTTTGGGTGAATTATTCCATATTTGGCGGATACTACATTATCTTGTATTTGTTCAATTTTATTTTTTAAAAGCTGAATTTTTGCAAATTGTTCCAAGTACATATTTCGTTCATGATCTTCATTTACCTATCTATTAATTTCATTAAATTCTTTCTCAATTTTTCTTCTATCGCTCTTAACAATATTTTTTATTTGTTCTAAGGCTAAATTAAAATGTTCATTTATATATATTTGGTTACTTAAATTTTCGTTCGTCTGTAAGAAATGGTTTTGAATTGTTTTTCTATCGTCGTCGTCCATTGTCCTGTAGTTGACTCAAGGGATAGGCCGTGGTGGAACTTACTCGAACTACTCACGATTTACTGGGAATCCAAGAGTCAGGTCAATCCGGGCGGTGTTGCTATCCTCGTACCGGGTGAAATTGCTTACAAGCAAAAATGGGGTTACACGGTCAACGTTGCGATTGAGTAGAAAGCAAACACACTTAGATAATAATATATACAATGTATTTCAAAAGGAAAATTCACTTTAAATAATGGTTTTTCACAAGCTTATATTTTGCCGGCAACACCAAGAAAAAATACAAAAAGGAATAATAATAAATCAGCCGGTTTGACAGGTAGCGATCCTGCCAGATCGTGTTACCACACGTCCAAACCAAAAATAATCATGAACGATTATTTTATAAGTCATGACTGATGAACTAAATTACAAAATAATGAATAATTACTAGATAAAAAGCGTAATATGAATATTTACAAGATGGAATAATAAATATATACATTGAATGGAATGGAATGGATTTGGACGTGTGGTACCGCGTAAACATCCTGCCCCGCCTAGGCGCACTAAGCGCCTAAGGTATGCTGCAATTCAGTTAAGGCCCGAACTGCTTCCTGGATCAGTATCCGTCCCACCTGGTTTTGGTATGCGGCTGTGCGTAAGCCCGTTGCGGTGCATCGGATGCTGCGGTCGCCGATGCTGCGTGGTTGGGTTATTTGGCGTTCCCTTGGAATGCGACCATTAGGTTGCGATTGCGGACGGCGACGCGGAACTGTTGCTCGACGGTGTGACTGTTGGGGGCGTGGTTTCTGACGAACCTCCTGTTCTGGCAGACCGGCGTGCGACGGCTGACGTCCTCGGGGTTCGCGGTGAAGCAGAGTATGGTGGTGTTGCCCGCAGACCCGACAGCTCTCCGATGAGGTGCACTCGTTGGTGCGGTGAGACAGCGCCAAACAGTTGGTACAGTACTGATGTGCTCTAGCAATTAACGCGCGTTGTTGCGGCTGCATAGCCGAGAAGACAGGGCACATCAGAAGCGCGTGATGACGCATGCACAATCGGCACTTCCGGTAATCTGGTACTGCTTCATTGCGTCGCGGGCGGGCCACGGGCATGACCACTTGCGATGACAACAGCCGACGGGGTGCTGGAACCGGAGGGCGTTGACGATCCATCTGTAGGGAGAAACAAACACATGTATAGGGATTCAGTTGAATGCGTTCGTTTGCGTGAGACAGGAATATGTTGGAGAGAGTATGTGTAGAGAGATTAGTATTGTGAGCCGGATTTGGGAATGTTTAAAGAATTTTTGGGGCGATTTCGATAGCGCGAGAGCAGCGGACTGTAGTTGTTTCGGAGGATTCAGTGGAGCAATGACAGTCTGAGTCCTGCTCAACCGGTGGAAGAAAACATAACTTTGTGACCGGCCGGGTGAGAACACCATTCTGAGTGCGTTCGTCGACCACGCGGATGTGGCCGTCTCGTCCTGGATGTGTGCGCTCAATGCGACCTAGTCGCCATTGTGTTGGGGGTAAATTATCCTCTTTTATTATGACGAGGTCGCCCAATTTAGGAGGGTTTTGGGGGGTTTTCCAGCGGTAACGCTTCTGGAGATCGGTGAGATAGTCAGTTTTCCAGCGTTTGCTGAACTGGTGATGCAAGACTTTTAATCTTTCCCACCGATTTAGCATAGAGAGGTTTTCGTGATTCGGTTCGGGAAGAGAGAGAAAATGAAGAAAATGACCCGGGGTAAGGGCGGTGAGGTCATTTGGATCTTGAGAAAGCTGGGAGATAGGGCGAGAGTTAAGTACGGCCTCTATCCTGATCAATAGAGTAGAGAACTCTTCGAAAGTGAAGGTATGAGTTCCGGAGATCTTTTTCAACTGGGTTTTAAAACTTTTAACAGCGGATTCCCATAATCCGCCCATGTGGGGTGCACCGGGGGGTATAAATTTCCAGTTAATGCCTTGCGGGGCATACTTTTGGACAACATCTGATGAGACCTCCTGCAGGAAAGAGATGAATTCCTTCTCGGTAGCACGTTCGGCTCCAATGAAAGTTTTGCCATTGTCGCTCATCATCTGGTTCGGATATCCGCGGCGTCCTACGAAGCGGGCAAAGGCGGCGAGAAATGCTTTACTGGTGAGGTCCGAGCACAATTCCAAATGGACCGCCTTTGTGGTGAAGCACACGAATACAGCTCCATATCCTTTGATAAGCGTGGGAGATCGTAGCATGGAGGCCTTTTTTTGAAAGGGGCCAGCGAAGTCGACACCTGTCGTGGTGAAGGGAGGAGCAAACGTGCATCGTTCGGGGGGTAAGGCTGCCATGATTTGCGTGCGTGTTTGTTGCCTATGGGTGATGCATACTCTGCAATGGAGTATATGTACATTTTTTGATAAGGGGTTTGAGGCGGGCAATATAGAACTCTTGCCTTATAACTTGCTGCATGAGGCGCGCTTCCGCATGCAAAAATAGCTCATGGATGTATTGAATATAGAGCGTAGCGAGGTGAGATTTTTCGGGAATAATGATGGGATGCCGCTCGTTGTAGCTGAGGGCTGCATGTTCTAGTCGACCGTTGACCCGAATGACTCCGCTTTTATCCAGGAAGGGATTAAGTGGTAACAGGGAACTCCGCTTTCCAATGAGGTTTCAATTCTCAGGCAAACTCTTTCAGGAGCATAGTTACGGGTTTGGGTCATGGTGATTAGTCGATGTTTTGCTCTTTTGAGTTCGGCATGTGACGAGGGTTCGACGGGGTCATGGATCACCACGGCTGAGTCTTTGGCCCGGCGTATAAACCGGAGAACGTACGCTATCACTCTTAAGGCGCGGGCGTAGGAGGAGAACCTAATGAGTAGATCCTCGGTGTCTTCGGTGGCGTGTAATGCCTCTATTCGGCGAAGCTCGGGAGGCTCGATGTTTCGGATCATTGGTGGTGGCCAATCTTCGGGGGGTTTGGGGAGCCACTCTGGACCATTCCACCAGAGATGGGAGTTAGCGAGCTCGACGGGCGTACAGCCTCTGGTTCCCATATCTGCGGGGTTATCCTTACTGCGCACGTGTCGCCAGGGAACATTACCTACGAGATCTATGATCTGGGCTGTTCGGTTGGAGACATATGTTTTCCAGGAGTGAGGAGGCTTTTCGAGCCATGCTAACACAATTTCCGAGTCAGACCACATGGTTAATTTCTTTTAACCGAGATTGAGATGGGATAGAACGACTGCGACTAGTTTGGCCAGTAGGAGAGCTCCACAGAGTTCCAGGCGTGGCAGGCTAATTGTTTTGAGAGGAGCCACTTTGCCTTTGGAGACTAGGAGGTGGGAGAAAACTTGAGTGCCGACAGTAGTTCTTAAATAGAGATTCGCGCAATAAGCCTTCTCAGAGGCGTCGCAAAATCCATGGAGCTCGACATGTAGATCGGGGGCGAAATTAATCCATCGGGGTATTTGAATGGCTGAGATGGTCTCGAGGTTTTTGGCGAATTGCGCCCATTTGACAAGGCGTATGGGCTTGATCTGTTCATCCCAGGCGGTTCCGTCTAGCCATAGTTCCTGCTGGAGTATTTTCGCTTGTATCATAATGGGCGTTAGCCACCCTGCGGGGTCAAAAGTTTCGCAAGGAGAGTATTTGTCTCTTGGTAGAGGCTGAGGAGGCGGGATTTGAGTCGACCGTATAGGAGAATGTGTCTGAGAGCGCATTCCATTGAATTCCAAGTGTTTTAGCGGTACTACTTTTTTCGAATTCTAGAAAGTCTGTTTCAAGTAAGTCCGCTTTAGGAATATTTTGGATAATTTCCGGGCGGTTTGCGGTGATCTTTTTTAATGGGAAGCCGGCAGAGTTCAGAGATTCTATAACTTCATAAAGGGCCTGCTCGGCTGATTGAAGATCATGGCTACCCGATAGTATGTCGTCCACATAAGTTTCTGACATAAGTATAGGGGCTGCATTTGGGTGGGATTGGCTTACGTCTTTTGCGAGCTCGTGCAGAGTACGGATAGCCAAGAATGGCGCACAATTGACCCCGAAAGTAACCGTTTTTAATTTAAAGTCCTTGAGTGGGCCGTTTTCGGGAGTTCGAAATATAATTCCTGTTTCTCTCACAGTTGGTTTGAGTTGGAGTAACTACAAAAGCGTGATCCTAGATTACTTCTGTTCTCAGTGATTATGGCAATTGCATTCCTATTACATTTCCTTTCTTTTATTTCCTTCTGTTATTACAGGTCCTTTCCTTTCCCTCCTTCTTTTCCTCTTTTCTTTCAAAAAAGCGCACAGGCCTAATCTATTTAGTTATAAGTTTATAAATTAATGTTAATTTATTTTTATAAGAATTGCAGTGTCAAAGTCTTATGTTTTGTTCTTATTTCTCTATTATTTATCTTGACATTTATTTCTGATGATGTACTTTAAAAGACTTTGTCTTATAGTTACAAT
Source organism: Campiglossa producta (assembly GCA_964058755.1). Lineage (NCBI taxonomy): Eukaryota > Metazoa > Arthropoda > Insecta > Diptera > Tephritidae > Campiglossa > Campiglossa producta. The sequence goes on from CAXKVI010000001.1 coordinate 74,381,020, forward strand.
CTAAATGTTAATAAATTGAATTGAATTGAATAATTCTTTGGAAGTCTCGGTCATCGGGGTGTAGGACAATTTGGCGGTACATTTTTTCCACATCGCCATTAAACACGTATTTATACGTTCGCCATTTCAGAAGCATGAGTCTGAGATCGGGCTGGAGGGTTGGTCCGGTGCATAGAACGTCATTTAGGGAGTGACCGGAACCGGATTTCTTAGAGGCGTTAAATACTACTCGGACTTTTGTCGTTTTCTTCTCGGGTTTTACGACCGCATGGTGGGGGAGATAGAAGGAGTAGTATTTACCCTGAGATTCTATTTCGCTGGGACTACATTCTTCCATATGGCCGAGGGACAGGTATTCTTGGAGAACCCGGTCGTATTGGGGTTTGAGATCGCCCTTTTGTCGGAGGGTGCGTTCCATGCCGACATATTGTCGTAGGGCTGCAGTTCGGGAATGACCTAATCCGATATCGTTCGGGAATTATGGTTTGAATGGGAGACGAACCATATATCGACCGTCAGCAGTTCGGGTGGTTGTGGTTTTGTAAAATTCTTCGCACATTTGATTTTCGGGAGTTTCCACTCAAGGTCTGGGTACCTCTTCGATTTCCCAAAACTGCTTTAGTTGTTCATCAAGCTGGGCATTGGAGATTTCATACGCTTGGGTTGAGTAAGCGGTTACTTTTTCGGGGGTTTGACCACTTACAATCCAGCCAAATATAGTGTTTTGGGCTAGCAGTGTGGGGGAGATTTTCTCAATGCCATTAAGCATTATTTGCGGGATGAGATCGCTGCTTAGTACTAAGTCAATTTGGGATGGGTTCTGACAGTCTTGGTCCGCCAGCTTAAGATGAGACCATTTTTGACTTTGCTCATAGTTCAACTTGAGCGTTGGGAGAAGTCTAGTGAGGCGAGGTAACACTATGGCTTGGGCTTTAATTTTAATTTGACTGTCATTTGAGACGAGTGTTAGGGCACAGAGCTTATTTGAGGTTTGAACGACTCCGCGGAGTGGGTATAGGGAAGGCCTAACTTGCTCTGGGCTTTGGACGATATGAAACTTTTTTCAGACCCTTGGTCCACAAGGGCTCTCAGCTTGAATATTTCTCCTTTGTGTTCCACCGAGACTATTGCTGTAGGAAGGATTGTGGTGCTGTCATTCTCTGAGTGCAGTGACTGTATCTGCTCTGCGTTTGAAATTGAGGGGTTCTCTTCAGGATATGAGGCGCTGTTGGGGTCGTGTCCACTGTTTCTTCCGATAATTGCCACTTGGGATGCGGTTCTGCTTACTCCGGCTGTGTTATTTGGGGCTGCGTTATCGTGCAGGGTGGAGTTATGTCGACCTTGGCAATGGAGACACGTTCTGGGACTGGTGCAATTTTCTAAGAGGTGGGATTGGGATAGACAATTCTCGCATAAATTATTTTCTCTCACGTATTTTTTACGTTCTGGGATTGAGAGTTTTTTGTACCGCAAACAGCTTTGGAGAGTGTGGGACGACTGTTTGCATAGTTTGCAAGCATACATTTTTTGGTTCTCTGTGGCATGAGCATTTGTTCGCGTTAGGGAGTTGTCGCTGTGGTTCGTTTGGGATTGACCTGGCCTGAACTGGGCTTTATTCTGACTTTGGGGCGGCCTTGAGTAGTTTTGGGGTGTTGGAGTGAAACGGGGTTTGGCTGGGCGCCATTGGTCCACCCTCTCCACTATCTCATACCGAGTGGTCAGAAATTGGTCCATTTGGGACCAGTTAGGGAGGTCTCTTCTGGAGCTTAATGATTGCTCCCACAGCGCAACTGTGCTTTCAGGGAGTTTTTAGGTCACTATGTAAATTAATATGGGATCCCAACTCTCTGTTGAAACTTGTTGGGTTGCTAGTATCTGGAGGCAATTATTCACCGACGATTGTAGCTTCTGTATATCTTCACTGTTTTCCGCTTGAATTGCCTTCAAATTCATGAGAATGCGGATTTGATTGCCCACTAGCACTCTTTTATTTTCATATCGGGACTTGAGTGCTTCCCATGCTAGCGCGAAATTATCATCGGTTAAGGGAAATTGTTTTACTATATCACCCGCTTTTCCTTGGGTCTTGTACCGGAGATGGTACAGCTTTTGGGCATTGGAGAGTTTCGGGTGGTTGATATACACCGCAGTGAACATGTCACGGAACGACGGCCATTGATCATACCCTCCATAAAATACCTCAGTGTCGAATGGGGGGACTTTTAAGTTCTTACCGGAGGACTCTTGGGGGGGTTGGGATTGTTGCTGAAGCACGGGAGTACTCAATTCTTTGAGCTAGAGTTGATCGCCTATTTTTGCTTTTGTGTCCTCATATGATATAAGGCAAGCTCGGTATTTACCGAAAGCTGCGGACTTAAAGTCATCGGGAAGGTCCTGGTCATCTGATTCTACCACCGTGTCATAGGCGCTCTGTACCCTTGCCCAGAATACGTCTATATTTTTATCTTTTATTTTCAGGGCTGCCTCGGTATTATCTTGAATCAGAGTTGCGCCGAACCGAGCACAATAATCCGTAAAGATATCTGTTTCGGATATAAATTTATTTTCGACCGCGGTAGCCATTCTAAAGAGGGACTTGCTTAATTTTATTTTGGGAATCTTGAGAAATTTATTAGCTGCCGCTTTATTAGAAAATCACAAAGAATATACCCTGATTTTGAGGGAAATGCTAATTTTCTATGGGATTTTAATAGTTTAATGGTTAGGAGCTAGTTCTTCGAAGGCGAAGAAGGACCAATAGTTGACTCAAGGGATAGGCCGTGGTGGAACTTACTCGAACTACTCACGATTTACTGGGAATCCAAGAGTCAGGTCAATCCGGGCGGTGTTGCTATCCTCGTACCGGGTGAAATTGCTTACAAGCAAAAATGGGGTTACACGGTCAACGTTGCGATTGAGTAGAAAGCAAACACGCTTAGATAATAATATATACAATGTATTTCAAAAGGAAAATTCACTTTAAGTAATGGTTTTTCACAAGCTTATATTTTCCGGCAACACCAAGAAAAAATACAAAAAGGAATAATAATAAATCAGCCGGTTTGACAGGTAGCGATCCTGCCAGATCGCTACTTTTTGAATACGGCGAATTCGACTTGGGGGATTTATGCGGGTGGTGTTACCACACGTCCAAACCAAAAATAATCATGAAAGATTATTTTATAAGTCATGACTGATGAACTAAATTACAAAATAATGAATAATTACTAGATAAAAAGCGTAATATGAATATTTACAAGATGGAATAATAAATATATACATTGAATGGAATGGAATGGATTTGGACGTGTGGTACCGCGTAAACATCCTGCCCCGCCTAGGCGCACTAAGCGCCTAAGGTATGCTGCAATTCAGTTAAGGCCCGAACTGCTTCCTGGATCAGTATCCGTCCCACCTGGTTTTGGTATGCGGCTGTGCGTAAGCCCGTTGCGGTGCATCGGATGCTGCGGTCGCCGATGCTGCGTGGTTGGGTTATTTGGCGTTCCCTTGGAATGCGACCATTAGGTTGCGATTGCGGACGGCGACGCGGAACTGTTGCTCGACGGTGTGACTGTTGGGGGCGTGGTTTCTGACGAACCTCCTGTTCTGGCAGACCGGCGTGCGACGGCTGACGTCCTCGGGGTTCGCGGTGAAGCAGAGTATGGTGGTGTTGCCCGCAGACCCGACAGCTCTCCGATGAGGTGCACTCGTTGGTGCGGTGAGACAACGCCAAACAGTTGGTACAGTTCTGATGTGCTCTAGCAATTAACGCGCGTTGTTGCGGCTGCATAGCCGAGAAGACAGGGCACATCAGAAGCGCGTGATGACGCATGCACAATCGGCACTTCCGGTAATCTGGTACTGCTTCATTGCGTCGCGGGCGGGCCACGGGCATGACCACTTGCGATGACAACAGCCGACGGGGTGCTGGAACCGGAGGGCGTTGACGATCCATCTGTAGGGAGAAACAAACACATGTATAGGGATTCAGTTGAATGCGTTCGTTTGCGTGAGACAGGAATATGTTGGAGAGAGTATGTGTAGAGAGATTAGTATTGTGAGCCGGATTTGGGAATGTTTAAAGAATTTTTGGGGCGATTTCGATAGCGCGAGAGCAGCGGACTGTAGTTGTTTCGGAGGATTCAGTGGAGCAATGACAGTCTGAGTCCTGCTCAACCGGTGGAAGAAAACATAATTTTGTGACCGGCCGGGTGAGAACACCATTCTGAGTGCGTACGTCGACCACGCGGATGTGGCCGTCTCGTCCTGGATGTGTGCGCTCAATGCGACCTAGTCGCCATTGTGTTGGGGGTAAATTATCCTCTTTTATTATGACGAGGTCGCCCAATTTAGGAGGGTTTTGGGGGGTTTTCCAGCGGTAACGCTTCTGGAGATCGGTGAGATAGTCAGTTTTCCAGCGTTTGCTGAACTGGTGATGCAAGACTTTTAATCTTTCCCACCGATTTAGCATAGAGAGGTTTTCGTGATTCGGTTCGGGAAGAGAGAGAAAATGAAGAAAATGACCCGGGGTAAGGGCGGTGAGGTCATTTGGATCTTGAGAAAGCTGGGAGATAGGGCGAGAGTTAAGTACGGCCTCTATCCTGATCAATAGAGTAGAGAACTCTTCGAAAGTGAAGGTATGAGTTCCGGAGATCTTTTTCAACTGGGTTTTAAAACTTTTAACAGCGGATTCCCATAATCCGCCCATGTGGGGTGCACCGGGGGGTATAAATTTCCAGTTAATGCCTTGCGGGGCATACTTTTGGACAACATCTGATGAGACCTCCTGCAGGAAAGAGATGAATTCCTTCTCGGTAGCACGTTCGGCTCCAATGAATGTTTTGCCATTGTCGCTCATCATCTGGTTCGGATATCTGCGGCGTCCTACGAAGCGGGCAAAGGCGGCGAGAAATGCTTTACTGGTGAGGTCCGAGCACAATTCCAAATGGACCGCCTTTGTGGTGAAGCACACGAATACAGCTACATATCCTTTGATAAGCGTGGGAGATCGTAGCATGGAGGCCTTTTTTTGAAAGGGGCCAGCGAAGTCGACACCTGTCGTGGTGAAGGGAGGAGCAAACGTGCATCGTTCGGGGGGTAAGGCTGCCATGATTTGCGTGCGTGTTTGTTGCCTATGGGTGATGCATACTCTGCAATGGAATATATGTACATTTTTTGATAAGGGGTTTGAGACGGGCAATATAGAACTCTTGCCTTATAACTTGCTGCATGAGGCGCGCTTCCGCATGCAAAAATAGCTCATGGATGTATTGAATATAGAGCGTAGCGAGGTGAGATTTTTCGGGAATAATGATGGGATGCCGCTCGTTGTAGCTGAGGGCTGCATGTTCTAGTCGACCGTTGACCCGAATGACTCCGCTTTTATCCAGGAAGGGATTAAGTGGTAACAGGGAACTCCGCTTTCCAATGGGGTTTGAATTCTCTAGGCAAACTCTTTCAGGAGCATAGTTACGGGTTTGGGTCATGGTGATTAGTCGATGTTTTGCTCTTTTGAGTTCGGCATGTGATAACGAGGGTTCGACGGGGTCATGGATCCCCACGGCTGAGTCTTTGGCCCGGCGTATAAACCGGAGAACGTACGCTATCACTCTTAAGGCGCGGGCGTAGGAGGAGAACCTAATGAGTAGATCCTCGGTGTCTTCGGTGGCGTGTAATGCCTCTATTCGGCGAAGCTCGGGAGGCTCGATGTTTCGGATCATTGGTGGTGGCCAATCTTCGGGAGGTTTGGGGAGCAACTCTGGACCATTCCACCAGAGATGGGAGTTAGCGAGCTCGACGGGCGTACAGCCTCTGGTTCCCATATCTGCGGGGTTATACTTACTGCGCACGTGTCGCCAGGGAACATTACCTACGAGATCTATGATCTGGGCTGTTCGGTTGGAGACATATGTTTTCCAGGAGTGAGGAGGCTTTTCGAGCCATGCTAACACAATTTCCGAGTCAGACCACATGGTTAATTTCTTTTTACCGAGATTGAGATGGGATAGAACGACTGCGACTAGTTTGGCCAGTAGGAGAGCTCCACAGAGTTCCAGGCGTGGCAGGCTAATTGTTTTGAGAGGAGCCACTTTGCCTTTGGAGACTAGGAGGTGGGAGAAAACTTGAGTGCCGACAGTAGTTCTTAAATAGAGATTCGCGCAATAAGCCTTCTCAGAGGCGTCGCAAAATCCATGGAGCTCGACATGTAGATCGGGGGCGAAATTAATCAATCGGGGTATTTGAATGGCTGAGATGGTCTCGAGGTTTTTGGCGAATTGCGCCCATTTGACAAGGCGTATGGGCTTGACCTGTTCATCCCAGGCGGTTCCGTCTAGCCATAGTTCCTGCATGAGTATTTTCACTTGTATCATAAATAAACTTATTTATATTTTCATGTTTCATGCTTACAATATTTTCTTCTACAATTTCAACAATATTGGAAAAATAATAATCATTTATTTTTAATGAGCAGTTGTTAAATTTCATAATATAATTTCCATTAAGAACACCGTAATCTCTTTTGCATGTGTTATTTATAATCAAATCAATTGCATTTTTTACAACTATTGTTTTTTCATCAAGAGATATAACTTCTAATTCTTTATTTGTCACAAGTATACAATTATTTTTTATTACACAATGGGTGCTAGGTTTTAGTTGTTTAAAGTGTTTATTTTCCTGGTATTGTATCGATATATTTTCATAAGAAAAAAACTTGCTCTATTTTCCATTCTATTTCTTTTTGCTCCTTATTAGGAATAGGAATGATTTTTCTTATTTTTACTTGTATAAATGATTTTGGTATTTTAATTCCTAATATGAGAAAAGTGTTATTTAAAGTTGCTGTCCCTAACTGCAAATATTTGAGTTTATTAAAGTCTATACCGTATTGTTTTATTTCATGGTTTGTTAAAATGTTTGGGTGAATTATTCCATATTTGGCGGATACTACATTATCTTGTATTTGTTCAATTTTATTTTTTAAAAGCTGAATTTTTGAAAATTGTTCCAAGTACATATTTCGTTCATGATCTTCATTTACCTATCTATTAATTTCATTAAATTCTTTCTCAATTTTTCTTCTATCGCTCTTAACAATATTTTTTATTTGTTCTAAGGCTAAATTAAAATGTTCATTTATATATATTTGGTTACTTAAATTTTCGTTCGTCTGTAAGAAATGGTTTTGAATTGTTTTTCTATCGTCGTCGTCCATTGTCCTGAATATCCATTTAGATACGCTTCCTACTGCGTTTATTAGTCCTCTTCTTAGTCTTCTATTTTTTGGAAATAATGTTCGTAATTTATTTCTAGTGTCTAAAAGTTCTGTTTGTAATATGTCTTTATTTTTAATTTTCATTAGGCTAATATTTTCAGTCATATCTTTTATTATTTTGTCTATTTCTTCTAAATATATTACATATATTACTATGTCTGTATCTTTTACTATATCTTCTGTTATTATTTGAATATCGACAAATCCTACCTCGTCCGTTAATTTTGTTGTTGTCAGTGATCCTACAGTTAGAAATATCCATGTCAGTAGTATTATCGTTATCGTTAGAAATCTCTGAAAATTTTAAAGGTTTTTTTATATTACAAGGAAGAATATTCTTGAGATACGTTTTCTTATATCGAGGTTGTTCCTTATGTCTAAGTGCTTTATAATTTTTAATAAAGCACTCTTTTCTCCTTTCTTCATAACTTATTCTGTTTTTATCAAGTTTATCTATTGTTTTTCTTTTAGTGTTTTCTATATTATTTTTTATATTTTGCATATCTACTTTACCTAGATGTACCTCATTGGGAGTACATTTAATGGTAGAATGGTACCTGTCATTATAATTCCTCATTGCTTTTTGGATAATTTGTTTTATAGGCATATCTTTATTTGCTTTATATAGTATTCTAAACTTTTCGGCTATTGTGTTATGTAGTCGCTCTACATCAGCATTACCTGTGTGGCTATTTGGTTTAGTGAGATGCAAATTAATATTTTCACTGTTTAAAAATTCTTTAATTCTTAAAGCGGGCTACTCACCTGCCAAGAAATGTCAAACTCCATATAAAAAAATGCTCAAGAAATGGTCAAGAACTGTTTTCACACGTCAAATTTTCTTGAGCCAATACTCAGCTCATAAGAAAAAATACTACAATTTTCGATGGTTGGCAACGCCGGTTTACCTCAAGAAATAAATATGCTCCTATATATTTCTTGAAGTAAACGTGCAGATCCACAGCAAAGGTGAGTACATATTGCGCGACACATGTTTTATACATTTTTAGAAGAGTAATTTGCAAAAAAATTGATATTTTGGTAAACGTCAAAATTTCTTGACCAGGCACAAGAAATATATGCCCGTTTTTTTCTTGAGGCATTTCTTGGCAGGTGGGTAGCCCGCTTAAAGCGTTAAATTCGTTGTCTGCTATTATTTTCTTTGGGTTTCCTATTTTTGCAAAATGGTCTTCGAGTTGCTCGATCATTGTAATGGGATTTCGATCATTTAACGGATATGCTGCTCCAAATTTTGAAAATTTATCTATTATAGTTAAAATCCGAAATCCTTTCATTGCGTAAGTGTCTACGTGAATAATTTGATTTTTATCTAATGGAGTTTCAGTATAATCGAATTTAGGTTTGATTGGATTCCTGTCGTACTTTCCTTCTTTGCATTGATTAATTACTGTTTGAATCAATTTCATAATTTTTGGGTAGTATATTTTATATTTTATTTGATTATATGTCTCCTGCATACCCGAATGCATACTTTCTTTTACGTGGTAGAGGGATATTTGTTTAACCTTACGATTACCAGAGATTTTTATGTACGAAGTTTACCAATACCCACCCGGGTTCATGATCTTCATTTACCTATCTATTAATTTCATTAAATTCTTTCTCAATTTTTCTTCTATCGCTCTTAACAATATCTTTTATTTGTTCTAAGGCTAAATTAAAATGTTCATTTATATATATTTGGTTACTTAAATTTTCGTTCGTCTGTAAGAAATGGTTTTGAATTGTTTTTCTATCGTCGTCGTCCATTGTCCTGAATATCCATTTAGATACGCTTCCTACTGTGTTTATTAGTCCTCTTCTTAGTCTTCTATTTTTTGGAAATAATGTTCGTAATTTATTTCTAGTGTCTAAAAGTTATGTTTGTAATATGTCTTTATTTTTAATTTTCATTAGGCTAATATTTTCAGTCATATCTTTTATTATTTTGTCTATTTCTTCTAAATATATTACATATATTACTATGTCTGTATCTTTTACTATATCTTCTGTTATTATTTGAATATCGACAAATCCTACCTCGTCCGTTAATTTTGTTGTTGTCAGTGATCCTACAGTTAGAAATATCCATGTCAGTAGTATCATCGTTATCGTTAGAAATCTCTGAAAATTTTAAAGGTTTTTTTTATATTACAAGGAAGAATATTCTTGAGATACGTTTTCTTATATCGAGGTTGTTCCTTATGTCTAAGTGCTTTATAATTTTTAATAAAGCACTCTTTTCTCCTTTCTTCATAACTTATTCTGTTTTTATCAAGTTTATCTATTGTTTTTCTTTTAGTGTTTTCTATATTATTTTTTATATTTTGTATATCTACTTTACCTAGATGTACCTCATTGGGAGTACATTTAATGGTAGAATGGTACCTGTCATTATAATTCCTCATTGCTTTTTGGATAATTTGTTTTATAGGCATATCTTTATTTGCTTTATATAGTATTCTAAACTTTTCGGCTATTGTGTTATGTAGTCGCTCTACATCAGCATTACCTGTGTGGCTATTTGGTTTAGTGAGATGCAAATTAATATTTTCACTGTTTAAAAATTCTTTAATTCTTAAAGCGGGCTACTCACCTGCCAAGAAATGTCAAACTCCATATAAAAAAACGCTCAAGAAATGGTCAAGAACTGTTTTCACACGTCAAATTTTCTTGAGCCAATACTCAGCTCATAAGAAAAAATACTACAATTTTCGATGGTTGGCAACGCCGGTTTACCTCAAGAAATAAATATGCTCGTATATATTTCTTGAAGTAAACGTGCAGATCCACAGCAAAGGTGAGTTATTGCGCGACACATGTTTTATACATTTTTAGAAGAGTAATTTGCAAAAAAATGGATATTTTGGTAAACGTCAAAATTTCTTGACCAGGCACAAGAAATATATGCCCGTTTTTTTCTTGAGGCATTTCTTGGCAGGTGGGTAGCCCGCTTAAAGCGTTAAATTCGTTGTCTGCTATTATTTTCTTTGGGTTTCCTATTTTTGCAAAATGGTCTTCGAGTTGCTCGATCATTGTAATGGGATTTCGATCATTTAACGGATATGCTGCTCCAAATTTTGAAAATTTATCTATTATAGTTAAAATCCGAAATCCTTTCATTACGTAAGTGTCTACGTGAATAATTTGATTTTTATCTAATGGAGTTTCAGTATAATCGAATTTAGGTTTGATTGGATTCCTGTCGTACTTTCCTTCTTTGCATTGATTAATTACTGTTTGAATCAATTTCATAATTTTTGGGTAGTATATTTTATATTTTATTTGATTATATGTCTCCTGCATACCCGAATGCATACTTTCTTTTACGTGGTAGAGGGATATTTGTTTAACCTTACGATTACTAGAGATTTTTATGTACGAAGTTTACCAATACCCACCCGGGTGACCCGTGTTCATTTGCTATGTTGCGTGGTAGATTCATATTTGTTACTTGTTACAGCGTAGAGATATTTATGACTGTTATAATATACAATGTCTTGTAATCGTTCGCATATATAACTTTATTAAATGCCGATTAGTAAATTATCTATTTTAATAATATCTTCTCCTAAGTGGAATAAGTTGTGACCAAAGTTGTCCAATGAGAACGACACATATGGTCCGGCGAATTAATTATTAATTATTTGCTTTATTTCGCCCTCCTTATTTCAACAAATCAGCTGCTTTGTTATTGAATTCGCCCTGGAAAATACCGTTGTTCCTGAGAAAGCTGTATTTATGAAAGCGATTCACCTTGTCCGAATAAGCAGAAGTTATTTTTGCTAGAGATTGTGGATAAAATAAATAAAAATAACTTAAAAATAAATAATAAATATGAGTGAAAATAAGTTTGAATATCTTTCTGCAGCAGCTGTTGCAAGGAAAGCGAACATTTTCATTTCTAGGTAAGTGAACATTTTGGTTTCTTTGGTCATAGGCTTTCTTACGAAGATAGGCAAGCATATTATCGGGATTTGATTGATGCTGACTCAGAGGCGGACGATGAAATGTTTGAGGATGACGATGGTGAAATCGATGCACATATCAGACCAAATTTAGACTCAGATATGGAAGTTGAAGAGTATGAAGTAGAGATAAATGATGATACAGATAGCGATGAGGATGATAATGAAGAACCATTATCTGCTACTAATAATGACGTGTTTTTCTCGTCTAAAGATGGTACGAAGTGGTACAAGCACCCTCCTCGAATTAACCGCCAACCAGCTCATAATATAATAAGAGATACATCCCTGGGGCCTAGTCCCATTACAAAAAACCTTTCAAATATTGATATATTCAAACTTATATTTAGTGAACCTATAAGGGACCTTATATGCAGATATTCAAACAAAAAGGCTGAGTATGTATACGCCCAATGGAACGAGGTTAATTCTGAAAAGCCATCGCGATCATGGAAACCCATAACGGATGACGAACTACTAGCCATATTTCGAGTAAAGAACCAGTAACTGAACTCTGGAAAAAAACGCTTACCCTCTATTTCGCGCGACAATGTCTCGCAATAGGTTTACAGAAATATTACGATTAATCCGTTTTGACTGGCATACTTCTAGACTATCTCATAAAGAAACTGACAAAGCTGCAGCTATAAGGGACGTTTTTGAGATGGTTAACTTAAATTTGGGCACTTACTACCGACCACACGAATCTATTACTGTTGATGAACAATTGTTTGCATATCGAGGACGAACTAGATTCACCCAGTACATGCCATCTAAGCCTGCTAAGTACGGAATCAAAATCTGGTGGGCTTGTGATTCTTATAGCTACTACCCACTTCGGGGACAATTGTATACAGGAAAAAAGGTAATGTGCGGGAAAAAAACCAAGGCGAGCGAGTTGTGAAAGACTTGGTAGCTCCATACAAAGGATCCGGGAGAAATATCACAACAGACAACTTTTTTACTACACTTTCATTGGCTAACGAACTAAGAAATTGGAAATTGTCTATGGTGGGCACAGTAAAAAAAAAATAAAACATATATTCCAAACGAATTCAAGCCGTCTCGAAATCGGGAGGAGCATTCCAGCTTGTTTGGATTTAACGAAACTGCTACAATGTGCTCATATGTCCCAGCCAAGAATAAAGTTGTGATTTTGCTCTCAACTATGCACGCAGATGGAGCTATTACTGGGCCAAAAAATAAGCGTGATATAATTATGTTCTATAACAAAACCAAGGGCGGAGTTGACACGATGGACAGAGAGGAACGTTTCGCTGGCCTTTGGCAATATTTTTTAATATTCTCGATGTAGCAGCTCTTGCTGCATTTATAATATACGAAGAGATCCAATCCAATCGTGTGAACCGAAGGCGTTTCCTAGAGGATTTAGGTGAGGAGCTCTGCAGACCACATTTATTGTTGAGATCTACAAATCGAAATATTACTGGAAGGTTCCATATAAAATCTGCAATAGAATGCATTTAAGGTACTTTTTATAGATAATTTTCTCAAGTGTTTATTTTTGTAGGAGTCCCAGCCTCCGAACCCCACGATGATGAGCAGTTTGAGCCAAATGAAGCCCAGGAAAGGGATGCAACTGGACGAATAGAGGTCAAAGGCAAATGTTACAAATGTCTTGTCGAAAAGAAAAGGAGAAACACTCGCCAAATCTGTATAAAGTGCAAAAAACCCATTTGCGTAGAGCATAGTGTAAGTCAAACGAAATGTGAAAACTGTCACGCGGGCCCTTCAACAAATCGTTCCGTACGGAAATAGTTTACATATTTTTTTAGTTTACGTTCAATGCAGTAAAGAAACATATTCCTATGCAAATATTTCAGTTACATTCATAAATAAATCGTTTGCTACAACAGTATATATATTCATGTATATGGTGGTCACCAGGGTGGGTATCGGTAAACGACGTATATAAAATGAGAAAGTCTAAAAAAATACATATTTCGAATTGTAAAGTCAATTTATTTTTTGATTTTCTGAAAGAACTCAAAATTTTGATCAGTGAGTAAAAAGGGGTATTGGTAACCCTAAGGTTAATAGCTTTAACTTCTGTCTCTAGATCTTGTGCTCTATAGGTTAGGTTAGGTTAGGTTCAAGTGGCTGCCGCAGAGGCACACTTAGGCCAGTTTTGAAAGGCCCGTTGTGATACCACCAACACAAGGAAAGTCAGTCCCGGGACCCAGCCAAATGGAAAATCCCTGAGTTGTGAGTCCCTAGGCAATTAACTTCGATGTTATCTACTTCCATTGGTTCTATATTTTGTTTCCCTTGACCTGATCTATTATCCTGTCTTCCTTGAAACGAATTATTTTCATTATACTCCTTATTTTTAGGAATATATTGGGGATTATGTTTAGACTGTCCCGAATTAACCCATCTTTTCTGGTCATATGTTTGGGGATTTTGTCTAACTTGGCCGGAATAGATTTTTTTGAATTTGCCCTTGATTTGTATTATTTTGTTGAAAATTATTTTTAGAAAATTTTGGGTCTACATTATTTGATCGGTTGGGGTATTGTTTGTTAAATCTCCTATCATCCCTAAATACCTTCCTATATTCTGGTCGAATACATGTATCTTCGAACCTTCTCCTTGTTAAAACCCTTAAAATTTCGTTCAGATTCGTTTCTTCATGAATTTTGTCTAATAATGTTCCTTGAGTCATTTCTTTGATGGTGTTAGCTAATAGGCTGTCCACGTTAGTTAAGTCTATGTAGTGGTCACCCCTAAAGTAAACTGTTAGTTCGTCCTTTTTGTATTTGATGTTCTGTACTTCTATTACGAGTTCGTTTACTGAGTTTACTTTTAAGTTAGAAATTAGTCTATAAATGTGGTGCGGTTCCACATTGGGCCTATATCTTAGTTTTAGGGTTTCTTTGATTAGTTGCCAATTATCTGGCTCTGGTATGTTAATAATTACAGCTTTCGCCTGACCTTGTATCGTTTTGTAAAATATATTACGAACCGTTTCTTTCCTTAGGATTTCGTTATGTATTGTTGTTAAGAAGTATTCGACGCTGCTGAAGAAACTGTTTATTGTAATCTCTCCCGTTCCCGTAAATGTTGGTAGGTTATTAAAGGCTTTGAAGATGTTTGCTCTCCCATTATTATCTACTGTTTGGTTATTCTGCAGTTCCAAATACGCCATTCGTAGTTGCTCTAATTGCTGTTGCCGCCTAGTTAGCTCTTCTACTAGGTCTACTGGGGGCATTGTTGTTTGGTCTGTTGACATTCTTATTGATTCGAATGTTTTTTGTCGGTTTCGCCTTCGAATTATGTGAATTATTACTTTCGTCCTTCAAATTTTAATTATGATGGATTTATACTTTCGTCCTTCAAATTTTCGATTAATTTGTATCACTGGATTTGGAGAAGTTTTTATTTTATTATTTTTTTCTTCTTTCCAAAACCTACCGAATGCGCCACATTTGTACTTTGTAGTACAAACCAACTTTTTAAAAAATGAAAACGAGTTTTAACCGAGATCTTGAACTTTCGCTCACAATGGTCACAACTAGACTGACTTTATTTATTATTAATTAATATGAAAGTTTACAATTTGTTGACCTACTTATCGTATTTGCTGATTTATGAAAGTTTACAATTTGTTGACCTACTTATTGTATATGCTGATTTATGCTGTATTTTAATTGACCTATTTATTTTAGCTTGCTGGCTTTTGCAATATTGCGTTATTTCGCAATTGGACAGGAAGTAGTTTTTTTCATAAAAAGTGCCAAAAATGGTTATTTTTTTAAATGTTTGTCTGGGGAACCCCCCACACTCAGAGAATTTTGTATTTAATTTTGTACTTAAATCAAGCCCAAATCAAGAATTTTGGTCACGAAAGTACGGTAATACCGAATATTCTTATACGAAGTACAAAATTCTTATATCAAGAATTTTTTTCTTACTTCGAAAATTCTTCTTTCAAGAATAATTTTGTCCGAATTTAAGAACGCCCGGCGCTGTTCCAAGAACAATATATTCTTAGGGTTAGTTTGTTATTCTTAATTTGAAACCGAAAAAATATTTTTTCAATCCCAATTGTTTCTTAAACTAATACTAAAATTCTCAAAACAAGATTTAAGTTTAAGGGGTTGTGAGTTCGATTCTCGGTGAAGTCAATATAATTTGTTTTATATAAAAAAAAATAAAAAAAAAATATTTTTTCAGAGTTCTTATATTGACTTCATTGAGAATCGAACTCAGGTCCCTCGAACGCTTAACCAGGATGGTTACTATGCCATCGTTTACTTTTTCTTGCCACTTTCTAATTACATGTTTGTTCTAAATGACACGTTGCTTTTTATTGCCTCCACCGGGAATCGAGCTCACACGCTTTGACTGCTGCACGGACGTCTCTACCACGAGGCTATCGCGTACTTATGTTTGCTGCTGTCTCATTGCAGCTATGTTCTATTGTTATTTTGAGACAGGGTAGTATATTTTCAAGAAAAAGCGTTCTTGTTTTAAGACCACAAAGTGTTTCATTATTTCGTTCATTTCATATCATCTGCATTACAAACCAATATAATTCGCAGATAGTTTATGGAATTTTCTTAATATAAGTAAATTTTTCTAATTTATTTATTTGAGTATGTAATAGTTTTGTTTTGAGAACAATTTTTTTAATTTAAGTACTTTATTCCTATTTGAAGCTTTTTGCATCTTATTTATGGATTTGAGTGTGTAATGGTTTTGTTTTAAGAGTAAAATTCTTAATATAAGTACTTTATTCTTATTTGAAGCTTTTGGCATCACAATTTCAAAATCAAGAACGAAAAATTCTTATTCTAAGAATATTAAAGGACGAAAAATTCTTGAAATCTTAAGAATGGAAAAAGATTAATTTAATTCCGGTCGGACTTAATTTTAGAATTCTATTTTTCTCTGAGTGCAGGTGGTGGTTTAGGGGGTGTGCCACTGGCGTCAGCCCTTCAAAGTTAGTGGGGGTCGGGCATACATTTGGGCACGTTTCGGGCACTCTAAATGGGTCAACTTAGGATTTTTCAAACTTTGGCGCTCAAGGACAAAAGTCAGGTATGCTTCCTTCGGCAAAGTATCTTATTTTGGTCCCTAAAACACGATTTTATTTTTCACTTGGGCGATTTTGAAATCGACCCGCCTAATTGAACACAGTTCTCCTGTAGGGCGCTTGGGACCAAAATATTAGATTTTGGTTTAGGCTGCATATCTTGAAATCTTGAAGTCCTTTCCAAAAAATAAAAAATGGTATAATTAAGTAATGAATGCCTCTCGATGACACATTCCCAATAAGGTTTATTCATTGTCAATCAGTGCCAAAAAAATGACGTCAAAACCGGAAAACCGGATGAAATTTCCAAAAATTCCAACTTCTGGCTTGAAAAAACGTATCATACTTTTTTCAAATGAATAAAACACTGTATATATTTCGAAAGTGTCAACAATTTGAACATTGGATTTTTAATGAATTTTTTTACGAAGAGACTGAAAAAACGGGGTTTTCGGCCTTAAAACCAGATTTTGGGAGTGTTACAAGCTGTTTAAAGGGCGTTTCTTGTATAACTCGACCAGATGAACAATCTCTACTAGGTCGCTTCAAAAGTGTAAAATGGCTGTTGTACTTTGTTATTATTATTATTAAAAATCTTTTTCAGAATCTGGCATATATGGCAACACTCGAAAAATAAACTATTTAAGGCTTGTTCGAAAGTAAAAAAAATGTTTATCAAAAATATATTTTCCCGTTAGGCAGAAAAAAATAAAAAGAGGCAATAAATTGTTTTGGTAACAGGCACTGTAAAAGCAATAGCTTTGTTTAAAAAAAAATATATATTAATTTGTCAAAACAAAATAAAATAAAAAAACTTAAAAATAAAAACGCTTGTGATATGGCAGCAGTATAAGAGCGCTTAAACAATCGTAGTTGTGAAATAAAGAAAAACTGTAGGCAGGAATTTGTAGTAAAAATTATTTGAAATCTTGTTAGGATTTGTTAACTAACGAATTTTGGTCGAATATTATTCGTAGGCACTGTATCTCCGAGTTAATAAAGAAGATTTAGGAACAAATAAATTGTATTTACCGGCGGCAAACGCACTTAAAATAGAAAATCGACCAACTTCCGACCCCAAGGCAGCTGGCGGCGCCAACCAAAGTGCACCTGCGGCTAAGGGTAGGAAGAAAAAGAAAAGTGAAGGCCAGTCAAGGCGTTATAGGTACCAGAGGGCGCTATTTATGCTCGAAAGAATAAAAAACGGCGAGGCAGCCTGTGGTACCAAGGACGCTGATTACTACAAAGCGGTGGTGGAGCAGTACGAAAACTTCCAGAAGAATCCGGCCCCTCCACACAACCAGGACGCTTCTCAAAAGAGAAACCGTTCAAATCAGGACAGCCACGGAGCGGAACCGAAGAAGCCCAAACAGGCGGAAACGGTCCATACCACAGCCAGACACTAAATGAGGTTGCCAGGGATAACCTGCATGTGGCCATAGTGGATGCGAACAGTAGATCGCCGGCAACAATTCAACAGAACTGGGTGGAGATCGAGGTTAGGTTGTCAAAGCTGGCGATGAAGCACGTCCCCTCCCGGTGTTTGACTCCTCCGAGAGCCTCCGGGGATATAGGGTGATCAAATGCGCTGATCAGGCCACGCTGGACTTCCTGGCGGGGTGTGTAGCACAAATTAGCGGAGAGGTCAACAACCTCCAGCTAAAGCTAACCCCTGCAGTGGAATTGCCAAAGAGGCCGCGGGCACGCATTTGGCTACCACCCATGGATGACTCGGGGGAGGAATTGTTGTCGTACATTAAACTGTACAACAGCAGCATCCCGGCCATTGCAGACTGGCAGCTGATCAAAGAGGAAGAGCCGTCGAAGACCAGCAAACCAATTCTGGTCGCAATATGCGAAGAGTCCTTGGAGGCTCTGGCGAAGGCGGACCACTAGGTAGCCTTTGCCATTCGCATGGCCAAGGTTAAGGTCTTCCGCGGCGACTCCACCCCAGATGAGGACGACCCTGAGGAAGTTGATGATGCAGGTCAGCTGCTGCAGGGTGTCCACATCCAAGATGGGTACCACAACCAATAACATCAAATGTGTTCAGATTAATCTGCAGCACTCAATAAGTGCTACGGATAATCTGAAGGTCCTTCTGGCACAGGAGGACTTCGACATCAGCATTATTCAAGAGCCCTGGATCAACCACGAGAGGATCATGGGGTTAAACATCAGCACTTACAATCTGTTCTACAAAACAGATGGAGGTAAGCCAAGATCATGCGTTTTAATCAGAAAAGGTATAAATGCTTTCCTATGTACAAATTACAGCACATCAGACGTAACAGTAATAAAGTTGGAAGGTGATTATATTCAGCCGGTCTTCGTCATTTCAGCCTACATGGCCCACGACAGGCAGGCCCCACCTACCGAACTCAAGCACTTCCTGGATCACAACAACAACCAAAACGTCGTTATCGGCTGCGACGCGAATGCAAGACACTCTATGTGGGGCAGTACTTCAATCAACGATAGAGGTGAGTCCCTTTTACACTATATACTTAATTCAAACATGGGTATCTGCAATAGGGGTACTAAGCCAACTTTTTTCCGAGTTCGGACAGATTCCAGGGCTGGGAGGAGGTCCTCGATCTTACCCTGTCAACGGATAGGGTATAGTCCAGGTCGGCCTCTTCGGTACCGGAACCCACGAAGAACTAGATGGGACAAATTCGTCAAACTCTCCGAGAAATCCTTAACGCTAAGAGAACCCCACCCTGACATCACCAGCCCGCAAGAGCTGGATGAGGCAGTGGAAAAACTGGAGCACGCTCTAGCAATACCGTATAATAAATCTACCCCTGTCAGTATTCTTAAGAAAAAATCCCCCCCGTGGTAGAACGGAGAGCTTAGGAAGCTGAGAACAGCAGCGAGGAAAACATTCAATGTATGTTATACTACCAAAGAGTGGCGGCCATTTAGGGAAGCGCTCAAAACTTACAAGAAAGCAGTAAGGAAGGCAAAGGCTCAATCCTGGCAAACCTTCTGCTCCACAATAGAAAACACCCGGGAAGCCTCCAGACTGAGCAAGATCCTGTCCAAGGAGCATGCAAATAATCTTTTCGTGAGAAAGGAAGATGGTTCTTGGGCAGACTCAGCGGAGGGATCCCTAGTAACCCTAATGAATAAACACTTCCCTGCCAGCAACCACACACCAGTACATTTACCACATGGTGGGGTCTCCGAGCCCCCCGAGGAATTACTGGTAACGTTGTTGGACAGGGAAAAGATCAGACACGCAATTAACAGTTTCTCCCCATACAAATCTCCTGGACCCGACGGCGTCACTCCAGTGATGCATCAGAAGCTAGGAGATCAAATGGTCCGCTGGCTGAGCAGGATTTTCAGGGCGAGTATTACCCTGACCTATATCCCGCGGAGCTGGAGGAGAGTTCACGTCATCTTCCTCCCCAAAACAGGTAGGCGTTCGCATGAAAATGCCAACGACTACAGACCCATAAGTCTCACATCCTTCATGTTGAAGACTCTGGAACGACTTCTGAATCTTCACATAAGAGCAGTAATAACTGGGCCTATCCTTTCCGTAGCACAGCATGCGTACATGAAAGGCAAGTCAACGGAGACTGCGCTCCACGAAATCATAGGCACCGTTGAAAGATCGCTTCACTACAAACAATACACTTTGGCAGCCTGCTTAGATATAGAAGGGGCTTTCAACAACATAGAAACAGGCGCAATTGTCAAATCGCTCCATAAGGCTGGAATAGACAGCAACATTTGTGGATGGACACAATCGATGCTAGAGAACAGGCAGATACAAGCAAACATGGGATCAGCCACAATAAGTAGAACAGTGAGCAGGGGCACACCTCAGGGAGGTGTCCTCTCTCCACTACTGTGGGTGATCGCACTGAACGATATACTTCTTGAGCTCAACAAAAACGGGGTTAAGGTAGTAGCATATGCTGACGACGTGGTTATTGCAGTATCGGGACCGTTCCCTTGAAAAGCGAAATCCTGGAAAGGGCACTTCGGAAGTTACAGGACTGGACCTCTGCAAATGGTCTAGGTATCAACCCGAGTAAAACGGAACTAATACTGTTCAGAAACAAAACCAAGATCCCTCAATTCCGACTACCCTCGCTTAACGGCACTGAACTATTGCTCTCCCAGAGGGTAAAGTACCTCGGTGTCGAAATAGATAGC
This sequence comes from Campiglossa producta, assembly GCA_964058755.1. Taxonomy (NCBI): domain Eukaryota; kingdom Metazoa; phylum Arthropoda; class Insecta; order Diptera; family Tephritidae; genus Campiglossa; species Campiglossa producta. The sequence goes on from CAXKVI010000001.1 coordinate 74,401,496, forward strand.
AAACTAAACTGGAAGCTGAACGTTGAGAAAAGAGTAAGCAAAGCATACATTGCCTACTACTCCTGCAAACGAATTGTCAGCAAGAACTGGGGCCTAAAACCAAAACTAATGATGTGGCTCTACACAGCGGTCATAAGACCCATACTATCGTATGGGGCGTTAGTTTGGTGGCCGGCCCTAGACAAACAGTATAACATCAATAGCCTAAACAAGATACAACAGGCGGCATTCGGAGGCGTAACGGGTGCACTTAGATCCTGCCCGACAGACGCACTCAACATCATCCTAGACCAATTACCGCTAGACATGCACATTCGTGTAACGGCTACCGGAGCAGCACTAAGGCTTAGGGCGTTCGAGTGCTGGAATGCGAAACAGTATGGCCACAGCGGAATCCTTAACAGGTTTTCAAACGAAGACCTAACATCAGACTACCTCTCGCCCTCCTTGAAATTCGACAAAAACTATGAAGTGCACTTCCCTTCAAGAGGCGAATGGAGAGATGGCAGCGCTTGTAAGCAGGGAATAATCTCGGTCTTCACGGACGGGTCCAAAATGGACAGCGGCGTGGGGGCAGGGGTTTTCTCTGAGCAATTGCAAGTCGCTCAGTCCTACCGTCTCCCGGACTCGGCCAGCATCTTCCAAGCAGAAGTAATTGGTATCGAGAAAGCCTGTGGGCACCTAATAGGAGAGGTACGAATATACTCAGACAGTCAAACAGCGCTAATGGCGCTCGACTCGCCGATCACTTCCTCTAAGGCCGTCAGCGACTGCAAAGGGTCGCTTAGGGCAGCAGCAAACTCTGCGAAAATCACACTTGTCTGGGTTCCGGGCCACCGGAATATTGAGGGCAATGAGAAAGCGGAGGCTTGGTACTTCTGACCGAGCACCACGGCAACCAACCAACCAACCAGAAAATCGGTTATGTTTCTTTTACAAGTAAGGAAATTCGAGTAAAGTGTTTTCGCACACTGCATTGCGTTCCAGATAATATTCCGGTTAAGAGAAAACAGTACATAAAAAATATGTTCAAAATGATTATTATTTTTATGTTTTATATACATATACAATGGGTATGTTGGTATATGAAAATTAGGAAAGGTTTTTTTTCATAAGCATTTAAAAAAAGTTTGAATTTTTCAAAAAGATATTAAGATTTTTTTTTTTGAAAAGGATATTCAAAAAAAAGATTTTCCAAAAATGTTTAGGAAATATGATATTTTTCAAAAAGATATGAAATATTTCAAAAAGATATTTTATTTTAAAAAGCAAGTTTTAAGTTTATAAAATGTTTTGTGTGCTAATGGCCATATGAAAAAATTGAAAAATAGTTGATTTTAATGTGCAAAACAAAGATGATTTCAGCGTTATTTTCGCTTATTTTTCTTGCACTTATTTACATATAAATGTATGGGTGCTTATTGTGCGTAGGTGGCGTGGTTATCTCTGACCGCTATTAATTTGATCCTATTGTTTCTAAGGCGGTTTTTTCATCTTTTTGTCCTTTAGCCAGTCTTTTTACAGTTGATGCTTTTTAACTTTGTTCCAACCAGGGTTCAAAATCCTTAAGCAATATTAGAAAAAGCATCGAAAATTTGCTGATGCTGTGCTTTGGAATTTGTAGTGCTTGCTTTTGCTTCTGCTTGAAAAAAATCAGCAGGAAAAGCAGCAGCATGAGCAATGCTTCGAAGCAAACGACGATTGCTGATGCTTGCTGATCGAAAATTAAAAAAGCAGAAGTAATATAAAGCTTTGCTCTTCCTGCCATATTTGATATTTAATAAAATTATTGAATAATAATTGTGTTTCCCACATTTTATGTTTCTGTAGTCGCCGTAAATACTATTTAATATATGTTGAATGAATTAATTATAGGTTTACTGCTGCTAAGAAGTTCGCTTTTCATACTTGGCAGCAGCAGCAACCAACAAATATCGAAAGCCTCTCGATTGCTTTTGCTTTTTAATTTTCAAAAAGCAAGCAAGAGCAATCGACCGTTTGCTTATCAGCATTTTTTGTGCTACTGCTGAGCTTCGGTTTTTTTTCAAGCAAAAGCAAAAAAAAGTGCTGAGCTTTAAAATTTTTTAAGCATTTTCGAACCCTGGTTAAAACTGTACTAAAACAAATTTTTTTTTGTGTTTAACTCACGCAGTCAATATAAAATGTCTATATTTATTTTTTCCTTAGATTCTGCCGATTTTGCCGTCTTTTTTTTTGAAAATTGTTTTTATGCAGCACATTTATTTTCCAATTTTACTTGTATAAGTTAAGATATTCTACTCTAGGGCTTTTGTTTTAAATAAGTTGTTTTCCATTTTATGATCACTTTGAAAATGTATAAAGAAAATTTTTGAAATATGTCTCCAGAATAAAATTGTGATCGAAGAGAAAAATTCTTTCTAATAATTTGAAAATATAATTTTCAAAGTTTTTATTTTATAATTCAATTTCGAAAGTTTTTATTAATTTTGTGATTTTGAGGTTTTTAATTTTGTAAGATTTGAAAACAAAAAAAGTTTTCCAAAAGTTTTTAGTTGAAATATTTATTGAAGATTTTAAAGTTTTAATTTAAAAGCTTTTAAGTGTAGTTTTAGAAAAAAAAATTTTTTTTTGAAATGTGTAAACTTTTTTTTTTGAAGACTTATTTTTCTTTTAAATTAACTTTTGTTTTGTAAATTTTAGATTTTTTTATATAATTTTTTTGTTTTTATTTGTGCATTTTAAAAAATTGTTAATTTTTTTGTGTTTTAAATTGGGCCATTAGCACGGCAAACTAAATGGAATTCATTTCCTTTTTTTTTGTTAAGTAAAATTTTCTTCTCGTGGTTTTTAATAAATTTGTTATTTTTATTTCTTAAGTTAACTTGTATGCATTTATGCAATTAAGTTTTAACTTGTATGCATTTATGCATATTTATTTGTATACGTATATGCAAGCCTCGTGGCTGTTGGTGTGACAGGTTGGCGGCTGTTCTGTCACGGTCGATTTGTAAAGGATCCACCATCAAATAATTAAAATGATAAATATTTTGTTGTTTATATTAAAAGTTATGTTTTATTTAATACTTAATATAGTTAGTTCACAAAAACTTTAACTACGCTTACTAACGCGCACAACCTGCCACTTGTTTAGCTAAAACCGAACTGCCTTTCGCAGTCGCTGTAACTTATCTAATTACATTCATCTGCCCAGTCAAGTTATCTATATCAATTATCTTTACGTTGGCTGCGGTTGCGCCGCTGAATTATTATTGTAATAGATCAACAGTTTGAAAGCTTTGGTATAAAGTAAGGTAACCTTACACAATATACCGCTAATTGCTAAATAAAAACTCGTGCCCGTTCTCGAATATTTCACAAAATTATAGCAGACCGAACATGTTTTGCACAAACTCAATTTGAAATACTCATTTTGAAACACAAAATTATATTTTCTATGCAAATATAACAAGTACACTACTTTCCATAGAAATAAGTCTTATACGTTTCATTTTCCTACAATCAGTGTTGCCAGAATTTTTTCAGCAATCCGGAAAATCGAGAAAAAAACGGCTAAAAACGGCTAAAAAAAATATTTCGGCGAAAAAAATTATAATTTTGGCCGGAAAAACGGCTAAAAATTTTTAATCAACTTTTCACTCGTTTTATTCGCTTTTTTTTCATTATAATATAAAGAAGCGTTTTCTCATCTAGCCTTAAATATTAGAGTTCACGCTAAACAAAAATTTTGTATGAAAAAATTGATAAATTTTAAAGTTTACTTCAGAAAACGGCTCGAATTTCATAACAATAAGAAAGTTTCGTATACAGATGCTTTGCATCCGAATATACAGAGCTATAATAAACATAAATAAAGCTTACATTTATATTTGTTATATCCAGGCGTGTATTCAGGGACACCCCGAAATGCGCAAGTTTATGCGTTGTATGTGACGTGATAAAAAGAAAATTTGGAAATGAGTCCCAAACTCATGGGATAATATTTTTTGATTTCCGGACAAATGAGACATTTGAAATAACAAAAATTGCGACAAAGCCAAACTTAGGTAAAGAAAGAAAACTTCAAAAGTCCCCATTAATATCATGTGTGGTAAAAAAGTTATTTGGGGGCAGAGGTGAACATTTAGAGTTTTACCTTCGACCAAGCTGTACACCTGAAAATTCACTATAAAAATCGTCCTAGAATTTTTATAAATTAAGCTGTCTCGGCAGACGTTGTATCTCGATTTGAATGAAATTTGGTGAAAGTGATCTGCCATGTAAGAAAAAAATATCATCAAAGCTCCGGGAAAAATATTGGATTGTTACCGAGATATACGGAATTCGCAATTTTTTGTATGAAAGCCTTTTTTCTTTAAATTGACATGCTAAGAAGGAACATGGAAACCGTTTTCTAAAGTATTTTCTCCGTTCTTTTCGAATATAATTTAAAAAAAAAATTGATTTAAAAAAATTAGTAAAAACTTGAATAAAAAAGATGGACCTCGAAAATTGTGTAATGTTCTTTCAAAAGACAATGGCCCGTAGTCATAGTCGAAATAAAATATGATTTTAAGTTAGTTAAAGCTTTTTGACACAACTTTACAAGTGCTATCTGTCAAAAATTCTTTAACTAACTTAAACTTGTGTCTAACTTTGACTATGACTACGGGCCAATTTATTTATTTTTTGTTGTTTTTCTCTAGGCTTTGATACAACGAGCAAAATTTAAAAATAATTGACTTAATGAAAAGTCGCAATAAAATAAGGCATCAGGTAACGAATATACTTGAAATAACATATACATTAATGACATAAAATGAAAAAAAAAGTGAGAAAAATGTAGGTATATACATTTTACAATATTTCTATATCACAATTTTCTATATCTTGCTCTGAGCTATATTAAATGTTAGATGTGTTGAACTAAGTTAACATATTTCACAAAAAATTGTTTACTACATTGGCAAAAACGGCTAAAAAAAAATAAGAAAACGGCTAAAACCGGCTAGCGGCTAGATTGAAATTTTTCCGGCTAAATGAAAAAAAAAACGGCTAGATCTAGCCGGAAATCGGCTAAAATGGCAACTCTGCTCACAATATACATACTTATATTCTCACTTTTTTATGCATTTATTTATTTACATCAAATATAATTATAAGCGATTATATTACATAGGAAGGTAACTAGCAAACATGGGTTATCGACCTGAGCTTCCTAATTTTAATGGTAATTAAGTGCAATTTCAAGTGGTAGACAATTTTTTTTTTCACTATCACTAAATATTTAGTTATAGTGCTTTTGAATTTTCACTGTCACTTTAAATTTAGTGATAGTGAATTTTCATTTTAACTATCACTAAAACTCAGTGTTAGTTAAATTCGTTTTTTAACTATCACTAAAAAATAGTACTAGTGAAACCCTCTGTTCTCACTAAATTAAGTGCACTATGCCCAACCCTGGTAGGTTGTCATACCAGGCGACTAATATGCACATAGGTAACGACGTGCTATATCGATGGTTGATCTACGGATATGATGCCTCTCACTTCTTATTACCTATCTTTCTCCATCCTTACAGATGGAGGGATGACATAACCTAGCGGGTTCCACTGGTCACACCTACCACGACAGTAGGAAAGTACCGCAAGGGAGTACCGGAGCGAACGGTTTATATCTGGCCAAGGATTGTCAATTTCGACATCACTCCGCAAAACCTTCTGGGAATGTTTTTGTTGTTAAAAACAACAACATTATAGATGACGATCGCATTTGAGCTTAAGTACAGAATACGCACCGCTCGTCTACGAGAAAAAACACCATGAGCGTGATCCGCGTTGATTCAATGGCGCATATTCATAGTCGAAATAAAGTAGGCACTAAGCGCTACCTTTTTGACACCATTCCTAACGGCCTATCTGTCAAAAAGACTGACGCTATCTTTAATGCCTACTTTATTTCGATTATGAATATGCCCCAATAAGTTTAAGACATAAATTTGCTTTCCAACAAATGACCAGGGGCGGAGATAGAGGGGGTGATGGTTGAAAAATCTAAATTATAAAATAAAATTTTCTCGAAAACTATTCATACGATTTTCACAAATTAAAAATACTTAATGGAAATAGCATCATTCGAATATACATATTTGTTTATATTTATTGAAACAAATTTATGAGAAACAGAAAAACCTTAATTTAACCTATTTTAATGATATAAAAACATGTTTTTTCACAGAAAACTCATTGTTGCTGTTCCATATAGGGTTGCAAGACGTCCTTCTTTCGGAAGGACATGTCTTTCATTTTATTGCAATGTCCTTCCCTGTCCTTCCAAAAGAAAAAGTGTAGAAATGTCCTTCTTTTTAAGTTTTGTCCTTCTTTTTCCGTTTTTTTTTTTTTGCTAGAAACTTAAGATTAGTATCTAGTTATACCTACTAAAATTAAATGATCTACAAAACTCCATACTCGAAATAATCTAAAAAAATGGTTGACGAGATTCGTCGAGTTTCGCGATTTTTTTTTTTGGAATTTTGCACAAAGTTTTAAGTGCAAAATTTTAATGCATTTTCATGTATATTTTCATGAAAAATTATAGAAATTTTTTGTGTCGTATAATTACGGTGACCATCCGTTCTGTTTTTGGCAGAACAGTTCTTTTTTTTAAGAACTTCTTCTGCACATTTTTATACCTTTCATGAACATGAAATGGTATTATAACATTGGTCCGATGTTTGTAAGTATGACAAGAAGAAGAGATAGCCTCACTGATAAGTATACCTACAATTTTTTCGACGGCCATGTATTTTAATGAAAGTTGGTAGTATGGCTCACAACGGTTAAACAAAAATACATATATAACAATTTTTCGAAATTCGAATTATTTTCAAAGTTATAGCTATCAACACTTTTCGAAATTCCTCACTTTTTGATGATTTTCTCATGATTGGGCAAACCGATTTTGCTAATTTTTTAAATATATATCAAAGATGGCATCTTCTACCGAACAACGATACAAATTTTTGCAAAAAAAAATTTTTGCAAACATTTTTCGCAATTTTCAACTTCTCCATCGTGGTCAGATGGCGCTTTTGTATGATGTTGTTGGGCATTCCGTTAGTAACTATTAGCAAAAAAAAAATTGTTTGGCACTCTAAGGGAGCGGAGGTTATTTAGATTTTTTACCTTCATAGTACACAGTACCTAGAGAAAAAAAAAATTTCATGAAAAATTAACTAGTCTGTAAAAAATGTAAATAACTCCCGCTCCCTTAGAGTGGCAAAAAAATTTTTTTTTGCTAATAGTTACTAATGGAATGCCCAAGAACATCATACAAAAGCGCCATCTGACTACGATGGAGAAGTTGAAAATTGCGAAAAATGTTTGCAAAAAATTTTTTTTGCAAAAATTTGAATCGTCGTTTGGAAGAAGATACCATCTTTTATATTATTTAAAAATTTAGCAAAATCGGTTTAACCAATCGTGAGAAATTCATCAAAAAGTGAGGAATTTCGAAAAGTGTTGATAGCTATAACTTTGAAAATAATTCGAATTTCGAAAAACTGGCCCAAACGTATTTTTTTCTTGTTGTGAACCATACAAAAAAGTTTCAGAAAGATAGTACAACTTCGAAAAAAGTGGCTCACTTCACAAAATTCAAGTCAGATATCTCGATGAAATTTGGTATGGAGGCAAGATCGTACCAAAACTACTCATAGCTCCCATACAACCGATTGTTCCGATAAACGGATTTCGGGCTATAACTTCTGTAATTAAAGAGCTAGTAACGTGAAATTTTGTAGGTATTTCCGTTTTTATATGTGAAATATCGATGTTGAAAATCATTGAGATGGGATCAATATTTCATATAGCTCCCATACAATCGATTGTTCCGATAAACGGATTTTGGGCTATAACTTCTGTAATTAAAGAGCTAGTAACGTGAAATTTTGTAGGTATTTCCGTTTTTATATGTGAAATATCGATGTTGAAACTCATTGAGATGGGATAAATATTTCATATAGCTCCCATACAATCGATTGTTGCGATAAACGGAGTTCGAGCTATAACTCCTATAATTATAAAGCTAGGAACGTGAAATTTTGTAAGTATTGCTATTTTCATATGTAAAATATCGATGTTGAAAATCATTGAGATGAGATAAATATTTCACATAGCCACCATATAATCGATTGTTCCGATAAACGGATTTTGGGCTATAACTCCTATAATTATATAGGTAGGGTCATGAAATTTCGTAACTATTGCTCTGTTAGAAAGTGGAATGTCGATGTTAAAAATCAATGAGATTGGACCAACAAAACACATCGCCCCCATATAATCGATAGTTCTGATAATTAGGGTATGAGCTAAAGTTAAATTCACACAGGCTGTACTGGGGATCGAACAGTGAAAATCGTGACGCCGCCGTGGTGCAGCGGTTAAGTGGTCGGCCTTCTACACCAAGTCGTGGCGGTTCGATGCCCGGCAAAAGTAGCATAAAATATTATTTAGAAAAACAATTTTTCTGAACGGGGTCGCCCCTCGGCAGTAGTTTGGCAAACTCTCCGGGTGTATTTTTTTGTCATGAGAAGCTTCTCAGCAAAAAATTCATTTGCTTTGCAAGTGCCGTTCGGAGTCAACAAAAAACTGTAGGTCCCGCCAACTTGTAGGAAAAACTCAAAAAGCAACACACCACAAGTTGGAAAGAGAAGCTCGGCTAAAAATCTCGCTAGAGGTTATGAGAACCTGTTGGTATATCGCTGCCATTAGTTTTTTATTCATGAAAGGTATATAGCCTTCGGCACAGCCGAAGACAGCTTTCCTTACATGTTTTTCTTAAGAAAATAGCATAGATGTCCTGTTTTTAAGCAAAAGTTATGTTTTTGTTCTGCTTTTTTGTACCGGCAACCCTTTAAACAATTGTAATGAGTCTAGAAATCAAACGGATAATCACTCTTGCCAACAAGTTTTACTTTGGACTAAGTAGGCAATTGAGAAGTAAAGTCCTCTCGCGACAAACAAAGATCACGCTCTATAAGTCTCCCATCATTCCAGTCCTGTACGAGCTTTACGCAGACCTCACCATAGTTCAGCAGATTAAAGTCCAAAGAAGCTCCAGCACAGAAGGTTTTCCTATCGACACCCGAATTCGGCAGCAGAGGAAGAGGGAGGCCTCGACTGAGATGGAAACAACAAGTGGAGGATGACTTGAAATCCCTTGGGGTTTCCTATTGGCGTCAGTTATCGCTAAAAAGGAGTGACTAGCGTGCTTTGATACGATAATAATTTCAAAATTTTATGAAAAGTTAAAAATCTTTCAAAAAATTTGAAAAATAATCTAATTTTTTTTTACCGCAGGCAAGCGCTTCAGCGAAATCAAAATTTAGTACTCATGTTAAATCTATTTTAATATCAAGGTGCAAATATGAACTAATATGCGTTTACTTACCAGTCGAGATAGACGGAAAATCATAGCTACGGTGGCCATCCGTTCTGTTTTTGGCAGAACAGTTTCGTTTTTAAGAAGCTTGTTCTGCGTACTTTTTTTCTAAGGAAAATAACAGAAACGATCTGTTTTGAAGCAAATTTTCTGTTCTTGTTCTGCTTTTTTGTACCGGAAACCCTTTTAACAAATGTAATGAGTAACTCTGTAAAGTTAGTCGACAGGAAATGGCTCAATAATTTTAAAATTTTATGAAAAATTCAAAATCGTTCAAAATATTTTCAGAATAATTTGGTTGGTTTTTAAAACGGTCAAGCGCTTCAAATGAAAACTTAGTACTTATATTAAATCGATTTTAATATCAAGGTGCAAATACATATGAACTTAGATGCTTACCCCCTTATTCATAAATAATATAATCAGCTCTTATTAATCAAAATTTGAATAAAAATGTAATATTAAAAGCTTTATAAACGAATTTTATTTTTTTTGAATATAAGGGTTAGAATAGACTCAAAATCATAGTTGAACTTTCTTAGCACAAACAAACCAGTTATTCTAGGTTTTATATTAACAAGAGGAGAAATATAGGTACTTCAAAAAATGCTGACTTTTAATTGATGCAGTTTGGTTGAAACTATTTGAGATTACAATTTCAATGGTTGACAGACGTTGGCAACATTTTTTACTGCAAAAAGATGATTACGTCATGCAAATCAGGAACACTTTTTTATTCCAAACATTGAAAGTGTAACGCCGAACAGTTTATATGCGAGTAGCGAAATTTTCACGCGAGGACAATACCAAGCTTTGAGTAAAAAGAGTTATGTTTTTTACAAAAAAAAATTTATGGTTACCGTATATGAGCCAAGAAACGGGAATTTATTCAAAAAAATGTTTCAGGAGTCTATTGATTGAGAAAATTTAACATGTCTACAGCGTAAAGACCAAACTCACATATAACAGCCGTTAGCAGGATACAAACATGGTATAAGTACTATAGGTAAAACCGTTCTCTCTTTTGATTTTGTTTTGACGTTTTTAAGCAATATAAAATGTGTCAGTATGTAAGTCAAATAGAAAAAAAATATTCAAAAAATTGTAAAATAAGAAAAATTTGAAAAAAATCAAAAAATATTTTCCAATTTACACTGCACGTTTAGGTGGACGCTTGGACACTATAAAATGGCAGGAAATGAGATGGTCGATTAGCCTGCTAGAGGGACACATGTGAACCGCTTTTACAGTCCTTATTTTTAACAATTCTAGCAATAGTTCTAATCGCAAATTGAAGAAAAATGAAAAGAAATTATTTTGATTGTAATTTATTTGATTAAAAAAACCAAACAGACACGTCGTGGCAAAAAATAAATGAGTATGAGAATTGCTTAAAAATGTCATTAGTGTCATTAACGGTTTTACCTGTAGTATTTATACCATGGATACAAATACAAATACCTTAGCAGTATAACTTTTCTCTCTTCTAGTCGACCATGATTTTTGCATGTTTCTAAAAAATTTTAAAATGAAAGGCCAAACAAGAGCAGTTAGAAAAAAAAGTTCGCGTTGGTTGTTGTTTGAGAATGTTTTAAACCTTTGGCATTTCTTAAAGTTTTAAAAAAAATTTCCTAAGTGTCAAATACGGTTCTACCATTAAGGTATTTGTATGTTGGCCGTTAGCAATGTTGGGATTAGTCCAAACGCAAAACCTTCAATAAATACTTTTAAAAGTATCGGATCAGTGTATATTGATTTTTGTTTAATTAGTAATAATCCTAGATATCCTTGTTTGTTTGTACCTAAAATATGTATGAAAACGATCAACAATTTTTTTACATTGAACGCATGCAAATATAGCTTTGTAAATTTGAAATATCTCCGTTATTACTGCTAGTAACTTCTCAAAATTTGTAGTCAGGGTGTATTTTAATATATCACACTTAAATATGTGGAAAACTCATTTTCGAAAAATGTGTCAATTAGCGCTTTTGTGAATTAACGTAACGAAATGTATGTTCGTTTTTTTTAATTCAAAACCATAAATTGTTCACAAAATAAAAACCGCACTTCTTTTTTACGTTTCACAGTTTGAAAAACGTCCTTTTTAGCCTTCCCCATTTATTGCTGTACAAATGTTTCTATTAGAGATATCCTTACGTTCAATAGTGCGTTTTAAAGGTAAAAGAGAGTAGTTGGTTAAAAAGTAAATAGGAAATCATATAGCGAGTCCTGGTATCAAAAACCTAGTACTGAAAATACGTAATTTTTATCATTTTTTTGTCAATTTTAGCTGGCTCTGGCGTCTTCACTGTTTTGAGTAGCCACTCAATTTTTTTCAGAAATTAAGGGTACATATCCTAGAAGAAACTAACCCATACATGTTTCTCAAGAGATAGAAATACGAATTTCTCATGGACTCCTGTCCTGACTTTTAGCTTGTAATACCTGAACATTTTGTTTTGTTATTTTCATAGTAAGGGTCTCTGCTGATGGATCTCCTAAACCAATATAAGATTTTTTTTTTCAAAGTAAATTTTCTTATAATTTTTAAAACTTTTTTCAAGCAACTTTTACATAGTCTGAAAGCTGAAGCTTCCAGCTTTCCAACAAAAAAACCGCGTGCAATTATCATTACTATCAAACTAGTTACAATTATTTAAAAATTAATTGCGTCATTATATGTATGTGTTCCTTGATATATTACAAAATTTATATAAATTGTTTTAAAATTTCTCTAACTAGTTCAAGAGTTATGATAATTGTACGCGGTTTTTTTTTGTTGGAAAGTTGTACGCTTCACCTTTTTTTTTTTAAAGGTTGTTTGAAAAAAGTTCCAAAAAATATACGTAAATTTACTTAAAAAAAATTATATTGGTTTAGAAGATCCATCAGCAGAGGCCCTTAATATGAAAATAATAAAACGAAATGTTGAGGTATCAGAAGCTAAAGGTCAGGACTGGAGTCCATGAGAAATTCGTATTTTTATCTCTATGATTTACTATTTACTTTTAAACAAACTACTCTCTTTTACCTTTAAAACGCACTATTGAACGTAAGGATATCTCTAATAGAAACATTTGTACAGCAATAATATAGTAAGGCTAAAAAGGACGTTTTTCAAACTTTGAAATTCAACCAGTCTGAAACGAGTGGTTATAAAAATTAAATGCGTGTAAATTTGTCCCTTTAGGACCCTAAAGAAGTGTCCCTCAAAGTTTCAGCGAAGTCCGAGACTAGCCAGCTTTTTGAATTAGACGTTTTCATATGGAATGTCTCTTGTACGATGTATAGGTATTTCTACTAGGCCGTTAGTGTTTGTTCTCAGATTATAATTGTCTGAAAATCGACTGTTTAAATAACCACAACGTAAGAAAAATATTTTTATAGTCTTGTAGTAATACATGTGTATTACTACGGGAGTTGCAGGTTCTTAAACAACTCCATAGAAGGATAAAATCGGTTAACATTACACATATTTCTTATAACACATTTCTGAATAATTAAAAGAGGCTGAATTTTACTAGAACATGCACCACCCCAACAGCTAATGCCATATTGTAGCCTAGAATGGACTAGAGCATAGTAAATAGTATTAAGGGTTTCGTTTGAGCAAACCTTTCTAAGATTATAGAAATTTCGGACTATGGATTGTAAATATGATTTTAAACGGGAAATGTGAGAAGACCAGTTAACATTTTGGTCTAGAGACAACCCAAGTATTGAAAGTCCTGCACTTTATCAATTGCGAAACACATGTCACTACAATTAGCATCGGAGATGAACGAAAAAGCGGTAATTCTTCCAGAGAATTAGGTTAGGTTAGGTTCAAGTGGCTCTCGCAGAGGCACACCTAGCCCAGTATTAAAAGGCCCGTTGTGATATCACCAACACTAGGAAAGTCAGTTCCGGGACCCTGCCATATGGAAAATCCCGGTATTATCGGGATTCTCCACATACCAGAATCCCGGGACTGACGTTCCTAAACCGACACCGTTACTCCTCCTCGAACCATTTAGATGACTTGATGAAGGCCATCAGGTCCTTTATGTCCAGCTCCGTGACCTGGCGCAGGCTAACCAGGAAGGGAACTCCCAAAAAGCGCATTCTCGCGCGACTTAAAGTCGGGCAGTTGCAGATGAGGTGCTCCACCGTTTCCTCCTCTTCATCATGCTTACAACTACTACAGCATCGTCGGTAGGGCACACCTAGTCTTTCTGCGTGCCTACCAATGAGGCAGTGCCCCGTTAATATGCCTATTAGTATGGAGATTTCTCTTCTCCTTAGGGCATAAATTTGTCTTGATCTTTTATGATCCCATTTCGGCCAGGGTTCTTTGGATATCCGGCATCCTGGGGATTGCAGCCATATTTCGTTGGCTTGGCGGAGTGTGTACTCCTTCAGCATTAGCTTGCATGTGGCAAACGGCATACCTAAGCGCTCTTTATCCCGAAGAACCTGCTTGGTCGTGTCCTGCCTCGCAAGTTCGTCTGCCCTACAATTTCCCTCAATGTCCCTATGCCCCGGGACTAGGGATGGGATCCCGACCCTTTTTAAGCGGTTGAAAGTCCCTGGATTTTCAGAAAACAATCCCGGGATTTTCGAGATGCGAGAAAAACCGATAAGAGGCGTGGTGGATGTTTCAAAAATTTTTTAATTAATATGTACCATTAGTAAACTGTTTAATACATTTATATTAATAAATTAACAATATACTTTGAAGATAATATACTCTCCGAAGTAGCTGTAAGGGCATCCAGTTTATGCAATTTCGACAAATTTACATTTCTATGCAGTTTTGTTGCCCATTTGATTTTACATAGCATAATGGGATGTTAGTCTTAAGATTGAAAAAAGTTTCCGTGATTTTTAGCAATTTTTTTTTGACGAGCTTAAGTAATTGTTCCTTAAAACAAATTAAAATTATAAAGGTGTATGTAAGAAAAGTTAAGAAAAATAAATTTCAAAAATCAGAGACATTTTCTAAAAGCTTAAGATTAACACCTTATACGGCCAACAAAATCGCATACTTCAAAATATTCTAAAAACTCTGATAAGAAACCTTTGAATTTTTGAGCATGTAGGAATTCAACTACCAAAAAAAAGAATACTTAATAAGTATAATAATAACTTTAAACTTTTTTGGACTACATTTATGATCAAAAACCAAATTTGATTTTAAATTCAATCTAGACCAGTTTTCTAAGAAATTGGCTAAATGAATCGGGTTTTAATTATAAACCAGAAATGTTTTAACAATTTTTTTAAGAGAAAATAAATTTTTTGTCCGCTGGCGGGAATTCGAACCAAGGCTCCCCTCGTCATGCCCGTCTGCTCTACCACTGAGCTACATCGCACACATAAATGTTGTTGGCAAAATTCAATCTTGAATAAGATTTCAAAAATAAATTTGAATTTTCAAACCAAAAAGTTTTAATTTTAAACCGAAAAATTTTAATTTTCAAACCAAAAAGTTTTTATTTTAAACCCAAAAGTTTTAAGAATAAAATAAAATAAAAACAAGTAAGGAAAGCTGTCTTCGGCTGTGCCGAAGGCTAAATACCTTTCATGAATAAGCGTCACGATTTTCACTGTTTGATCCCAGGACAGCCTGTGTAAATTTAACTTAAGCTCACACCGAAATTATCGGAGCTATCGATTATATGGGGGCGATGTGTTATATTGGTCCAATCTCATTGATTTTTTAACACCGACATTCCAAATTCTAAAAGAGCAATAGTTACGAAATTTCACGTTCCTACCTATATAGCTACAGGAGTTATCTACCAAAATCCGTTTATTGGAACAATCGATTGTATGGGGGCTATGTGAAATATTTATCCCATCTCGATGATTTTCAACATTGATATTTCAGACATAAAAATAACAATACGTCCAAAATTTCACGTTCCTACGTGTTTAATTACGGGAGTTATAGCCCAAAATCCGTTTATCGGAATAATCGATTGTATGGGAGCCATGTGAAATATTTATCCCATCTCTATGAGTTTCAACATCGATATTTCACATATAAAAATAGCAATACTTACAAAATTTCACGTTCCTACGTGTTTAATTACAGGAGTTATAGCCCAAAATCCGTTTATCGGAACAATCGATTGTATGGGGGCTATGTGAAATATTTATCCCATCTCAATGATTTTCAACATTGATATTTCACATATAAAAATAGCGATACCTCCAAAATTTCACGTTCCTACGTGTTTAATTACAGGAGTTATAGCCCAAAATCCGTTTATCGGAATAATCGGTTGTATGGGAGCTATATGTAATATCGGTCCGATCTTGCTGGTTCCGACAAATGATTCCTATATTGGAAAATGGTGGCCGCATACAAAATTTCAGCCAAATATCTCAAAAACTGAGGGACTAGTTTGCGTTCAAACAGACAGACAGACAGACAGACAGACAGACGGACAGACGGACATGGCTAAATCAACTCATCTCGTCATCCTGATCATTTCGGTATACTTATTGATGGGTCTATCTCTTCTTCTTCTCATACTTACAAACATCGGACCAAAGTTATAATACCATTTCATGTTCATGAAAGGTATAAAAAATGTGGCACTTTGCAGGATTCGAACGTAAACGCTGAGGAGTCACAGCCGACTGCTCTACCGCTGAGGTATGACGCACATGAAGTTTTTGTGGGCAAAATTCAATTACATTCAAACAAACCAAAAGAAAAAATTAGATTGCTTTTTTATTTAGATCTTAAATCGAAACCAAAAAAAAATGAAATCTGAAATATTGTACAAAAAAGTTTGAAAATTGATTAAACTTTATACGGGTTTAAAATTTAGGTTCATTTTTTTAGCTGCGTTATTTATAATTTATAATTTTCTATTAAAGTGTATTATTTTTTTTCATTAAGATGAAATACATTAAAAGTAAATAAAAAATATAAGTGATAATTCAATTCTTCGTTATTTATTTAAAAGTTGACAGTTTCACAAACTATATCTGCAGTCTTTTTCAAGCAAACCTGTTAGAAATAACGAGTACACTAATCCCGGGACTAATCCCGGGATTTTGGGATTTGTAAAATCATATCCCGAAAATCCCGGGAGGGCCAAAACCCGAAAAATTGACATCCCTCCCCGGGAACCATGTGAGGATTACGCGGTTCTGTTGGGCCATCTCTTGTAGAGATCGACGATAGCTGAGCGTCAGTTCAGAGTTGAACGAGTATGAGCCAAGGGATTTGATGGCCGCTTGGCTGTCGCTGAAAATAAAAATATCCTGTCTGATAGTGTGTTGGCCTATCCAAGCCGCGGAATACATGATTACAGAAACTTCAGCCTGGAAAACACTGCAGTTATCAGGTAGTCTGAAGGAGAGCTCAAGGTTCAGATCCTTTGAATAAACCCCTCCTCCAACTCTGCCGTCTAACTTCGAGCCATCAGTATAAATGGAAGTGCCGCCATGAGTGCCGGGACTCCGATCCGTGCTCTACCATTCTTCCCTGCTGGGAATGTTTATTTTAAAACCGCTATCTCCGACTGTTGTGGTCGCACAACGATCTGTGCTCAGCGGACGAAAGCTATAGGATCCCAAAATACTGGCGTGTCCAGTAGTGCTTTCGCCCCAGCCGAACGTTTCCCTTAGACGCAGAGCCGATGCTGCTGCTACCCGGTGCCCTTCCAGATCGAGTGGCAAAATGCCAAGAATGGCCTGGAGTGCTTCATTGGGCGTTGTTCTTAACGCACCGCTGATACAGATCATGCAAGATCTGTGTACTTTACCTAACAGATTAAGGTTTATTGCCTTGCTCAGCGCAGGCCACCATACCACACCTCCATAGAACATGATTGGTAGAATGATTGCAGTGTAGATCCATTTGCATATTTTGGGGCTGAGCCGCCATTTTTTTCCAATGGCTCTTTTACACGTGTTGAGTGCAATACATGCATTCTTCTGGGGCTGAAGAACATTCTCCTTCCAGGTTAGTTTCCTATCCAGAACTGTGCCTAAGAACTTGGCTTTGTCAGCCAAGTTCAGGCGCACGTCATTCAGTTTTGGTAGTATTAATGGTGGTATCTTATAGCAGTTGGTGAAAAGAACCAGTTCAACTTTTCCCGGGTTAATGCTCAGTCCGCAGCGCGAGCACCATGAGGAAACCTCTCGCAGTGCTACTTGCATCAAGTCGCACAGGGTTTGTGGGAATTTGCCCCTATATACTATAGCTAAGTCGTCTGCATATGCCACTACCTTCCCGCCCCCCAGCTTGTGTCTCGCAGCATCGAGTTGACAGAGAGGTTCCATAGAAGCGGGGAGAGAACACCACCCTAAGGCGTTCCCCTTGTGACATAGCGTGATAAGTCAACCGAGCCCAGTGATGAAACTATTCGTCTACCCCTTAGTAGTTTATCAATAAGTCCAATAAGAGACCTGCTTATGCCCAGACTTGTTAAAGTCGTGTTTATAGCATCAGGGCTGTAGATTTCCCTTTGGTGTATACATGCTGATAGCTAGAGATAAGATTGCTAACAATAATAGAGGAGAGGTAGTCATTTATTATCCTCTCGAAGGTTTTGAGCACAAAGGATGAGAGACTGATCGGCCTATAGTCCTTGGGCTCGTAAGCTAAGAGCCAGGCAGGCTGTATAGAGAAATACCAGCCATTTGGCTGATGTCTCCAGCGCGTTTATGAGTTGTGCGGGAATAATCCCGTCTGGCCCGGCAGCCTTGAACGGTTCGAAGCTTCTAACCGCCCACCTAACCTTTTCCTCCGTGATGGGTATGTATACAGCCAGGTTTGTTGTAGGTGCTAAGGGTTTCTCATGCAAGTTCCCTGGGAAGTGCGGATTCAAGAGCAGCTCTAGGGTCCCCCCCCCGTGCTTGTCCAGGCTCCGTCAGGTTTGCGCAAATAGCTTGTGGCTGTTTGAGTTTTTGAGAGCACTCATCTAAGTCTCGCTGTATCGTCGACATTTTCGACCACAATGCAGAAATTTCTCCACGATACTCTCTTTGCCTGCCTCAGAGCTTTTTTGTAGGCCCTAAGTTTAACTTTATATTCGAGCCATTGAGTCTCCGTGCCAAGGCTCTTGGCCTTATTAAATTGTGTCCTGATTTGCGGAGCGAGTCCAGGTCGTAGGGCCACCAATGCTCTAGGGCATTCGAGAGCGCCGTTGTTAAGGTCTTTACCAGATCCTCCAACTCCCCTACTGATGAGGGGACTTGTGGGGGCAGTGCTGGTAGTTCCCTAGATAGTATTTCATTGTGTAGCTGCCAGTTAGTGTTACGTGGGTTGCGTTTCATAACCGGCTGCTCAACAGAAAAGTCTAGAACTAATTCTACGTACCGGTGGTCGGAGAATGAATGTTCATCGAGAACACGCCATTTTCTGACCCACTCACACCCACTTCGCTGCAAATAGTGAGATCTATGACCTCCCTACGAGTTTTAGTAATAAACGTAGGTTCGTTACCCATGTTGCAAACTACCAGGTTAGTTGTTAACAAATAGCCAAACAACGACTCTCCTCTAGCATTGATATCGGAGCTTCCCCACTGCACGTGATGAGCATTAGCGTCAGTTCCGATAATAAGATGGCCCATGGAAAAATTTGCTTGGGCAAGAGAAAGGCGTTCAGCTCAGACTTAACCAAAATACAGGCTCTAATCCTGCCCCACTCGCTAGCTCGGATAAGCTTAAAACCCTTAGTCCCCAAACCGCAAATCCTTGAGCTGTTGACCCAGGGTTCTTGGATGAGGACCACACCTACGTCGCCTTTAGAGAGACGACTGATTAAAGCAGCCGAGGTAACTTTAGATTTGTGCAGGTTGATCTGAATCACCACCAACATGAGAGCGCTCAGACTTGCCTGCCACCGCCGTATCGTCGAGTTCCACCTCGTCTGGAGGCTTATCTTTCAACGACGATTTGTTCAGGACTAGCTGCTATCACTGTGACGTTGAGGTCTTCCCCGTCCAGCAGGCTGTCTCCCATCTCCGAGCTGTTCACTGCTTCTTCGCCATTTGACGTGGCAGATACCATACTTTCCGAGTCGGACATCTCCGGCACTGCGATGTCCGAGTCCTGCGGTGCAGCCGAAATAGCAGCGCGCTGTGCATCGCCGCGGTATACGTGGATCACGAACTGGCCCATGCCGTAGTGCACTCGTCCATTGCACCATTTTTGCATCCTCGTAAGCGAATACCTTGATTCGGCCCTGGTGCCATCCCACATCAGAACCCATCGGCGTGGCACCCGGAGACTCATCCATAATGTCAAGAAGGGCATTACCGATCGCGTTCCGGACGTACCGCCACTGGTCCCTAGGGATGACCCACATTTCGTTACCTCGGTCAATGACGCCTAAAAGGATCCTGTCCTTGGTCACTTCAGCAAAGCTGAGTTTACCCACTACGGAGGCGTTCTGCTGCCGCTTCAGGTGGGGTTTTAAATCCACGTCCGATCTCTGGCGTTTGAAGGGATTTCCATTAACCTTCTTTGGCGCGTAATTGCTTTGGAAGTTCGGTAAGATAGCTTCAGCCATCTCCACCGTCTTTCTGGCATTCGACGATAGCGTCTCTTGTGAAATACCTTCGTATTTCTTCAGGATCCTTGCGGCCGCTCTTTTGTCCAAGTACCCAGAGCGACTTGGAGATGTCTTTTGGGGTGAATTTCGACCCGTAGTTGCCATCGCGGTCGTTGCCTTATTTGGATCTCTGGGGACAGGTCGTGAGACCACTGCCACAGACGTTAAAGACTTGGTTTCGGTACCGGCACTTACTGGAGGTTTAGCATCAGCCGTTGTTGGCTTCACTGTGTTTGTACCGTTACTTGCTTTGGGGATTGCCCCCTTATTATCCAGAGCTAATCGACCCGTAGTTGCCTCGCTGTCGATCCCGAGAGATGATAAAGAAATGGAGTTTGTCCTCCGACGTTGCGTTCTCGCTTGCTCCAGCATTTTCCTCATCTGCTGTGCAATATACATGGTTGTATCTTTAGTTTTAGGGTTTTTGATTACTATTTTTCATCACGTTCGTACGAACCCTCGCCGGGCAAGGGAAGAGTAAGGGGAATGTGTCGTCCGCCGCGGCAGAGCCCCATACCGCGGTAAGGCCATAGTTACTCTCCGAGGCGGACCGGTATCAGAGAGGCTCCGTTCGATTGCAGCCACGATTTGCCTCCCGGCTGCAAACGTCCAATGGACACGTGGTCGCATAGCACCCTGGACTGGGAGGGGGAAGATCTTAGTCGTCGCGCCAGAGAGGCTTGGCATCTCTCGTGATGTAGTACCGGGCGGCGCTATGATCCAGAGAATAGTAAGGAAAAATTTAGTTCAGGTAAATTAAAAACAATATTGGACCTCCTTAAGTGAACTCCTTAACTGATCGAGGCAGAATCACTTATATCCCCACACAGATTAACTTTTTGTACTCTTCCAGTTAAGTACGAACTAAACCAATTGTGGATAAATCCACGAAAACCAGCGTGTTGCAGTTTGTCTAATAGGATTTGGTGATCCACCACAGCGAAAGCTTTGGTGATATCAGCAAAGAGGCCAGCGCATTTCTTTTTGCTATCCAAATCGCTATAAATAAATGAGCAAAAGAACAATAAGGCATCTTCAGTAGACCGTCCCGATCTGAAACCATATTGAATTGCACTAAAGAAGTTCTTGTTTTCAAGAAACGATAGAATTCTACTTTTAACGAGTTTTTCAAAAACTTTGGATTCGGTTGGAAGCAAGGAAATTGACCTGTAATTGCTTTTGTCTTTCTTATTGCCCTTTTTAAAAGTGGAATAACAATAGCACATTTCATATCGGAAGAAAAAATTCCAGAAAGAACACTTTTATTAAAGAGATATGTAAGAACGTCGATTAAATAAAAAGTCATAGTTTTCAATACCTGGTTTGATAATCCATCATATGTAAAATGTTTAAAGAAAAAACTACTTCCTGTCCAGGACTCTGTAAACTCTAGCTCTGTGCAAATGCACGAAGGTTCCCAAGCATAAGTTTGGCCTATAGATGAAAAATGCTCATTACAAGTATTAGCGACCTCCTTGGGGTTTGTAACAGTTAAGCCACAGTTACTGATTTCCACTTCCGGCTTAACATACTATTAATAACCTCCCACTCCTTCTTGGAATTAACCTGCGAGGCCATAAATTCATTGCGATAAAAGTTATCACGTTGTGAGTGAGCTTCTTTTTTAAAATTTTTACATAGTTTGCCATAACGACCCCAAAGCTTGTGGCTTCGGGGAAGCTTAGTACATTTTCTTCCAATTTTATTTTTTAATCTTATTTTGCTAATGAGTGATTTGCTAATCCAAGGTTTTAGCCCTAAATTTGCTTTGCGTGACGTAAATTCAAAACTAACAACATCTAAATGCTTTTTTAGTATATTAGATGTATATTGGAACGATTTTTCGTCATCCCTTGTCAATTTTGGTTTTGTAACAAACCGGTTACGGCGATCCGCCATCTTCAGTGTTTGATTTCGTTCTTTTTTTTTAGTATGGTCGTATGGTCAGCTGTATGCCTTCGATATATTATTTTCACAATACACTTCGTCCCAATCTTCAAATTGAGTGAGTTTTTTTGGTCGATGGATTGGTTAGTTTCTTCTAGGAGATGTACCCTTAATTTCTGAAAAAAATTGAGTGGTTAAATAAAACAGTGAAGACGCAAGAGCCAGCTAAAATTGACAAAAAAGGATTAAAATTACGTATTTTCAGTACCAGGTTTTTAATACCAGGTACTCGCTATATGACTATTTACTTTTAAACAAACTACTCTCTTTTACCTTTAAAACGCTATATCGAATGTAAGGATATCTCTAATAGAAACATTTTTACAGCAATAATAGGGTAAGCCTAAAAATTACGTTTATCCAACTTTGAAATTCAAACAGTTCGAAACGAGTGGTTATAAAAATTAAGTGTGTGCAAATTTGTTGCTTTAGGACCCTAAAGAAGTGTCCCTCAAAGCTTGAGCGAAATCCGAGACTACACAGAGCCAAAAAGTTCACCTATAATCAAAGAGATCGACGTCTAAAAAATCTTTTTGGCCAGGGAGAGGGAGTGGGGACAAATTTGAAGAAATTTGTGCTAGGAAATCTTCTAGATTTTAGCTTGATTTTCTTCTCAAATTTATTGAAAAGGAAATCGGCTAAAAAGAAGGAGTTAGCTTCTTAATTATGAATTTTTTATGTACTTTTGTCAAAAACGTTCAATTGTTAGAAGAAATCTGATTGTTTTTATGAGAAAATTTGTATAAAGTAAATTAATGAGACCATCCTCTTATTTTCACTAGATTCATATTGAATTTATTGAAAAGGAAAATTATTTATTTTAAAAGATCCCTTATTAATTCAAATTTTGCTATTAACGTCTCAACATATGTACATAAAAGCATACCTTCTTCAAATGTGTAATTCGACGCTACCAAGCACAAGTACACGATAGCATCATGGTAGAGATCTCCGTTCAGCAGTTAATAATTCTTAGTTCGATTCGCGGTGAAGGCATAAGGCAAGTGGACATGTGGTGAGGCAAAAAGAACAAAGGTGTAATTAGACGTTGGCAAGTTAAGTATACGATGGCATGGTAGTGTAGATTAGACTAGACTAGACATCTGGGTTGAGCTGAGCGTTCATTTTTTTTTTTTAATTTGAAATATTAAAAAGAAAATCTTCTTAATATTATGTGATTATCTACTCAGTTTTATTAAAAAGAGACACCCAGTCATAATAAGACGGGCATCTTATTGGAAAAATATCATAGAGAAATCCTTCTGATTTAGAGGGCATTTTATGTGACTTTTTGCTCTGTGTAGTCAGCAACGATTTTTGTTAATATTAGACGTTTTCATATGGATTGACTCGTATGTGTTCCTTGAAATAGTACAAAATTTATATAAGTTATTTTCAAATTTCTGTAAATAGCTCAAGAGTTATGATAATTGCACGCGTTTTTTTGTTGGAAAGTTGTACGCTTCAACTTTAAGACTATGTACAGTTTGCTTAAAAAAAATCCAAAAATTATACGAAAATTTACCGTGAAGAAAAATTTGTATTGGTTTAGGAGATCCATCAGCAGAGATCCTTAGTATGAAAATAACAAAATGAAATGTTGAGGTATTAGAAGCTAAAGGTCAGGACTAGAGTCCATGAGAAATTCGTATTTTTATCTCTTGAGAAACATGTCTATTTTAGAGCCTGAAAAACACGATTTTTTAAAACTTACAAATTTCGAGATAATAATTTATCTATGAGTGAGTTTTTTTGGCCTATGGATGGGTTAGTTTCTTCTAGGATATGTACCCTTAATATCTGAAAAAAATTAAGTGGCTACTTATAACAGTTAAGATGCCAGAGCCAGCTAAAATTGATAAAAAAGGATAAAAATTACGTATTTTCAGTACCAGGTTTTTAATACCAGGTACTCGCTATATGACTATTTACTTTTAAACAAACTACTCTTTTTTACCTTAAAAACGCCATATCGAATATAAAGATATCTCTAATAGAAACATTTTTACAGCTATTATAGGGTAAGCGTAAAAATTACGTTTTACAAACATTGAAATTTGACCAGTCCGAAACCTGTGGTTATAATATTAAATGTGTATAAATTTGATCCTTTAGGACTCTAAAGAAGTGTCCCTCAAAGTTTGAGCGAAATCCGAGCTTTTTGAATTAGACGTTTTCATATAGAATGGCTCAGTAACCAAAATGGAATCCTGAAAACAAGCAATGAAATCAATAATTCAACAACAAAGTTAATTACTTCAAAACAAATAAAGGCAATAAAGTAATCTAATGTAAATAATACAACCGGGGCAAGATGAACGAAAGGAATATATGAGGATAAAGTAAAAGGAAAATAAATGTAATGAACGTGAGCCAACTGGCGCCAATTGGAGACACCGCGTGTTCTCAGATCTGCCTCCACTTGGTCCTGCCATCGGAGTGGTGGCCTCCCTCTTCCTCTACTTCCACCGGCGGGTGCCGATAAGAATACCTTCTGGGCCGGAGTCATTCGCACCACGTGTAATAACCAGCGAAGCCACTGGGTTTTAATTCGCTGAACTATGTCGACGTCTGCGTAAAGCTCATACAGCTCATCATTATATCTTCTTCGGTACTTGCCGTCGCCAACTTTTAGGAGTCCATAAATCTTTCGAAGAATCTTTCTCTCGAATACTCCGAAAGCCGCCTCGCCAGATGCTGTCAGTGTCCATTAAGCTGTTCCTTATATCAACTTGCAAAGTTGGGTTCACCGGGCGGAATATGATAGATTTTGTTCTAAAAATAAGCTGTGCAAAATTTCACTCGAATTTTAGACCTTGCACGTTACATTTGAAAATTTTAAAGGGTGCAGCAGATTATATAAAAACATTGATAGCCGTAAACATGGTACACATTTATTACACACATTTATTAGCGATATGGTACACATTATTTACGCTTCTTTACCCTAGAGCAGGACGGGTACGATAAGTGACTATAGAGTGTTGTTGTTTTTCTCCGTCGAGAGAGGAGAAAAACTTCTCAATTGCCTACTCAGCCCAAAGTAGCATTTGTTTGCAAGAGTTATCCTTCGATGGATTTCCAGGCTTACATTGTTGTTGGTATTAATGCTGCTATCAGGCATGCATTCATCCGACCATATTCTGCACAAGATCTGGTGCATGCACCTTACCAGCTCCTCGCCGCCGCATTTGAATAGCTCAGCGGGCAGGCCATCAACACCCGCCGCTTTATTGTTTTTTAGCCGTGATATAGCAATACGCACCTCGTTAATGTCGGGTTGTGGAATTTCGATTCCATCGTCTTCGATTGTGGGGTCGGGGTCGTCCTCTTCTCTGGATTGTTGCTCTGTTCCTCCGTTTATAAGGGCAGAGAAGTGATCCCTCCATAACCTTAATACTCTCTGAAAATCTGCCACCAGGTCGCCGTTGTCATTTTTACAGGAGTGTGCCCCGGGTTTAAAACCTTCCATCATTCGTCGATTTTTTTGATAAAATTTTCGGACGTTACTTCTGCTGGCTAGCATTTCAAGCTCTTCGATTTCACGATTTTCCGCTTCCCTTTTCTTCACCCGGAAAAGCACACGCTCCTCATTGCATTCGCTTTTAACGTTGCCTTATAGGAGTCGTCCTTTCTTTTGACTTCGTCTTTGCACTCTCTATCATCGTACCAGCACTTGCCGTAATCCAATTACTTCTTCGGCTGCGGTACGAAGTGCTCCGGAGATATGTTCCCACTGCTCATGCACTCCGCTGGGTTGAATTGTGCTCTCAGAGAGCAGGTGTGCGAGTCGTTCTGCGAAATCATTGGCTGCCTGTTGTGACTGCAGTTTTTCGACGTCCAGCTTTCCTTCCATTTTTTGTGGCCCCTCTTTTGTTGTACTTAGGCGGGTACGAATCTTGGCTGCTACCAAGTAGTGATCGGAGTCGATGCTCGGGCCCCTCACCGTACGTACGTCCATAATGCTGGAAGCGTGCCGTCCGTCTATCACGAAGTGATCGATCTGGTTGCGTGTTTTCCGATCTGGCGATAGCCATGTTGCTTAATAGATCTTGTTATGCTTGAACCTGGTGCTGGATACGACCATGTTTCGTGCACCGGCGAAGTCAATCAGTCTGAATCCATTTGGCGAGGTCTCATCATGGAGGCTGAACTTTCCGACAGTGGGGCCAAATACACCCTCCTTGCCCACCCTGGCGTTTAAGTCGCCAAGCATGACTTTTACATCATGGCGGGGGCAGCGCCCTACCCTCCTGTTGTTGTTGTAGCTTCCAATATTTGAAAATTGTATATACGTATGTAAGTGATGTTTTTTTTTGGTAAACATACCTTACACTGTAGCACTCACCGATATTTCGTGTAGAGGCGCCTGCGTCGCGGAGAGAGGGTTGTGGAAAAAGAAGTTTAGCATACCTACATATACACATAAATCTCCCTATACTAGAAGTTAATCCAATGCCCACTAGAGGTAGGGGAGGTGACAATCTTGATCTTGATGATCCCATTTTGGCCAGGTTTGTTTAGATGTCCGGCACCCTGGGGATTGTTGCCTTGGCTTGGCGGAGTGTGCACTTTTTCAGCACTCGCTTGCATGTGGCAAACGCCATATCTAATCGCTCTTTATCCCGAAGAACCTACTTGGTCGTACCCTGTTCGTCTGCCTTACAGTTTCCCTCAATGCCCCTGTGTACCGGGACCCATGTGAGGTTCACGCGGTTCTGTTGGGCCATCTCTTGAAGAGATCGACGAAAGCTGAGCGTCAGTTCAGAGTTGAACGAATAAGAGCCCAGAGCTTTAATGGCCGCCTGGCTGGCGCTGAAAATATCGATGTTCTCGCCGATAGCGCGTCTACTTATCCAAATCGCAGCATCCAAAATTGATGAGACTTCATCTTGGAAGACGCTGCAATGATCAGGTAGTATGCTGGGAATGTTAGTGTTGAAGCAGCTGCCTCCTACTGTTGTGGAAGCACATCGATCTGTGCTCAGAGCGATCCCAGAATACTGGAGTGTCCAGTTGTGCTTGCGCCCCAGCCAGACGTTTCCCTTAGGCGTAGAGCAGCTGCCGCTGCTGGCGATACGCGTCCAGATCGAGTGGAAAAATGCCTAGAATGGCCTGGAGAGCTTCGTTGGGCGTTGTTCTTAGCGCGCCGCTAATACAGGTCATGCCAGATCTGTGGACATTACCTAACAGATTCAGGTTTGTGGCCTTGTTCAGCGCAGGCCACCACACCACGACTCCATATAGCATGATAGGTCGGATAATTTCAGTGTAGATCCATCTGTATATTTTGGGGCTGAGACCCCACTTTTTGCCAATGGCTCTTTTGCACGTGTAAAGTGCAACACACGCCTTCCTCTGGTGCTGAAGAATATTATCCTTCCAGTTTAACTTCCGGTCCAGAACTGTGCCCAAGAATTTGGCTTTATCAGCCAAGTTCAGGCTCACGTCATTAAGTTCTGGTAGGTCCAGCGGTGGTATTTTGTACCGGTTGGTGTAGAGAACGAGTTCCAATTTTCTCGGCTTTATACTGAGTCGGACGAGAGGACCATGACGAAACTTCACGCAGTGCCACTTGCACCAAGTCACCCAGAGTTTGTGGGAATTTGCGTCTGTATGCAATGGCTAAATCGTCTGCATATGCCACCATCTGCCCGCCTCCACAGCGTGTGTCTCGTATCAACGAGTTGACAGTGAGGTTCCATAGAAGCGGGGAGAGAATACCACTCTCAGGCGTTCCCCTTGTGACATAGCGTGATAAATCAACCGTACCAAGTGATGAAGATATTTTCCTCCCCCGTAGTAGTTTATCGATTAGTCCAATTAGGGATCTGCTTATGCCCAGATTAGTAAGAGCGGTGTTAATAGCCTCCGGACTTATATTGTCGAAATCCCCTTCAATGTCAAGGAAGGCCACGAGACAGTAATCCTTTTCGCCCAACGAGATTTCTATGATAGAGACTATGCTGTGATGCGCAGTTTCTGTTGATTTACCATTGGTGTAAGCATGCTGATAGCTGGAGATAAGGTCGCTATCAATAGTAGTGGAGAGGTAGTCGCTGATTATCCTCTCGAAGGTTGTGAGTGCAAAGGACGAGAGACTGATGGGTCTGTAGTCCTTTGGCTCGTAGTGGGAGGCCTTCCCAGCCTTAGGAATAAAAACTACCGAAGTTCATCACTTTTGTAGGCCCTTAGTTTAACTTTGTATTCGATTCATTGAGGCTCCGTGTCGAGGCTTTTAGCCTAATTAAATTGCTTCCTGCAGGTTTTTCGGAGCGAGTCCAGGTCGTAGGTCCACCAGTGTGGCCTGTGTTTACCGCGTGGGTTTGGCACTGGACAAGCTTGTTCCAGGGCATTTGAGAGCGCCGTGGTGTATGTCGTTACCAGGTCCTCCAGCTCCTCAACTGATGAGGGGGCTTGTGGGGGTAGTACTGGTAGGTCTCTGGCTAATATTTCATTGTGGAGTTACCAGTTGGTATTGCGTGGATTGCGCTTCATACTAGGTTGGTCTACACGAAAATCTAACGAAAAAAGCTTAACGAAACAGAACAATTAAAATCTAAATCGAAATAAAGTGTAAGCAGAAAAATGAAATTAGTTATGGAGGGGAAAGGAAAACCCTCTTATATAAAACAAAGCCAACTGAAAAATTAAGAAAAGTAACCAAACAAATGTAGGATTTCCGACGAAATGGAAAAGCAAAAGTGCGAAAATCAGGTTTACAAAAATTATAAAAATAGGACTATAAACTTAAATAAAGCAAATGGAAACATTCCAACGAAAGAGAAAGGCGAAAAAACCGAGTTTTAGGAAGTTATAAATGAAGAAAACTAAGCAAAAAAATTTAAAGAAGAAAAAAATAAATGCAGAATTGAAGATAACTAAATAAAAGAGAACTGTTTAACGAAAGAGGAAAACTACCCTCCTAAAGCATGCTGTAGGAAACTCCAACACACTTACAACATTTTGACAACAAATAATTTTCTTCTGTTTCGTTTTAGTTTAGTTTTTCCTGTCAGAAGAAAAAAAAATTGTCAGTTTTTTCTACAATTTAAGTTTTCACAAATTTTAAAAATTAAATTGTGTTCCTATTTCTTGTGTGTTTGCTCTCAAATGCAAAGCAAAAAATGCAGAATTTAAACCAAAATGTATTCAATAAAGTGTGATTGACAGTTAAATATGTTTCTCTTGTAAGGGGCTATAATGTCAAACTAATGTAAACAAGTGAATTAATCCTTTATGGTGCACCACATGTAAATTGGGTATCATTTTCTTTTCTTTAATATTAGCAATAATCAACTCTTATAACATCCGCTATTTTTGTGAAAAATTTTCGGTTACAGTTTTCTTACCTTAGCCTAACAGTTGAATTCCAACCGTTCTTCACTGGTACCGAAGTTTTTTTACTATCAATAAAATAGAGAGAATATCCTTTCGTATTGCTAATTTGAATTAAAGGTAAAATATAAACATTGAAAATTTAAAACAAGAGTTAATTTAAAATTTTTTTCCTAAAAGTTTATAAACTGAAAATATTGTTTTCAAGCGGGTTAAAATATTTTTTCTGTTTGACATTATACCCTGGTTCCGATTGAGAGTAACGTCAAACTCAATCACACTTTGTTCAATACATTTTGATTTAAACCCAAAAAGTTATTGTGAGTTTTGAGGAAATAACAGCCTTCTCCGACTGCATAAATATCCAAATGTTCAAATGCGGAGTCGCTCAAATATATTTCCACTGAAATTGCCACCAGCATCCTCGCATGACGACTACTACGTGCAGGAAAAAGGCCTTAAGGACATTTCAGTGGAAGAAACTACACCAGCTTAAAACTAGTTAGTTGTATAACTTTTACAAATTCCCCCATTATATATTATAAAAGTGTTTTGTGTTATATAATTTTAATTTTAAAAAATAGTTAAAAATAAATACCATCATTTTAAATCGGGTCTGATTTCATTAAAATAGGTGTTATAGGTTTCTTGTTGTTGTAGGCGACGTAGACGTGGTCCTTATCCAAGAGCCCTGGGTCAATAGCTCTAGGATCTGTGGATTGGGGACTAAGGGGTACAAGCTCATCCAAGCCAATGATGAGGGCAAGGTCAGAACCTGTATTTTGGTAAAGTCTGAGCTAAACACCTTTCTATTACCCAACTACTGAAATGGTGACGTTACAGCTGCCAGCTTAACAGTCGGCAGCACCAGCCTAACGATGGCGTCGGTCTATATGCCCTATGACGCCGAAGAACCTCCTCCACAAAAGGAGGTGAAAGATCTGGTGGATAATTTCTGTACGGGCTATCTTATTATTGGAGCTGACGCTAATGCTCATCACGTCCAGTGGGGAAGCTCCGATATTAACGCTAGGGGCGAGTCTCTGTTTGACTACCTACTAACAACTAACCTGGTGGTTTGTAACGTGGGTAACGAGCCTACTTTTATAACTAAAGCTCGTAGGGAGGTTATAGACCTCACTGTTTGTAGCGAAGGCGCTTATGAGTGGGTCAGAAAATGGCGTGTTCTTGATGAGCATTCATTTTCTGACCATCGGTACATAGAAATTGTGTTAGACTTTATTGTTGAGCAGCCAGTTATGAAACGAAATCCACGCAACACTAACTGGCAGCTACATAACCAAATATTAGCTAGGGACCTACCAGTATTACCTCCACAAGCCCCCTCATCAGTGGGAGAACTGGATGATCTGGTAACGACCTTTACAACGGCGCTCTCAAATGCCCTAGAGCAGGCTTGTCCAGTACCAAAACCACGCGGCAAACATAGACCCCACTGGTGGTCTTACGACCTGGATTCGTTCCGTATATCATGCAGGAAGCAATTTAACAAGGCCAAGAGCATCGGTACGGAGCCTGAATGGCTCGAATATAAAGCTAAACTGAGGGCCTATAAAAAGGCTCTAAGGCAAGCGAAGAGAACTTCGTGGAGAAATTTCTGCACCGGGGTCGAAAAAGTCGATGATACAGCGAGACTTAGACGAGTGCTATCAAAAACTCAAACAGCCATTAGCTATTTACGGAAGCCTGACGGATCTTGGACCAGCACGGAAGGGGAAACCCTGGAGCTGCTCCTGAACACACACTTTCCGGGGAACTTGTATGATGCACCTGTCGCATCTGCAACAAACCTGGCGGTAAACATACCCATTACGGAGGAAAGGGTAAGGTGGGCAATCAAAAGCTTTGAACCGTTCAAGGCAGCTGGGCCAGACGGGATTTTCCCCGCACAACTTATAAACACGCTGGAAATATCAGCTAAATGGCTGGTAGTTCTCTATTCAGCCTGCCTGGCTCTTAATTACATTCCGTGCTCCTGGAGAAGCGCCACGGTAGTCTTTATTCCAAAGGCTGGGAAGGCCTCACACCATGAGCCTAAAGACTACAGACCGATCAGTCTCTCGTCTTTTGCACTTAAAACCTTCGAGAGGATAATTAGCGATTATCTCTCCTCTACTATTGATAGCAACCTTATTTCTAGCTATCAACATGCATACACCAAAGGTAAATCAACGGAAACTGCGCTCCACAGCCTAGTCTCTATTGTTGAAAAATCATTGCACGAAAAGGAGTACTGTCTCGTGGCCTTTCTGGACATCGAAGGGGCTTTCAACAATATAAGGCCGGAGGCTATTAACACTGCTTTAACAAACATGGGCATAAATAGGTCTCTTATTGGTCGAAAATAATATCAGTCTAGAAATCCAACGGAGAATCACTCTTGCGAACAAGTGCTACTTTGGACTGAGTAGGCAATTGAGAAGTAAAGTCCTCTCTCGAAGAACAAAGATCACGCTCTATAAGTCTCTCATCATACCTGTCCGGATGTATGGCTCAGATTCATGGACAATGTCAAGAGAAGATGAGATGGCCCTTGGAGTATTTGAGAGAAAAGTTCTCCGGAAGATTTATGGTCCTTCCCGTGATGCCGACGGCGAGTATCGAAGGAGATTTAACGATGAGCTGTACGAGCTTTACGCAGATCTGACCATAGTCCAGCGAATTAAAGCCCAAAGGCTCCGCTGGCTGGGTCACGTCATGCGAATGGACAAAGAAGCCCCAGCCCAGAAGGTTTTCCAATCGTCACCCGAATTCGGCAGCAGAGGAAGGGGGAGGCCTCGACTGAGATGGAAACAACAGGTGGAGGATGACTTGAACTCCCTTGGGGTTTCCAATTGGCGTCAGTTATCGCTAAAAAGGAATGACTGGCGTGCTTTGATAGGCGACGGCCAAAATCGCTTAGGCGGTTAAGCGCCAATAAATGATGATGATGATTGGTCTAATTGATCAACTACTAAAGGGAAGGAAAATAGTTTCTTCACTGGGAACAGTTGATCTTTCACGCTATGTCACAAGAGGAACGCCTCAGGGTGGTGTTCTCTCCCCGCTCCTATGGAACCTCACCGTAAACTCGCTGCTACGAGACACAAGGTGGGGGGGCGGGAAGATAGTGGCATATGCAGACGATTTAGCTATTGCATATAGGGGCAAATTCCCACAAACCCTGTGTGACTTGATGCAGGTAGCACTGCGAGAAGTTTCTTCATGGTCCTCTCGCTGCGGACTTAGCATCAACCCGGGAAAGGTGGAGCTTGTCCTTTATACCAGGCGGTACAAGATACCACCGCTGAACCTACCAGAACTAGATGGCGTGCGCCTGAACTTAGCTGATAAAGCCAAATTCCTAGGCACAGTTCTAGATAGAAAGCTTAACTGGAAGGAGAATGTCATCCAGCGCCAGAGGAAAGCGTGCATTGCACTTTACACGTGTAAAAGAGCCATTGGCAAAAAATGGGGGCTCAGCCCCAAAATTTGCAGATGGATCTACACTGCGATAATCCAGCCAATTATGCTGTATGGAGTCGTGGTATGGTGGCCTGCGCTAGGAAAGGCAACAAACCTAAATCTGTTAGGAAAAGTCCACAGATCGAGCATGATCTGTATAAGCGGGGCGTTAAGAACAACGCCCAATGAAGCTCTCCAGGCCATTCTTGGCTTTTTGCCACTCGATCTGGAAGGGTACCGGGCAGCAGCAGCATCGGCTCTGCGTCTAAGGGAAACGTCCGTCTGGGGCGCAAGCACTATTGGACACTCCTGTATTCTAAGATCTTACAGCTTTCTCCCTCTGAGCACAGATCGGTGTGCGACCACAACAGTCGGAGATTGTTGTTTTAGAATAAACATTCCCAGCAGGGAAGACTGGGAGAACATAGATCGGTGTCCCGCTACTAATGGCGGCACTTTTATATACACCGACGGCTCGAAGTTAGACGGCAGAGTCGGAGGAGGGGTTTACTCAAGGGACTTGGACCTAGAACTCTCCTTTAGACTACCTGATCACTGCAGCGTCTTCCAGGCTGAAGTTTCTGCAATCATGGACGCCGTGACTTGGATAGGTGAACGCACCATCGGACAGGATATCTGTATTTTCAGCGACAGCCAAGCGGCCATCAAATCCCTTGGCTCTTACTCGTTCAACTCTGAACTGACGCTCAGCTGTCGTCGATCTCTTCAAGAGATGGCCCAACAGAACCGCGTGAACCTCACATGGGTCCCGGGACACAGGGACATTGAGGGAAACTGTAGGGCAGACGAACTTGCCAGGCAGGGCACGACCAAGCAGATTCTTCAAGATAAAGAGCGCATAGGTATGCCGTTTGCCACGTTCAAGCTAATGCTGAAGGAGCATACACTCCGCGAAGCCAACGAAAGATGGCTACAAGCCCCAGGGTGCCGGATATCCAAGCAAACCTGGCCAAAATGCGATCTTAAAAGATCTAGACACATATACGCCCTAAAAAGGAAGCAAATATCCATATTAATAGGTGTTTTAACCGGGCACTGCCTTATTGGTAGGCACGCAGCAAGGCTAGGCGTTCCCTACCGACGATGCTGCAGGAGTTGCAAAGATGATGAGGAAGAGGAAACGGTGGAGCACCTCATCTGGAGCGAGAAGGCGCTCTCTGGGAGTTGCAAAGATGATGCAGGAGTTGCAAAGATGATGAGGAAGAGGAAACGGTGGAGCACCTCATCTGGAGCGAGAAGGCGCTCTCTGGGAGTTCCCTTCCTGGTTAGCTTAAGCCAGGTCGCGGAGCTAGACATAAAGGACTTGATGGCCTTCATCAAGTTATCAAAATGGTTCGAGGAGGGGTAGCGGTGTCGGTTAGGAGTGTCAGTCCCGGGTTTTCGGCTATATGGAGAGTCCCGACACCACTGGGATTTTCCATATGGCCGGGCCCCGGGACTGACTTTCCTAGTGTTTGGTGGTATCACAACGGGCCTTTTATTACTGGCCTAGGTGTGCCTTTGCGGCAGCCACTTCTACCTACCTAACCTGTCTAAAAGGGCCCGCATTAGAAACGGGAAAAGCATTTCAAGTGACTAGTGAGAATTACCCAAAGGCCCTAGATAGACTACAGGAACGGTTCGATAACCCAACCCTCATATTTCTCGAAGGCGTTGCGTCGCTATTTACCCTAGAATCTGTTGAAAAATCAAACCCGCAAAAATTGCGCAGTTTAGTAGATAAAGCTTACGCCATTTTTAGCTCATTGGAGTCATTGGGTACCAGTACAAACATCGCACAGGCAATGCTCATCTATCTCGTTGTAAGCAAATGCGACCAGCAAGCACGCAAAAAATGGAATGAGTCCCTCGACTATAAATCGCTCCATACATGGCCCCAATGTACCCAGGTATTGGAAAGGCACTGCCAGTTTCTGCATTCATCCGAATCATCAGAGTTGCGCAAACCCGAGTCTTCGAAACCCAGTCGTTCGACCAATCGCAATCAACAATCGTCTTTTGCAGTAACTCATTCGAATTGTGTTCTGTGTTCTAGCTCCAATCATAAGGTCACTGCCTGCCCTCAGTTTAGGGAAAAGAATACCAATCAACGTTTCGAAATTTCTAAAAAGCATGTCCTATGCATAAACTGTCTGAGTCACGGTCACCGAATGGCTCAGTGTCCTTCGAAACATCGGTGTCATACTTGCAATCGGGCACATCATTCTCTACTACATCATGACACTAACTCGCAGGGTACGAGTACTTCTCAAACGACATCTACAACCCCACATTCAGCTCCGTCTTCTCAGACTACAATCACTTCTTCTAATCCTTCTCAAGCCCCTCGACCTTCATGCACCATCGTTCACACCGAATTCTTGAAACAAACTCCAGTCGGGAAATCAACAAGCCGCTACTCATTCGCACATGGAGACCTCTGATTGCGGACATGTTATTTTGGCTACAGCTATGGTCCTGGTAAAAGACTCCACAGGTGCGTACAAACTTGGTAGGGCTCTACTTGACTCTTGTTCCCAGGTCAACTTCATCACTGACGACTTCGCGCAAAAACTTCGTCTTCGTCGAGAAAAACATCACCTCGGAATTCGGAGCATCGGCGAGTCACTCACAAATCTAAAATCTCGAACCAGTACAACAATCCAGTCCTGCACTTCAGGTTTTCAACTTTCGCTTCAGTTTGGAATTTTGTCACATATTGCGTACCAACCTGACAGCGACATTGACACGTCTGCTTGGAACTTGCCTGCCAATACGAAATTGGCCGACGAAACCTTCTTTAAACCACGTCGAATCGATTTGTTGCTAGGAACAGAGGCATTCTTCGAAGCACTCGCTGTAGGCCAAATTCGCCTCGGTCCAAATTTACCTACGCTGCAGAAAACACTGTTCGGTTGGATCGTCTCTGGTCGCACATCTTTGCAAACATCATTGAATGATATTTCGTTGGTTGGACCCACCATCCAACAAGATTTATACATGCTTTTACTTCGCTTTCGCTTGTATCGTTTCGCCCTCACTGCAGATGTCACCAAGATGTACAGGCAAGTACTCATGAATAGCAATCATTGTAAATACCAATACATTCTTTGGCGAACTTCGCCTGACCTCGATCTCCAGACGTATCAGCTTAATACGTCACTTACGGCACAGCCTCAGCCCCGTATCTCGCAGTACGTAGTCTTCACTATTTAGCAGATCAAAACATGGATGAGCTTCCAATTGGCGCTTCAGCAGTAAAGGCCTCATTTTACGTGGATGACTTTTTGTGTGGCGCAGATGATGTCGACGCTTTGCATGTGCTCAAGTCCCAAGTCATCGAAGTACTTCGTCGTGGACAATTTCCGCTATCAAAATGGCACTCAAACCACCCTGATTTCATGGAAAGTGAAACTGCAAAAGAACTTAACATTGCCGACGATTTTGTAACCAGCACATTAGGGGTCGTGCATATATGACGTCACGCGATTTTTGGTAGTTTTTGACCCCCCCCTCCCCCCATGTCACACCCAGTCACAAACGCCAGACCCCCCCCCCCCCCCCCTCCCCCTCGAATGTCACATCACACCCTTAATAAATATAAATTCAATATTTATTTGACATAAAATCTGATACATATTTAGAATGTTTATATTAATTATTAAATAATATTTGCCAATCGAAAGAATGAAAACGTGCTAAATTTGAAAACGTTCATGGACGTTGCACGCTAGAAAACATGCAAAAAATAACGTGACATCACGTAAGTGCTACTCCCCCCCTCCCCCCATGTCACATTTCGTCACAAATCGCAGACCCCTCCCCCCCTCAAAGAGCGTGACGTCATATATGCACGACCCCTTAGGGGTAACATGGCACCAACTTTCCGACAATTTTTCATTCTCTTTCCAGCCTAAAAAGGAATACAATGTAGCAACGAAAAGAACAATATTGTCCATCGCCTCATCTCTCTTTGATCCACTTGGCTATTAAAGCTCGACTGGGATGAGTCCGTACCTCAACATGTATATCAAGCTTGGACCAATTGCCTGGCAACTTTGAACGCTATCTCGTCACTAACCGTACCTCGCATTATTTGGAATTTGCAACAACAACATTTCCCTCTCGATTTTCAATTACTCAATAAAAATCAAACTTTAAAAAGCAATTTAAAACATCTAACTCCCTTTATAGATAATACAACCGGATTCGAACTCATCAAGGTTGGTGGCCGCTTGGGCTACGCAGATCTGCCAGATGCTCAGAAACATCCCATTTTGCTGCCCAGCGACTCGCCATTTGTACTCAACTATGTTCGGCATCTACATGTGCGAAACTACCATGCTGGTCCTAAAGCATTGGTTGCCCTAATACGCTTAGAATATTGGATTGTCAACGCCAGAGACTTGGCACGTCGTATCGTTCGTTCCTGCGTACATTGCGTACGCTATAAACCAATCCTGGCTCAACAAGTCATGGGACCACTTCCAGCCACACGTATCACTCCCGCTCGTCCGTTTGAACGCTGTGGAGTCGACTTCTGTGGACCAATAAACACCTACCTGCGAATCCGAGGTAGAGGCCCTATCAAATCTTACTTGGCTGTGTTTTTTTGCCTAGTAACTAAGGCAGTACATATCGAGGTTGTATCTGATCTCTCAACTCATTCATTCCTAAGGCTGTAGAAAACTCCCATGCGACATCTTTTGCGATAACGCTACAAATTTCGTCGGAGCTTCCAACCAATTAAAGGAATTAAAACAATTTCTTTTTGACTCTAACAATCAGAAGGAAATTTACAAATTTTGTTCATCTGAATTTATTAATTTTCATTTTATTCCTCCCAGGGCTCCTCACTTTGGCGGTCTTTGGGAAGCGGCAGTAAAAAGCGCAAAGGGACTTTTGAATCGAACGTTACCAAACACTCGATTGGCATTCGAAGAACTTAGCACTGTTGCCGTCGAAGTGGAGGCTATACTCAACTCTTGCCCAATTAGTCCGATGTCATCCGACCCAAACGATTTTGGTGCAATCACTCCCGCACATTTTTTGGTCGGCTCTTCTCCACGGGCCTTACCCGAACGCTCACTCGAAGACACAAACATTTCCAACGTGGATCGGTACGATATGATCACTGCTATCAAACAACGTATTTGGCGCCGATGGTCGCAAGAGTATATAAATGAACTACGCTTACGTGTTAAGTGGACAACTCCTGCACCTAATGTTAAGGAAGGGACCCTAGTACTTATACACGACGATAATCTGCCCCCACAACGTTGGAAGTTTGGCCGTGTAGAATCCACAGTCCAAGGAAAAGACGGTCACGTGCGAGTTGTGCACCTCCGCACAGCTAATGGTACCTGCTGCCGTCCTATTCACAAGATTGCTATTCTGCCAGTCTCTTGAAAGCGGATGCTTTCAACGGGGCCGCGATGTTGGATCACAATTGCAAATCACTGTGCCCGAACAATCGTGGGAGGCACTGTATTATTATGTATTGCCTAGTTAACTAATTTGCGCATATCACAACAACACTACAATACAAAATTCTCACTGCACATCTCATTACACACATACATACATTCATACGTACATACTACACTAAATTAGTTGGCATTCTCTTTCTAAGATTTCCTTTGCTTTGTACATATTTTAATAAGTTTGAATAAACATTGTAATTTTGGAACTCAACATAAACAGTTCGCGCATTTCGTATTTTCTTTATCGATTGTCTTATTTTTTTTTGCAATATACACCCCCACAAATTTATAGTTAGTGGTTTCGGGATTCAAGAAAAAGCTCTTGATTAAACACTACTTTAGTTGTAATACACTTGTTATATACAAATATTAAGTATGGAAAGAATTTATTGTCATAAAAAAATAGTGCATTTGAATGTATTCAAAATTTCAAAATGCAAGTGCGGCATTGAAAAAAATTTCGAGTGCTTATGTTCCGAATATGAAAAAATTCCACCAAGTATGGTAGCATTCTTTATCGATCAGAGCGGACCAAGGCTTTTAACCTTTGATGATATCCAAGTTGATAACATGGAGATCGATATGATCGATCAAGGTTCAAGCATTGCCGGAGTATATCAATCTCCTTTTACCGTTTCATATGCACCAAGTTGGGAAGAAACTGAATCTTATGATGAAAATAATGACATTTATTACATTTATTTTCAAGTTGAACTTTTAATCTATTTTTTTATGACAATAAATTCATTCCATACTTAATATTTGTATATAACAAGTGTATTACAACTAAAGTCAATTTCCATTATAGAAGCATGCAAATATCAGGTGATAACAGTAAGCATAAACAAAAAATAAAAATATTTGGAATCGCCTTCAAATTATCTTTAATCCTAGTGGTGGACTGGACAAACTTTTTTTGTCGATCCACCCTAGTGTATATTGAAACTGAATTTTTATTGCCTAAAATAGTAAATATTTAACGTTTCTCTTCTTTTTCTTATTAATACTGTTCATTACGATAAAAAACAATAAAAAGCGATTTAAAGAAGTCCCTATTTATAAATTTTAGCGTATTTTATTGATTAAAATGTTAATTTTTTATGAGGCGTGCTCCATGTCGTTTGCTTGTACTCCTACGTACCACCTCCTATCACAAACGCTTAACATAAAATATATTCTACATTTAATATACGCATCCTGACGGTGTGTTCTCGGGATCTTTTAGAGATGCCCTGACCACTATTAAGCTGGGCATAATCCCACAGGATTATCCTAGTACTATCTGGTCTTCTGAACAACTGAAGATCATAAGGACGGCCATTTTGAATGAAGTGTTTAAACTTCAAGTTGGCACTATCAGTCCCCACGGGCTGCTCGATTCGCCAAGGATGGCTTTCAATTGTCTGCGATGATTCTAATACGGCAGAGTGGTTAAAAGACATCGTCCCAAAACTAACTCCTTGGGAGGGGGCGAAACTGAAGGTAATCTCGGATGCGGAAGTACCCCGTCGCATTATCTTTGTCAGGTATTTTAAAGAGGACGATTGCCCCTCAAACGAGCATATCCTCAGAGTTATTTCTGTTCAAAACCCGGCCATAAACACCCGATACTGGAGAATCCTCAATCGGACAAGTAGGGCCACAGTGGCGGAAATCGCAATAGCTGGTGATCCGATGTCAGCTGAAACAATCCGTCAAGAAATAAACCGTCTCCGCCCCGGGTAGCTGATGAAGCCAGCGGCAGTGATGAAAATGCTGCGGTAGAAAAGAAGGCTGTTGAACAAACAGCCTGCAGGTCACAATCGGCAGAGGTGACGCAAGGCTTGCAGGATGTACAAACTAAGCTTCAGCTGGAGTTCACAGCAGAGAAGCTACGATTTTCGATACTCCACCGTTCTCTCAAAGCGGGCAAACAAATCAATTACATAGTGAGAACTCTAGACGCGGAGTCGAAAAAAACGGGCCAACGTCAGGCATCTAATGGGGATGCTTTGCTCAGCGGCAACCTAAAGCCATCGGTGGCGGATAAGGACCGCAAAAAATCTTTATAATGTCAGCCCTCCCAGCAAACACTCTCAGTTCGAGGCGTCTAAAATGCCACCATGCCAAGGCAGCTTCGGATGTTCTTAGCAGAAGATTCAGCAGAGAAAGTCTCGGAGTAGCTTTCATTCAAGAGCCATGGATTTTACATGGTTCTGTAAAAGGTTTAAGCAGTACTGACGGTAAATTAATCCATGCCACCGATTCCCGTCCCAGGGTGGCGATGCTTCTAAACAAGAAAATGGATTTTGTTCCGCTCCTACAGTTCATGCCGTCTGATTTGGTTGCAGTTTGGGCAAAAATTCCAACCCCAAGAGGCGAAAAAGAGGCCATTTTGGCATCAGCTTACTTTCCGGGTGAGGAGGAAACAGCCCCAACTGTTGAATCCAAATCTCTCATTGAGTATTGCCAACAGAAGGGTATCCCATGGGTCCTCTGCTGTGACGCAAACTCCCACCATACAGCTTGGGGTAGTATGAACATAAATAACAGGGGGGAGCATTTCCTGGAGTTTATTAGTAGTCACAATATCAGTGTAATGAACCGTGGTAATGAACCCACTTTTGTTAACGCTATTAGAGGCAAGGTTCTTGACCTTACTCTATGCAGCCAAAACATGGCCTTCGCTGTCACAAATTGGCACGTCTCGGGGGACCACATGGGTCACTTCTCTGACCATGAGTCCGTTTTCAGAAATCCGAGGAAAACAAAGAGTGAACTATTTCGCTTTACCATGGAAGAACGCGGCAATTGCTTGCACCAACCAATAACTACGGGGCGGGATCTCGAGAGAGACGCTGAACAGCTTCACTCAGATATCACAACAGCTTTCTGCGAGAGTTGTCCCCAAGCCAAACAACGTATACAACGTGATGTTCCTTGGTGGCACAAAAATCTTGCACAATTAAGATGTCAAGCCAGAAGGCTGTTTAATGCAGCTAAAGACACTGGAGACTGGGTCTCCTATAGAAATGCTCTAACTTCTTATAATAGAGAACTTAGAAAATGTAAGAGGTCAACGTGGAGAGAACACTACGAAAATATTAAAGATCTCCCTACGGCAGTGCGGCTCCAAAAAGCCCTTGCGAGAGGCCATAGCAACGTCATTGGTACTCTGTAGAACTCAGATGGGAGCTACACGAAGCAGCCGGAAGACACATGCAAACTTTTGCTTGGTACTCACTTTCCGGACTGTATACCAGGCTATCAACAATCACATCCCGTAGTAGATGATTCTCCAACAATTAGTGGTAGAGAAAAGATCCCGGCGACAAAGCTAACCAATGTTAACAAGGTCCGATGGGCTTTATCGACTTTTAGTCCTTTCAAATCTCCAGGACCGGATGGGGTCTTTCCTTGTCTGTTGCAGCAAGAAATCAACTATACAGCTCCAGTCCTATCAAATTTATATAGAGACGGATATATTCCCAACAGGCGGACAGAGGTTAAGGTATTTATACCGAAGCCAGGAAAACCGGAAAATCTGCCATCGTCGTGTCGACCAATAAGTCTCAGTTCCTTTCTCCTAAAGGGAATGGAGAATATTTTAGATCAGCATATTAAGGAAGTAAACTTAAAGAAACACCCTCTGTGAAAATCCACGGAGACTGCTGTAGATTGCCTTACTGAAAAAATTGAAAAGGCCATAGAGTCTAAAAACATAGCCGGATGACTTAGTAGTCTGCGTAACAGGAATGCATGAAGAAACAATATCGATGCGATACCGATCGCATGCAACAATCCCTGCGCATCATTGAAAGATGGTACGCTACCAACCCAAAACAAACAGTCTTGGTGCCTTTCCACGAGGCGAAGAAATCTTTCTATGTTAGAGCCGTCCTTAGGAGGCAGCCGCATAGGTTTTTCGACGGAAGCGAAATACCTAGGGGTAACATTGGACAAAATCCTCACATGGAGGCCACCATAAATAAAGCAACGAGGGCCTTTTTCGCCTGCACTAGACCATATGGAAAAACATGGGGGCTGTCTCCCAAAATGACGTACTGGTCATTTAATACAGTTGTGAAGCCAATAGTCGCATACGCTTCTCTAGTCTGGTGGCCTAAGACTGATTAAATAACAGCGGCAACTAAGTTATGTGAGCTGCATCCACTCAACCACGAAGGACACTCATAGGCTAGGCTTCTTACCTTATACAGGTGATACATTAGCGCAAATTCCGAATTAACTCCGTTTTTGGGAGTTAACTTGAGCATAATCTTCATTATTAACTTCCAAAAATGGAGAAGATTTGAGCGGCCACAACAAAATGTTGGCTGGCAACATTCTACAGATAAATAAACAAAAACTGCAAGAAAACGCATATTTCTTGCAGTTTACCGCTATTTGCCGCTAGAAATAGTAAGGACAACTACCAAAATCACGATTTACCGCTACTGCACACTAGAGTCACCATAAAATAAGCAATTCCCAGCGACATCTAGTTTTAACCCTAGAATGGTAATATACGTAAATTTTACGTGTATGTCTCATAAAAAGTGCCGTTACAGTTTACCGCAGTTCCGCATAGCTGTGAGCACTCGGCAGTGCTTTCTTCATTTTATTTTTTCATTAAAAAGTGAATAATTAATCAATTGTCAGTTCCTGGTTCGCTTTTATCGTTCTTACAAAAAAGTGTGTACGTAAATTTTACGTAGTCTTAGCATTAACGTATGTATTATTATCCAAACTTTCTATACAATTGAAGAACAGTTTCTGTGATAAACCTAATAAAACGCAATTACTTTAACTTTTTCACCAAAAGGCGAACCTTTCTACTTAAAACTTTGTAACTATTTAAAAAAAAAGGCTGACAACTACCTCTTTTTGAATACATAATGAAGCTGCCCTGTGTGGTGAGCATCAAATTAAAATATTCGACGGATGTATGTAGAAATTCTTATTATTTAGTTTTAAAAACAAAAAAACTTTGTACTTTCATTTAATAAAATCAACACAAAAGAAAAACAGGTTTTTATTAAACATTTATCTAAAATTACTGCCCCAAACGGTGTAGTACGTAAAATTTACGTATATTAGCATTAACGTATGGTAAAACTGTATTACGATTCTAGGGTTAAATAGTAAGTAATACAACACAAAGCACTAAATGGCGCGACTGTTAATCTTCAATTTTGTGTGTATCAGGGTAAAATTTGGATCGGATTAAAGAAGATTTATTGGAGGTAATCTCCGTGTGTGTATCCATAGCATTTTTTATCTTTTTAAAGGTTCTATGGCCCAATAGAACCTACAAAAGTTGTCAAAAATACAGGATGAGACAAACAAGACAACAACAAGACAAACAGCGAAGCGTATGAAGCGCTGTCAAATAGAGATTTGGGCTATTCGACGCTTTGAAGCGTTTCAAGCAAGCAAAGTAAGGCTCCCACTGGG
Organism: Campiglossa producta; assembly: GCA_964058755.1. Classification (NCBI taxonomy): domain Eukaryota; kingdom Metazoa; phylum Arthropoda; class Insecta; order Diptera; family Tephritidae; genus Campiglossa; species Campiglossa producta. The sequence continues at coordinate 74,445,152 of CAXKVI010000001.1, forward strand.
CCAACTTTTATACATTTCAGTAGAGTTCAAAAGAATTTTGACATTTCTCGAGGAAAAGCCAGCAAAGCAAGCGTGCATTGGGCCATCACCTATACACCTGCCCACATTTGGCGGGTCACGACAGATATATTTTCTCGACACAAATTTCACCCACTCTAACAGATACACATTCATACTAGGGGTGGTCCTATTCGAACAACAACTATTCGAATAAACAATTATTTTTGTCGACGCGACAGTGCTACAAAAAAATAACAATTTAATACACTTTTAAAGCGACCTAGTAGAGATTGTTTATCTGGTCGAGTTATATACGAAACACTCTTCAAAAGATTTGTAACACCCCCAAAATCTGGTTTTAAGGCCAAAAAAAAAACTCATTAAAAATCAAATTTTTAATCGATTTTCAAATTCTCAACGGTTTTGGGTAGAGAAGTGTTGACAATTTTGAAATATATATAGTGTGCTGTTCATTTGAAAAGGGTATGATATGTTTTTCACGCGAGAAATTGATTTTTTTTTAAATTTTTTCAGTTTTTCCGGTTTCGACGTCATTTTTTTCCCACTAATCGTGTCCAAATGTATGACCAACCCACACTATCTTTGAAGGGCTGGCCGACCCATGCCAGTGGCGCAGCTCCTAAGACCGCACCTGTGGGGGTCCCCATAGAAAAAAAATCAAAAAATCACAGTTTTTGACACTTAACGTGAAAAAATCAGCTAAAAGTGACTATCTTTTTTTATTTTTGGAGTTCATTTTGCTCTTAAGAACTCTAAAAAATATAGCCATTGGGGGTTTAGGGGGTGTGCCGTCTTTCAAATATTCTCAACCGGAACGTTTTCTTGTGCTACAATGTTCCATAACAGTTTGGTCCGGTATCCTAACTTGACTAGTCTTATGGGATTTTGATCCATGGGCTGCAAAACAGCTGTCACGTTAGGTAGTAAAAGCATTGCCACAATGTGTCCATCCTCTGATTGTAACTTGTCAATTGGCTTATGTGCAGTACAGTTGTCAATCAGCAATAAAATATGCGAACCTGAAAAATATTTTTGGCACACTTAGGACCGTTTTCTCATCTGCGCTTTAACGTTAAAGGCCGCTTTAAATTTATCGGTCATTCATCTTGCTATTAAATAGAGGGCAGATGAAGTGGCCGGTAAATTTAAATCTACCTTTAACGCTAAAGGCTAGATGAGACAACGGCCCTTAAAAATTTAAAATGAGAGAAAAAATCAACTTATCTGCTTAATAAACAAATGATGGAACCAGCGGAAGAATAGCTCTGAATTCATCCAAGCCTTTTGCGTGTTAGCATATTCCAAAGGGTTTTCAAATCCCTTGAAGCAACGGGGATTTGCGGATTTACCAATTACTAATGGTTTCAACTTATGAGAACCATCTGCGTTCGCACACAACATAAAAGTTATTCTATCCTTAGATATTTTTCGTCCAGGTGCCGTCTTTTCGTTTGCCGCGACAAATGTTTTATCGGGCAGAAAACGATAAAATAATCCAGATTCATCTGCGTTATACAGCTGTGTGTCCGAAATTTCCATTTCATTCATTTTTGCCCGCAAATTATGAATTAACGGTGTTATTTCTGATTTGTCGCTTGAGAGGATTTCCCCACAAATTTTTAAGTGGCGAATGCCGTATCGTTTCTTGAAGTTTTCTAGCCATCCATCACTTGCATGAAATTGTTTTCCAGGGTGCAATTTGGCAAATTCGAGCTTGGCTCTTGCCTTTAAAATTGGGCCACTCATTGCGCAATTACGCTGTCTTTGGCTTAAGAACCATTTATACAAGCTTGCCGCAAAAACGGGATATTCCGATTTATGTAAAGTTTTCTTGGTTGCAATTTCATGCGTGTTTGCCTTTGCCTCCAAAATTTCACGACGTTTATTTTTTTATTTTTGAGATGGCCCCTTTAGTTACATTATAATCCATCGCCAACCGATTTCCACGAATACCTTCATCGATTTTTCTTAAAATCTCAGCTTTTTGATGCAAATTTAATCTGATTTGCAACGATTTTTTCTGCTTTGTTGACATTTTTTAACACACTAACTATGTATAAACAACTCACAAGTTCAAATGCTCATCACTAACTAAAAATGTACCTTGCGACACCGACAAAAAGGTTTTAAATATAAATTTGGGGAATACATAGCAAAAAGGGGAATACCCGCTTGTTTTTCATGCCAAACAAACGGTTGGGTTTGAAAAAATTATTAAGCTCGAAAAAGTCAACCAAAAAGTTTACTTTTCAGAGCTCGAAATCGGTCAACTTAACCGAAGGTTTTACTTTCTCGCAAGTTTACTTTTTCGCGATTGTACTGCCCTGCTAGACAGTGTTTTGACATTCATTCAGCTTTGTAATGTTGCCTTTGAAAACGTGATAGAAAATCGTGATGTAAATATAAAACAGCTGATATTTACATCACGATTTTCTATCATGTTTCCAAAGGCAACATTACAAAGCTGACTGAATGTCAAAAGACTGTCTAGCAGGGTGTATTTCGAAAGTGTCAACAATTCTCTACCCAAAGTCGGTTAAAAATTGGCTTTTTAATGAATTTTTGTTTACGAAGAAACTGAAAAACGGGGTTTTGGCCTTAAACCCAGATTTTGGGGGTGTTACAAACCTTTTAAAGGCCGTTTCATATGAACCATTTCTACTAGGTCGCTTCAAAAGGGTAAAATGGCTGTAGCACTGTGTATTTATTCGAATTATTTATTCGTTTATTCGAATAGCTGTATTGAACTACTGGATGAAACGCGAACAGTTTACATCAGTGTTGCCAGAATTTTTTCAGCAATCCGACTAGATCGAGAAAAAAAACGGCTAAAAAGGGCTAAAATTATTTCCGCGAAAAAAAAATTATAATTTTGGCCGGAAAACGGCTAAAAATTTTTAATCAACTTTTCACTCGTTATACGTATAGTATAAATATTTTATAATATAAAGCAGCGTTTTCTCATCTAGCCTTAAATATTAAAGTTTACGCTAAACCTAAATTTTGTATGAAAAAATTAAGATAAATTTAAAAGTTTACTTCAGAAAACGGCTCCAATTTCATAACAATAAGAAAGTTTCGTATACAGATGCTTTGCATCCGAATATACAGAGCTATAATATCCAGGCACGTATTCACCCCGAAATGCGCAAGTTTATGCAATTTTTTTGTATGTGACTGTAAAAAATTAAATTTGGAATACGAGTCCCAAACTCATGGGATAGTATTTTTTGATTTCCGGTAAAATTAGACATTTGATATAACAAAAATTGCGACAAAGCCAAACTTAGGTACAGAAAGAAAACTTCAAAAGTCCCCATTAATATCATGTGAGGTAAAAAAGTTATTTGGGGGCAAAGGTGAAAATTTAGGGTTTTACGAATTTTTCTCGTAAACGGTAATTTTTTCGAAAAATTACCTTCGACCGAGCTGTACACCTGAAAATTCACTATCTCACTTGTATCTCCATCCCTATCCCTTTCGCTGTCTACATATGGGGTAAAATTCCTCAAGCGGACCACCTAAGAATTCGATTTGAATGAAATTTGCTGAAATTGATCATGTAAGAAAAAAATATCACCAAACTTCGCGTAAAAATATTGGAAGCTTAGCGAGATATACGGGTTTGAATTCGCAATTTTTTGTGTGTAAGCCTCTTTTCTTTAAATTACAAGACATGTAATTGACATGCTAAGAAGGAACATGGAAACCGTTTTCTAAAGTATTTTTTCCGTTCTTTTCGAATATAACTTGAAAAAAAAAATGTATTAAAAAAAATTTAGTAAAAATTTTATTAAAAAAGAATTTTATCAATTTTATTCAATTTTGGACATTTTTAATTTTTACATAAAGCTTGATCTTTTTCCTTTAAAATAATTTTTTTTTTGTAATGGACCTCGAAAGTTGTTTAATGTTCTTTTTATTAAAAGACAATTTATTTATTTTTTGGTTTATTATTTAAATTTGGTTCGCGTCTGCACTAGTAACAAAATTAAACTTTAGCTAAGTCATTTCCGTCTTCCAGTCAAATTTATAATCTGGCAATTAATTTTTAAGTTACTTTACATTAAAAAATGGAAATGTTGTGTTTTGGTTCGTCCAATAGTATGTATTTTATTTTGTTCTGAACATGTATGGAAATGTTGCGTTTTGATATAAACTAGGTTTGGAATTTTGGCTTTTTGCGCTAAATAATTTTTTTTGATTTTAATTGCTTATACATATTCTATAGGAAAATTAAAAACTGTTTTATATCAAGGGTTTTTATTGCTTTTAAATCACTATATTAACATACGAGTATTACAATAAATTGACATTATATTACACTTTCATTGCAGTGTCCTCCTCCAAACAATCACATAAAGTTATATCATCCATATCCAGAATGAAAAATTGCAATGCATTCCAAAGTTTTCTCAAAATATTTAGCATAAAAAGAATTGGCAAATGTGTTTACAATAGTAAATGCAAAGTAGTTATTCACAATATTTCTAACAACCATAAAAATAAAATTAATTTAATTAGATAGATATGGAAATGTTTCATTTTGGTCTGAACTAATATTTTTGGTGTTGAATAACAGTAAAATTATTGACCTTTGGTATGTTTTATAGCAATGGTTACATAGGTTTTAATGCGTAGAATTGGATTTAGTTAAAAAACCAAAATATTTGAAAAGTGGAATAATTGCGTTTTGTTGTGGACCTCCTCAAATGTCAATCTATTCTTAAATTATAAGACCTCATTCTTAGAATGTATGAACAAACCCATAAATTGTACGAACCCATTCTTAGAATGTATGAATCCGTTCTTAAATTTTAGGAACTCATTCTTAGAATATACGTACCCATTCCTAAAAAATCATAAAATGAAAATTTATTGAAATGAAATTTTATTATAATTTTTTTTTATTTACAAAGAGAAGTAGGTACTTAAAATTAATAACTATTATAATGTATTACATGTTTATTGATTTTAATATGATACCTATGTATATATGTTGACGAGCTAATTGAATGTCTTTCGGCATAATCGGATAGCGCACAAAATGGCATTGCCGAAAAGTCCCACCAAATATGCCCTAGATGCAAAGCACTAATAGCAGCAGTTTGGAACCGTAAATCAGTTTATAAATCTTGAGCTACTTCACGCACTAAACGCTGGAACAGCAGTTTGCGGATGAGCAATTCAGTTGACTTCTGCTAATGGCGAATTTCAAGAATCTTCACAGTTGATTCACCTGCAGTTTACATGGTACGACCCATTGTAAACTCTGTTTTCAATCATTTAGTTTTTTTTTATATTTCTCAGTTTATTTATGTACATTTTTATTTTTCACGCGCGTCTAGCTTTGTCAACGTTTTAATAACCAATATACGAACTGTTCTTACATCCCTTGAAAAAGTTCTTAAATCGTATGAAAAATATTCTTAGATGGTATGAACCCTTTCATTCATAGAAAAGACAAAAAAGTTCGGAAATCTAATAAACTAGTTCTAAATAATAAGAAAAAGTTCTTATTATCATAGTGAAAGGAGTGTAATGGGGTGTGGTTGCTGAGTGACCGCGCTCAATCCCGACTCTTGCGTCCTCGTTCGTGCACTCTGGGCAACGTTGAGCTACCTAGGCTCGCGGCAGAAAGAGAGGGAGCCCCGGTGGGGCCACTCTGACATACTTGGTTTAAGGGCTCACCGGGGTCTTTTTCGCAGCGTCTGTACACCATGAGGTGCGGCTGTAAGCGAGCGTCTGTCTTGAAGCAAGCGGCTCGCTATATAAATGTGCAAAACTTTTCCCTCCCAATCCAGGGTGTTATGCGATACCGTGCCCATTGGACGTTTGCAGCCGGGAGGCAAATCGTGGCTGTAGTCGAACGGAGCCTCACTGATACCGGGCCGCCTCAGGGAGTAACTATGGTCTTACCGCGGTATGGGGCTCTGCCGCGGCGGACGACACACTTCCCCTTACACTACCCTTGACCCTAAGCTGGCCTTGTCCGGCGAGGGGTCGTACGAACAAGATGAAGAACACACAAAATACAAAGCAATTAACGACTTCGTTTACTCCGCAGCAGAGAAGAACTATGCTGGAGCAAGCGAAAACACAACGCCGGAGGACAAACTTCGCCTCAAAGTTAACCGGGAGGCCGACAGCGATGGAAACTACGGGTCAGTCATCCCCCAAACTGCTATCAAGTAAGAGTGACTTGATGGGAGCAAGCAGCAGTGCGGCTGCCTACGCAGTCAAGCAGAAAACGGCGGAAGCTAAACTTCCATCAAGCGCTGGTACGAAACCCAATCTCTTCACATCTGGGGCAATGGTCTCACGACCTGGTTTCAGAGTTTCGAAAGAGAGGGACGACGCCGCAAAGGGAGAGACCGCGATGGCAACTACGAGTCTGAATCCCCCCAAGAGGCATCTCCCCGACGCTTTGCGTACTGGGATAAAAGAAAGGCCGCAAGGATCCTTAAAAAATATGAGGGAGCATCGCAGGAGAAGCTGTCGCCGGAAGAAAGGAAGATGGTGGAGGAAGCGAAAGCTTTGATACCAAATTTCCAGAGGCCCTATGTGCCTAAGAGGGTGAACGGTAATCCCTTCAAACGCCAGAGATCGGACGGAGAGGTAAACCCCCATCCGAAGCGGCATCAGTTCAACCCCGTAGTGGGAAAACTCAGCTTTGCTGAAGTAACCAAGGACAGAATCCTTATAGGTTTCATTGACCGAGGTAACGACCGTTGGTCCATCCCCAAAGACCGGTGGCTGTATGTCCGGAATGAAATGGGCAGGGTCCTCCTCGACTTAATGCGTGAGTCTCCGGGTAGTCCGCCGCGAGGTACTGACGCGGGCTGGCACCAAGGTCAGATCAAAATATTCGCGTGCGAGGATGCAAGAACTGTCGCACTGTATAAGGCAGCAGTTGCAAGACTGGGTGAAGTCTACCCAGGGGCAACACTAGATGTCGTCGACTGGAAGGACATTCCTGCTCGGCCAAGGGCAAGGGCATGGATTCCTGCCGTCCCTGCAGAACCCGAGAATATTCTTGAGATGCTGCAGGTCTGGAATCCGTCTCTCCCGACGCAGGATTGGGGCGTCAATCTGGTCGATGATGTGGTTGGGCCCAATAGACAGGTGGTTATCACTCTGAATAAGGAGGAGCTCGAGCCCCTTAAACGGTGCAACGGACGAGTGCATTACGGCTTGGGTCAGATCGTGATCCACGTATACCGTGGCGATGCACAGCGCGCTGCTATTCCGGACGCTCCGGAGGACTCTGAGATCGCGGCATCGGAAGGGGAAGCAGAGGAGTCCGACGCGGAAAGTATGTTATCCGCCACGTCAAATTGCGATGGTGCTGCGAACAACTCGGCGATAGAAGAAAGCCTGCTTGACGAAGAAGGCCTCGACGTCACGATCGTGGCTAAACCTGAGCACACTAACGTTGATGCTGCTTCAGACAGCAGGGTTCCCGCCACGCCAAATCGTGCAGGTGCTCTGAACAACTCCTCGTTGAGAGACAGCCCCCGGAACAGGCCAGACCTCGACGACACGCTGGCGGCAGGGAAGTCTGAGCTCTCTCATGTTGGTGGTGCTTCAGATAAATCTGCACAAATCTAAAGCAGCCTCGGCTGTTTTAAGCAGTCGTCTTTCTAAAGGCGACGTAGACGTGGTCCTTATCCAAGAGCCCTGGGTCAATAGCTCTAGGATCTGTCGATTGGGGACTAAGGGGTACAAGCTCATCCAAGCCAATGATGAGGGCAAGGTCAGAACCTGTATTTTGGTAAAGTCTGAGCTAAACACCTTTCTATTACCCAACTACTCAAATGGTGACGTTACAGCTGCCAGCTTAACAGTCGGCAGCACCAGCCTAACGATGGCGTCGGTCTATATGCCCTATGACGCCGAAGAACCTCCTCCACAAAAGGAGGTGAAAGATCTGGTGGATAATTTCTGTACGGGCCATCTTATTATTGGAGCTGATGCTAATGCTCATCACGTCCAGTGGGGAAGCTCCGATATTAACGCTAGGGGCGAGTGTCTGTTTGACTACCTACTAACAACTAACCTGGTGGTTTGTAACGTGGGTAACGAGCCTACTTTTATAACTAAAGCTCGTAGGGAGGTTATAGACCTCACTGTTTGTAGCGAAGTCGCTTATGAGTGGGTCAGAAAATGGCGGGTTCTTGATGAGCATTCATTTTCTGACCATCGGTACATAGAAATTGTGTTAGACTTTATTGTTGAGCAGCCAGTTATGAAACGAAATCCACGCAACACTAACTGGCAGCTACATAACCAAATATTAGCTATGGACCTGCCAGTATTACCTCCACAAGCCTCCTCATCAGTGGGAGAACTGGATGATCTGGTAACGACCTTTACAACGGCGCTCTCAAATGCCCTAGAGCAGGCTTGTCCAGTACCAAAACCACGCGGCAAACATAGACCCCACTGGTGGTCTTACGACCTGGATTCGTTCCGTATATCATGCAGGAAGCAATTTAACAAGGCCAAGAGCATCGGTACGGAGCCTGAATGGCTCGAATATAAAGCTAAACTGAGGGCCTATAAAAAGGCTCTAAGGCAAGCGAAGAGAACTTCGTGGAGAAATTGCTGCACCGGGGTCGAAAAAGTCGATGATACAGCGAGACTTAGACGAGTGCTATCAAAAACTCAAACAGCCATTAGCTATTTACGGAAGCCTGACGGATCTTGGACCAGCACGGAAGGGGAAACCCTGGAGCTGCTCCTGAACACACACTTTCCGGGGAACTTGTATGATGCACCTGTAGCATCTGCAACAAACCTGGCGGTAAACATACCCATTACGGAGGAAAGGGTAAGGTGGGCAATCAAAAGCTTTGAGCCGTTCAAGGCAGCTGGGCCAGACGGGATTTTCCCCGCACAACTCATAAACACGCTGGAAATATCAGCTAAATGGCTGGTAGTTCTCTATTCAGCCTGCCTGGGTCTTAATTACATTCCGTGCTCCTGGAGAAGCGCCACGGCAGTCTTTATTCCAAAGGCTGGGAAGGCCTCACACTATGAGCCTAAAGACTACAGACCGATCAGTCTCTCGTCTTTTGCACTTAAAACCTTCGAGAGGATAATTAGCGATTATCTCTCCTCTACTATTGATAGCAACCTTATTTCTAGCTATCAACATGCATACACCAAAGGTAAATCAACGGAAACTGCGCTCCACAGCCTAGTCTCTATTGTTGAAAAATCATTGCACGAAAAGGAGTACTGTCTCGTGGCCTTTCTGGACATCGAAGGGGCTTTCAACAATATAAGGCCGGAGGCTATTAACACTGCTTTAACAAACCTGGGCATAAATAGGTCTCTTATTGGACTAATTGATCAACTACTAAAGGGAAGGAAAATAGTTTCTTCACTGGGAACAGTTGATCTTTCACGCTATGTCACAAGAGGAACGCCTCAGGGTGGTGTTCTCTCCCCGCTCCTATGGAACCTCACCGTAAACTCGCTGCTACGAGACACAAGGTGGGGGGGCGGGAAGATAGTGGCATATGCAGACGATTTAGCTATTGCATATAGGGGCAAATTCCCACAAACCCTGTGTGACTTGATGCAAGTAGCACTGCGAGAAGTTTCTTCATGGTCCTCTCGCTGCGGACTTAGCATAAACCCGGGAAAGGTGGAGCTTGTCCTTTATACCAGGCGGTACAAGATACCACCGTTGAACCTACCAGAACTAGATGGCGTGCGCCTGAACTTAGCTGACAAAGCCAAATTCCTAGGCACAGTTCCAGATAGAAAGCTTAACTGGAAGGAGAATGTCATCCAGCGCCAGAGGAAAGCGTGCATTGCACTTTACACGTGTAAAAGAGCCATTGGCAAAAAATGGGGGCTCAGCCCCAAAATTTGCAGATGGATCTACACTGCGATAATCCAGCCAATTATGCTGTATGGAGTCGTGGTATGGTGGCCTGCGCTAAGAAAGGCAACAAACCTAAATCTGTTAGGGAAAGTCCACAGATCGAGCATGATCTGTATAAGCGGGGCGTTAAGAACAACGCCCAATGAAGCTCTCCAGGCCATTCTTGGCTTTTTGCCACTCGATCTGGAAGGATACCGGGCAGCAGCAGCATCGGCTGTGCGTCTAAGGGAAACGTCCGTCTGGGGCGCAAGCACTATTGGACACTCCTGTATTCTAAGATCTTACAGCTTTCTCCCTCTGAGCACAGATCGGTGTGCGACCACAACAGTCGGAGATTGTTGTTTTAGAATAAACATTCCCAGCAGGGAAGACTGGGAGAACATAGATCGGTGTCCCGCTACTAATGGCGGCACTTTTATATACACCGACGGCTCGAAGTTAGACGGCAGAGTCGGAGGAGGGGTTTACTCAAGGGATTTGGACCTAGAACTCTCCTTTAGACTACTTGATCACTGCAGCGTCTTCCAGGCTGAAGTTTCTGCAATCATGGACGCCGTGACTTGGATAGGTGAACGCACCATCGGACAGGATATCTGTATTTTCAGCGACAGCCAAGCGGCCATCAAATCCCTTGGCTCTTACTCGTTCAACTCTGAACTGACGCTCAGCTGTCGTCGATCTCTTCAAGAGATGGCCCAACAGAACCGCGTGAACCTCACATGGGTCCCGGGACACAGGGACATTGAGGGAAACTGTAGGGCAGACGAACTTGCCAGGCAGGGCACGACCAAGCAGATTCTTCAAGATAAAGAGCGCATAGGTATGCCGTTTGCCACGTGCAAGCTAATGCTGAAGGAGCATACACTCCGCGAAGCCAACGAAAGATGGCTACAAGCCCCAGGGTGCCGGATATCCAAGCAAACCTGGCCAAAATGCGATCTTAAAAGATCTAGACACATATACGCCCTAAAAAGGAAGGAAATCTCCATATTAATAGGTGTTTTAACCGGGCACTGCCTTATTGGTAGGCACGCAGCAAGGCTAGGCGTTCCCTACCGACGATGCTGCAGGAGTTGCAAAGAGGATGAGGAAGAGGAAACGGTGGAGCACCTCATCTGCAACTGCCCGGCCTTAAGCGGAGCGAGAAGGCGCTCTCTGGGAGTTCCCTTCCTGGTTAGCTTAAGCCAGGTCGCGGAGCTAGACATAAAGGACTTGATGGCCTTCATCAAGTTATCAAAATGGTTCGAGGAGGGGTAGCGGTGTCGGTTAGGAGTGTCAGTCCCGGGTTTCGGCTATATGGAGAGTCCCGACAGCACTGGGATTTTCCATATGGCCGGGCCCCGGGACTGACTTTCCTAGTGTTTGGTGGTATCACAACGGGCCTTTTATTACTGGCCTAGGTGTGCCTTTGCGGCAGCCACTTCTACCTACCTACCATCATAGTGAAAAAATTGTACTATGTAATTTCTTAAAATTTAAGAACAAATTCGTAACATTTAAGAACAAATTCAGCTAAAAAAATTAATGAATTTTAGTTCTTATATTTTAAGAACGAAGTTCTGACGTTAATAAAATTTAACGTATTTTTTCATATATGATAAGAAACTTTTCTTAAATTATATGTAATTTTTCTTAGATTCTAAGAAAAAATCAGTGTGAACTTCTATGAAACTTTGTTCGTAAAAAACATGTACGTTTTTGGTTCAGTGTAATTATAGATTTTGGGACCTCAAAGTGGCCCCAAAACGGTCTTAAAGTGATCCCATAGTAACCTAAAGCGACCCGAAGGGATCCCAAAGTGACCCCAAAAGGGACCCACATTGGCCCCAAAATGGTCTCAAATTGGCCCCAAAATGGTCTTAAAGTGATCCCATAGTGACCTAAAGCGACCCCAAGGGATCCCAAAGTGGCCCCAAAATGGTCCCGAATTGGCCCCAAAATGGTCTTATACTGATCCCATAGTGACCTAAAGCGTCCTCAAGGGATCCGAAAGTGACCTCAAAGTGGCCCCAAAATGGTCACAAATTGGCCCCAAAATGGTATTAAAGTGATCCCATAGTGACCTAAAGCGACCCCAAGGGATCCCAAAGTGACCTCAAAGAGGCCCCAAAATGGTCTCAAACTGGCCCCAAAATGGTCTTAAAGTGATCCCATAGTAACCTAAAGCAACCCCAAAGGATCCCACAGTGAACCCAAAGTGGCCCCAAAATGGTCCCGAATTGGTCCCAAAATGGTCTTAAACTGATCCTATAGTGACCTAAAGCGACCGCAAGGGATCCCAAAGTGTCCTCAAAGAGGCCCCAAAATGGTCCCGAATTGGCCCCAAAATGGTCTTAAAGTAATCCCATAGGGACCTAAAGCGACCCCACGGTATCCCAAAGTGACCTGAAAGTGGCCCCAAAATGATCCCAAATTGGCCCAAAACGGTCTTAAAGTTAGCCCATAGTGACCTAAAGCGACCCCAAGGGATGCCAAAGTGAGCTAAAGCGACCCCAAGGGATCCCAAAGTGACCTCAAAGTGGCACCAAAATGGTCCCGAATCGGCCCCAAAATGGTCTTAAAGTGATCCAATAGTGACCTAAAGCGACCCCAAAGTTAACCCAAGTGGTCCCAAACTGACCCAAAATTGCCTCCAAGTGGTCCCGAACTGACCCCAAAGTGACCCCAAGTGGTTCCAAAGTGACCCCAAGTGGTCCAGAGGGCGTTACCATCGTTTCGTATGCCGAAGACTGTACAATAATGGCGCCGGGGAAGGGCCCCCATACTGGTGAACTCTTTGAGAAAATGAACAGTAACCTCTTTACCTACAGAATCATTACTTGTTTCCGCATTTGCCCTAACCATTCTAAATACATACATACATACGAAGCATATACATTAAGTACCTTTTGAGTGCTTAAGTCAAAGCCCAAGAAAGTTGATTTATCTTCATTGATTGATAATGGCATTGCAAATATTCTCCACGCTGATCTCGTTAATTGTAAGGCCTTTATCTTGCGGAACAACATGCACTTACAGGCATGAAAATATCGGTATACTTTAGGTGTCAACTACAAATAAATAAGCTAAAATTATGGGAGGGCTCAAAAAACGTTATTTGGGCTCAGGATCAATAAATTAATATTTTGTTTTAGTCTGATCCCAACTTGTGGGCGGGATCCAGGGTATTGTGTGCAGAACACCTTTCTGAGTTGGGCGCCTTTGGCTGCGCTTATAAAATATAGCCCTACGGGCTACGCTACGCACATCCGGATCATTTTTCGGTTTTTTGACCATAACTTTTCACTGAAACACAATATTAGGCTTAAATGTAGTATAAGGACAATTCAGTGTTTGCAGAACTTTTTTGGCGAACCGGCTAGACTGACAAAAAAAATCATCTAGAATCGGCTAAATAAATTTTTTTATTAAATTCATATCGTCCAAAAAGCGGTAAAAGATGATAAGTGCTATTTCCGACTTTTTCATACTTTTGGAAAAGATGGAGATTTCTGCACCTGATATTAAAAGAAAATGATATGTTCAATGGCTAAATAAGATCTGCCAAGTCCAAAAAATATATGGAAAGCTGTACAAAATACAATTTTGAAAACTAAGTGACGGCGATTCAGAGGATCTGAACCTTGAGCTCTCCTTCAGACTTCCTGAACACTGTAGTGCCTTCCAGGCTGAAGTGAATACACTAACGGACAGGATATTGTTATTCTCATTGAAAGCCAAGCAGCCATCAAATCCCTTGGCTGTTTGCCACATGCAAGCTAATGCTGAAAGAGTACGTACTCCGCCAAGCCTAAGAAAGGTGGCTGCAATCTCCTGGGTGCCGGACATCCAAACAAACCTGGCGAAAATGGGACCATAAAAGGTTTAGACAGATCTATGTCCTGAGCAGAGAGATCTCTATATTAATAAGGGTACTAACCGGGCACTGCCTTATTGGTAGGCACGCGGAAAAGTTAGGTGTGTGGAACCCATGATGCTTAGGCGGGTACGAATCTTGGCTGCTACCAAGTAGTGATCGGAGTCGATGTTCGGGTCCCTCATCGTACGTACGTCCATAACGCTGGAAGCGTGCCGTCCGTCTATCACAAGTGATCGATCTGGTTGCGTTATTTCCGATCTGGCGATAGCCATGTGGCTTGATGCATCTTTTTATGCTTGAACCTGGTGCTGGATACGACCGTGTTTCGTGCACCGGAGAAGTCAATCAGTCTGTATCCATTTGGCGAAGTCTCATCATGGAGGCTGAACTTTCCGACAGTGGGGCCAAATACATCCTCTTTGCCCATCCTGGCGTTAAAGTCGCCAAGCATGACTTCGATATCATGACGGGGGCAGCGCTCATAAGTTTCTTCTAATTTCGCGTAGAATGCATCTTTTTCCACGTCGTCCTTGTCCTCGGTCGGTGCGTGCACGCAGATAACCGATATGGTGAAAAATCGTAGTTTTATTGGGATTGTAGCGAGACACTCATTCATAGATGTGAAGGACACTACATTTTTCACAAGTCTCTTTCCTACCACAAAACCGACGCCGAATCTGCGCTTATTAGTATGGCCGCTCCAGTAGACATTACAGGTTCGGATGGTCTTATAACCTTGCCCCGTCCATCGCATTTCTTGTATGGCGGTGATGTCTGCTTTTGCCTTATTGAGGACCTCAACTAGGCGGGCATCGTCACCTTCCCTTGTAAGGATTCGGACATTCCAGGAGCATGCCCTGATTTCATTAATCGTAGTCCTAGTTCGTTTGCTGTAATCGTTATCTGGAAAGTGAGTTATCATATCCGAGGCCTGTCTGTTAGATCTCATTGGAATTTTGTTTTATGTGGTGGGTCCCAAACCCTACGCACAGCCCGTTTCTCGGGGAGTTGGTTTTAAGTTACACATTTATATAGCGAGCCCCTTAATCCAAGATGGCAGACGCTGCTGTTGGAATCCCCTGGCAAGCCCTTAAACCAATTATGTCGGAGTGGCCTTGTCAGGTTGTGTCCTTCTCACATCAGTTCACCACCGAACGGATGTTCAGTGGCTATCCAGAGGATACGACTCGGACGTAGTGAGCTGATGGTGTTCTGTACATAAATACCATGTATATCGTTCCAATACATTATACATTAGTTTCGAGCCGTTATGGCAATAACCCGGACTTGGCATGGCGTCGCCCAGGGTTATTTATCGTAAGCGCGGTCGAAGGCATCCTACGCAGAAGGGTGTACTAAGCAGAAAGACTTGCTCATACGCGGTTTCGCACCGGTTTGATTGGACCAAGGATATTATATAGTATGTAAAATGAAAGCTTAAGTTATTTCCCATGTTACTAAATTGTCTTTACACATAGTTAATACAGCAATTAAATTTAAAAAAATTGGTATGCCAAATCAATCGCATCGGGACGTATAATAAATTATCATTCAAATCATCCATGGAAGCAAAAACTCAAGACAGTAAAAGGTTTAATAAAAAAGGTAGCTCTACTTAGCGATAAAGAATATATGAACGAAAACAGGAAAAAGTTAAAAAATATTACATTTAAGAACAGTTATCCGCATAAACTGATAGATAACTTAATTGAAAATACAATCAACAGATCTCGGAGCAAAGAAAACGGCGAACCGGCGGATATTTCCAACAATAAAAAAAAATGCATCGGCGTACCGTATATACCGGGTCTAACAAACAATCAGACATTACATAAACGAATAGATAATGCAACAACAAAATACGCTCACAAACCTAACGCTACTCTTAGAAAAATGTTTACCAAAACAAAGGACCCAGTAGAAAAAGAACAGCAAAGTAATGTAGTTTACCAAATTACGTGTAATGGTCGCGATAACGAGGCATGTGGAAAATATTACATTGGTACCACAAAACGGCAACTGGGTATAAGAGTCAACAAGCACAAGAAAGACGCACAAAACAATAAAACAACAACAGCATTAGCACAGCATCTAAGTAACTCAGAGCAACCACATAGCGGACTTCACAAACATCAAAATATTAGACATCGAAAAAATAGAAAAAACAAGATTGACTCTTGAGAGTATACGTATGCAACAAAACATAGAAAATACTCTTAACTATAAAGATGACGTAGACGGTCTGAGCAGCGTGTACTCAGTAGTAATAAGAAGAAGTCAAAAAAAGGAATTGAACAAACGTCATTGCTAGTTGACAATAAGCTAATTATTGAAAGTGTGATATTTTTAAATGTAATGAAATAAGTAAATTATATTAATGTAAGTGCAAATTAATTAAAAGGTTTTCATGTTTATTGTGCTGTGATGCATGTGATAACATATGTATTTATAAAAAATTTTACATATTTTTATCAATACAGATCCCCAGATGAAGACGCGGAGAGCGTCGAAACGCGGAGAGCGTCGAAACGCCGTAAATGCTCCACCCAGCAAACATAAATATATATAAATTGTCCCAATAAGAAATAAATAAAAAAATTAAGTCTCTTAAATTTTTGAGATATTTTTAAGAAACTTGGATTATTTTAGGAAATTTTTTGCAGCTACATACACTGTTGCCGTTTTGGCCCAAATGTAACATTTTTGGTACGAATTTTTTCTCCGGGTACATTTGGAATTTTAACTTCAACGCAACTCCAATGACACTGCTACAAATATCAAAGCTACATTTGAATGACTACAAAAAAATTATTTAGTCATGATGTTGTGTCTCTTTCACTCTCCTTCTTTACTGGCAGTAGAAGTGAAGTGGTACCACTTGGGAAAAGGCGGAAAAATTGCGACAGTCTAGGGGTTGGCAATTTTCTTATATTTGAATCACCATATGTACATGTATTAAAACCCGTTTCTGTGTTCAATTATGCCAGCAGATGAACTGCTTGAAATTGTTTTAATAAATGTTATATTAAGGGGATTCATCAACCTTTATAAACACCTTATAAAGCGTGTAAACGTATAAATTTATCAAGCGTGTAAATGAATTGTGAAAATTTGTATGGGACGAAGTTTACACAAATTTGATAAACTTCCGCGTCGATTTTGGTGTGTAAAGAGTTCCTAATTTATCCAATAAAATGACCCCGTTCGATATTATTTTTATACCCAGCGTACTAGTACTACACCTTTTTCAGTTTATATTCAGAAAGTTACAATTTATATTCAGAAAATTACAATTGATATTCAGAATTTACAATTGATATTCAGAAAACTCCAATTAATATTCAGAAATTTCATTTGATATTCAGAAAATTACAATTGATATTCAGAAAGTTCCATTTGATATTCAGAAAATTAAAATTAATATTCATAATGGAACTTTCTGAATATTAATTGTATTTTTCTGAATATCAAATGGAAATTCTGAATATGAATTGTAATTTTATGAATATGAAATGGAAATTCTGAATATTAATTGGAATTTTCTGAATATCAATTGTAAATTCTGAATATCAAGTGTAACTTTCTGAATATAAACTGAAAAAGGTGTAGTACAAGGGTATATTAATTTTGTTCACATAACGGTAGTTTGTAACGGTACAAAATAATCGATATAGATATAGAGTTCCATATATGAAAGTTCTTAGTTTGAAAAGAGGATTTCATTCTGGCATGTCCGTCCGTCTGTGTACACGATATATATATACATATATGGCGGCGATATACCAACAGGTTATCATAACCTCTAACGAGATTTTTAGCCGAGTTCTCTTTCCAACTTGTGGTGTGTTTTTTCCTACAAGTTGGCGGGACCTACAGTTTTTGCCGACTCCGAACGGCACTTGCAAAGCAAATGAGTTTTTTGCTGAGAAGCTTCTCATGGCAGAAATACACCCGGAGAGTTTGCCAAACTACTGCCGAGAGGCGAACCCGTTTAGAAAAATTCTTTTTCTAAATAATTTTTGATGTTACTTTTGCCGGGCATCGAACCGCCACAACTTGGTGTATAAGGCCGAACACTTAACCGCTACACCACGGCGGCCGCCACGTACACGATAACTTGAGTAAAAATTGAGATATTTGCATGAAATTTTATATACAGGTTACTCTTTGGCCAAGGTAGGTTGCTATTGAAAATGGACGAAATCGGATGATAACCACGCCCCCTTTTTCGATATCGAAAATTTCGAAAATCACACAAATTGACATATCTCGGTAAATGAAATGGCTAAAATGATGTAATTTCATAGGTGAAGCCAAACGGCCATCCTCTTATGATTTTTCCAAAAAAATTTTATAGTGAGCGTGGCACCGCCTACTTTTAAGGGTGAAATTTTTGAAAATTTGACTGGTCGTAACTTTTAAACTGATTAAGATAGAACGATGCAATTTGGCACAAGGCATACTAGTATCGTTGGGAGTATATGTGATGAAATTGGATAAAATCGCCCCCCAACCATGCCGACTTTCGATATCGAAAACTTCGAAAATCACACAAATTGACATATCTCGGTAAATGAAATGGCTAAAATGATGTAATTTCATAGGTGAAGCCAACCGGCCATCCTCTTATGATTTTTCCAAAAAAATTTTATAGTGGGCGTGGCACCGCCCACTTTTAAGGGTGGATTTTTTGAAAATTTGACTGGTCGTAACTTTTAAACCGATAAAGATAGAACGATGAAATTTGGCACAACGCATACTAGTATCGTTGGGAGTATATCTGATGAAATTGGATAAAATCCTCAGTCCAAAGTAGCACTTGTTGGCAAGAGTGATTCTCCGCTGGATTTCTAGACTGATATTATTTTCGGTGTTGATACTGGTTCCCAAATAGACGAAGTCCCTCACAGTTTCAAATTTGTAACTATCAACAGTGACATGGCTGCCAAGGCGCAGGTGCGCCGATTCTTTCTTTGATGACAGCAAATACTTCGTCTTGTCCTCGTTCACGGCAAGACCCACTTTTTTCGCTTCCTTATCCAGTCCAGAGAAGGCAGCGCTTACGGCGCGGTTGTTAAGGCCAATGATATCAATATCATGGGTATACGCCAGCAATTGTACGCTCTTGTAAAAGATTGTACCATTGCGGTTTAGCTCTGCTGCTCGAATTATCTTCTCCAGCATCAGATTGAAGAAATCGCACGAAGGGAGTCGCCCTGTCTGAAGCCTCGTTTGGTTTCAAATGGCTCAGAGAGGTCCTTCCCGATTCTGACGGAGCTGCTGGTATTGCTCAACGTCATTTGACAAAGCCGTATAAGCTTTGCAGGGAAGTCAAATTCAGACATGGCGGCATATAGGCAACTCCTTTTTGCGCTGTCAAAAGCGGCTTTGAAATCGACAAAGAGATGGTGTGTGTCGATTCTTTTATCATGGTCTTCTCCAGGATTTGGCGTATCGTGAAAATCTGGTCGATGGTAGACTTACCAGGTCTAAAGCCACACTGATAAGGTCCAATCAGTTTGTCTACGATGGGCTTCAGCCTTTCACACAACACGCTAGATAGAACCTTATATGCAATATTAAGAAGACTAATTCCGCGGTAGTTGGTGCGGTTAGCGGGATCGCCTTTCTTGTGGATTGGGCAAAGCACACTTAAATTCCAATCCGGAGGCATGCATTCGTCTGACCATATTCTGCAAAGGAGCTGATGCATGCTTTTTGCCAGCTCTTCGCCTCCGTGTTTGAACAGCTCGGCGGGTAGTCCGTCTTTTCCAGGCGCTTTGTTGTTTTTGAGCCGGGATATAGCTATCCTCACTTCATCATAGTCAGGTGGTGGGACGACTTTTCCATCGTCAGGGATTGGGGTATCGGGTTCGACGTCTCCCTCGCGATTTAGCAGTGAGGAGAAGTGCTCCTTCCATAATTTAAGTACACTTTGTACGTCGGTTACCAGGCCATTATTGTCCTTACAGGAGCTTGCCCCGGTCTTAAAACCTTCCGTCATCCGCCGGATCTTTTCATAGAATTTTCGGGCATCATTCCTGTCAGCCAGCATCTCAAGCTCCTCACACTCACGCCTTTCGGCCTCACTTTTCTTTTTTCTGAAAAGGCGTCTCTCTTCCTTCTTTGCCTCACGATATTGTTGCCATACACTGTGGGTTGCGCCCGTTCGCAACGTCTTCTTGTAGGCAGCGTCCTTTTTTTTCGAGGCAGTTTTGCATTCCTCATCGTACCAGTTGTTCTTGCGGGCTCGCTGGAACCCTATAGTGGCCTCAGCGGCGGTACGCAATGAGTGAGAGATATGCTCCCATTGCTCGGTTACATCGTTAGGTCGGGGATTGCCCTCTGCTAGCAGGTGTGAGAGTCGAGTGGAGAAATTATCAGCTGTCTGTGTCACGCGAAACTTCTCGACGTCAAACTTTCCTTCCGTTACTGTGCGCACTTTCTTCGTTGCACAGAGGCGTGTGCGTATCTTGGCTGCGACAAGATAATGGTCAGTGTCAATATTGGGACCACGCAGTGTACGCACGTCCAGAACGGTGGAGCTATGTCTGCCATCAATCAAGACATGATCAATCTGGTTTCTAGTTCTTTGATCAGGGGACAGCCATGTGGCTTGGTGTATTCGCTTATGCTGGAACCTGGTACTACTGATGACCATATTGCGAGCAGCGGCGAAGTCAATCAACCTAGTGTCGTTGGGGGATGTTATATCGTGGAGACTGAATTTTCCAACTGTAGGACCAAAGACTCCTTCCTTGCCCACCTTGGCATTAAAGTCGCCGAGCACGATTTTGATATCATGCTGGGGGCAGCGATCATAAGTCTGTTCAAGTTTATCGTAGAAGGAGTCCTTCTCTGCGTCGTCCGTCTCCTCAGTGGGCGCATAGGCGCAGATAAATGTTATGTTGAAAAACCTCGCCTTGATGCGGATCGCAGCGAGACGCTCGTCCACAGGAGTGAACGCTAATACTAGGCGGCGAAGTCTCTTTCCCACCACGAATCCTACACCACGCGTATACGTCACAAGGACCGATGGTCGTCTGTCCTTGCCCCGTCCATCGCATTTCCAGTCGGGCAGCGGCACCGTCCCTTGAAAGGGTCCGGACATTCCCGGTACATGCCCTAATATCCAAATCATTATGCCTTATTCGTTTTGCCGGGTCGTCAACATTAAAGGGGGTTCTCATCCGAGGCTTTGATTTTGTTTTCATTGGAATTAAGTTTTTTACGTGGCGGGTCCCAAACCCAGCGCACAACCCGTTTCGGGGTTTTTCGAAAATATTTACACATTTATATAGCGAGCCGCTTGCTTCAAGGCAGACGCCCGCTTGCAGCCGCACCTCATGGTGAACAGACGCTACGCAAAAACCTCGGTGAGCCCTTAAACCAAGTATGTCAGCGTGGCCCCACCGAGGCTCCCTCTCTTTCTGCCGCGAGCCTAGGTAGCTCCCGTTGCCCAGAGTGCACGAACGAGGACGCAAGAGTCGGCATTGAGCAAGGTCACTTAGCAACCACACTCCATTACATACATGAATACATGCATTTATATAAAAGAACTTCTTGCTTTGTATGTTTGTGCAAGTGAATATTTATGTATGTACATATTTTTCTACAACAGTACTGAAAAAAAAAAATAAAAATCAAAAAATCAAAAATAATATAAGTAATGATTACTTTTGATTATTTTTGAATTTTTTATTTTTATTTTTTTTTTATGCAATTGAAAAATAATCATTAAAAAGTGAAAGTTATTGGTAATCAATCATTAGGTGGCTTCTCAAAAAATAATCAATGAAACTGCTAATCATTACCGATTAGTAATCAATTATTAACAGGTCTGCTTACGCTTGACAGCGTCTAATTACACCTTTGTTCTGTTTATGGAATTACACCACTCTTTTTCACGTTGCCTCCCCACATTAGGAAATATTGACTTATTTTGAATATTTGGGATAGTTTTAAACTTAATATGTAATAAAATTCCTTGAAAATTATGCGATCAGAACGTTTTTGGCGGCGACAGCGAAGATAAGTAAATATGCTCTTAAGTTAAGTAAAGCATCCCCTCGTGAAGGATGGACACCCGCTGCCGGTACTACATCACGAGAGAAGCCAAGCCTCTCTGCGCGACGACTAAGATCTTCCCCCTCCCAATCCAGGGTGCTATGCGAACACGTGCCCATTGGACGTTTGCAGCCGGGAGGCAAATCGTGGCTGTAATCGAACGGAGCCTCTCTGATGCGGCAGAGCCCCATACCGCGGTAAGGCCATAGTTACTCTCCGAGGCGGACGACACATTCCCCTTACTCTTCCCTTGAGCCTAAACTGGCCTTGCCCGGCGAGGGGTCGTACGAACAAGATGAAAAATTGTAATAAAAACCCTAAAACTAAAGATACAACAATGTATACTGCACAGCAGAGGAGGAAAATGCTGGAGCAAGCAAGAACGGAACGTCGGAGGACAAACTCCATTTCTTTATCAGCCGAGAGATCGACAGCGATGGCAACTACGGGTCGATTAGCTCTGGATAATAAGCGGGCAATCCCCAAAGTAAGTACACAGTGAAGCCAACAACGGCTGATGCTAAAGCTCCAGTAAGTGCCGGTACCGAAACCAAGTCTTTAACGTCCTTGGCAATGGTCTCACGACCTGGCCCCAGAGATCCAAATAAGGGAACGACCGCGATCCCAACTACGGGTCGAAATTTACCCCAAAAGACATCTTCCAGTCGCTCTGAGTACTTGGACAAAAGAGCGGCCGCAAGGATCCTGAAGAAATACGAGGGTATTTCACAAGAGACGCTATCGCCGAATGCTAGAAAGACGGTGGAGATGGCTAAAGCTATCTTACCGAACTTCCAAAGCAATTACGCACCAAAGAAGGTGAATGGAAATCCCTTCAAACGCCAGAGATCGGACGTGGATTTAAAACCTCACCCGAAGCGGCAGCAGAACGCCCCCGTAGTGGGTAAACTCAGCTTTGTTGAAGTGACTAAGGACATGATCCAACTCCGCCCCAAAGAGAGGTAAAAGACCTGGTGGCAAATTTTTCTATTGGTCATCTTATTATCGGAACTGACGCCAATGCTCATCACGTCCAGTGGGGAAGCTCCGATATCAATGCTAGAGGAGAGTCGTTGTTTGACTATTTGTTAACAACTAACCTGGTAGTTTGCAACGTGGGTAACGAACCTTGCGTTTCTGAGTGGGTCAGAAAATGGGGGTTTCAACCCAAACGGCAATAACACAAACCGCGCGAAACTTAACTCTACCTTTATCTACTTTTTGTATAACACTTGTTTTAATACATCATGGCCAGTTGAGAGTAACAAAGAATGTACATATTTATACGTCAAATGTGACAAAAAGAATCAGTGATGCGTTCATGTCCACTTTTTTGCCTTATTGCTCAAACGTGGGGAAAAAAAATTTGACTTATTTCTCATATATTGAGCAATAACACAAATTTGGTTTATTGCCGTTTGGGTTATTGCAAACATACCCATCACGGAGGAAAAGGTTAGGTGGGCAGTTAAAAGCTTCGAACCGTTCAAGGCTGCCGGGCCAGACGGGATTATTCCCGCACAACTCATAAACACGCTGGAGACATCAGCCAAATGGCTGGTATTTCTCTATACAACCTGCCTGGCTCTTAGCTACATTCCTTGCTCCTGGAGAAGTGCCACGGTAGTGTTTATTCCTAAGGCGGGGAAGGCGTCTCATTACGAGCCCAATGACTATAGGCCGATCAGTCTCTCATCCTTTGTGCTCAAAACCTTCGAGAGGATAATAAATGACTACCTCTCCTCTACTATTGATAGCAACCTTATCTGTAGCTATCAGCATGCATACACCAAGGTAGTGGCAGATGCAGACGACTTAGCTATAGTATATAGGGGAAATTTCCCACAAACCCTGTGCGACTTGATGAGAGTAGCACTGCGAGATGTTTCCTCATGGTGCTCGCGCTGCGGACTGAGCATCAACCCGGGAAAAGTAGAACTGGTCCTTTTCACCAGCCGCTATAAGATACCACCTTTAATACTACCAAAACTGAATGACGTGCTTTGTCAGCCAAGTTCTTGGGCACAGTTCTGGATAGGAAACTAACCTGGAAGAAGAATGCTCATCAGCGCCAGAAGAAAGCGTGCATTGCACTCTACACGTGCAAAAGAGCCATTGGAATGAAATGGGGGCTCAGCCCCAAAATATGCAAATGGATCTACACTGCAATCATTCGACCAATCATGCTCTATGGAGTTGTGGTATGGTGGCCTGCGCTGAGCAAGGCAACAAACCTTAATCTGTTAGGTAAAGTACACAGATCTTGCATGATCTGTATAAGCGGCGCGTTAAGTATTTTGGGATCCTATAGCTTTCTTCCGCTGAGCACAGATCGTTGTGCGACCACAACAGTCGGAGATAGCGGTTTTAAAATAAACATTCACAGCAGGGAAGAATGGGAGAGCACGGATCGGAGTCCTGCCACTCATGGCGGCACTTCCATTTATACTTATGGCTCGAAGTTAGACGGCAGAGTTGGAGGAGGGGTTTATTCAAAGGATCTGAACCTTGAGCTCTCCTTCAGACTACCTGATCACTGCAGTGTCTTCCAGGCTGAAGTTTCAGCAATCATGGACGCCGCGGCTTGGATAGGCCAACACACTATCAGACAGGACATTTTTATTATCAGCCAAGCGGCCATCAAATCCCTTGGCTTTTACTCGTTCAACTCTGAACTGACGCTCAGCTGTCGTCGATCTCTACAAGAGATGCCCCAACAGAATCGCGTGAACCTCACATGGGTCCCGGGGCTTGAGGGAAATTGTAGGGCAGACGAACTTGCGAGGCAGAGCACGACCAAGCAGGTTCTTCGGGATAAAGAGCGCTTAGGTATACCGTTTGCCACATGCAAGCTTATGCTGAAGGAGTACACACTCCGCCAAGCCAACGAAAGATGGCTGCAATCTCCAGGATGCCGGATATCCAAAACCTGGCCGAAATGGGATCATAAAAGATCAAGACAAATTTATGCCCTAAGGAGAAGAGAAATCTCCTTATTAATAGGCGTATTAACTGGGCACCGCCTCATTGCTAGGCACGCAGAAAGACTAGGTGTGCGCTACCGACGATGCTGTAGGAGTTGTAAGCATGATGAGGAGGAGGAAACGGTGGAGCACCTCATCTGCAACTGCCCGGCTTGAAGTGGCGCGAGAACGCGCTTTTTGGGAGTTCCCTTCCTGGTTAGCCTACGCCAGGTCACGGAGCTGGACATAAAGGACCTGATGGCCTTCATCAAGTCATCTAAATGGTTCGATGAGGAGTAACGGTGTCGGTATAGGAACGTCAGTCCCGGGATTCTGCTTCCGATAATACCGGGGTTTTCCATATGGCAGGGTCCCGGAACTGACTTTCCTAGTATTGGTGGTATCACAACGGGCCTTTTAATACTGGCCTAGGTGTGCCTCTGCGGCAGCCACTTGAACCTAACCTAACCTAAGTAAAGCATTGCCTTGATATCACTGGAAAAAATGTCTCCAGCATAAGGAAATATTTGCTTATTTTGAACTTAAAATAGTTTTATACTTAATAAACTTGTAAATTGCTTGAAACTAGTAAAAATGTCTTTAATACTGAAATGAGTACATTGATTTACTAATGGCAAGTACACAGAGCGAAAACCACCTAATAAAATAGAACAAAAGTAAGAAGATATCTCTATAGTTTTTCTTTAAGAGGATGGGCTTCATATGAGGCGGTTAGAAGCAAAGGGGTGTAAGTGCCACTTTTGTCAATTTGAGAAAAACAGGTTAAAAGTTTAAGCTCTGGAAAAAAAATCAGGAGCATTTAAAAATATTCAAACTTATTATTTTTTATTTCTAATATATTTTAGAAGATTGTTTTAATAAATTTTAATGCATTTAAGTTTGTAATTTAAAAAATACAGAGCTTTAAGTGAAGGGGTGCTAGTACTTACACCCCTTTGCATTTAAACGAAATTTCTTTTTTATGATTTACCACTTAATTTGTGAATAACTAGTTCGGGTGCGCAAAAGTTGTGTCTTGGCATACTATTTGCCCTCTAAAAACTTCAGATTCCTAACGCTATGTCATCCCACAGAGCCAAAGGTACCTAATATAATAGAACAAAAATGATAAGATATCTGTATAGTTTTTCTTCAAGAAGATGTGCTTCTTATTATTGTAGAGACAGTCTTTTTAATGTTATTAAGAAGATTTTATTTTTAATATTTTAAATGAAAAATAGAATGATATTGCCCTCACCGAGAATCGAACTTACAATTTTCGGAATGATAAACCCAGCTGTTAATCATTAGGCCATCGCTCACTTTTTATGTGTATAGTTGTTAATGTTTCAAAGGAAAATCACATAAATATAATTGAGAAGATTTCTTTTTAACATTTCTAATTAGGAAAAAAAAAGAGAGAATCGAAGTTGCAATTTTTCGAATGCTAAACCCAGCTGATAAGAGAATCGACACTCACCATCTCTTTGTCGATTTTAAAGCCGCTTTTAACAGCGTAAAAAGGAGTTGCCTGTATGCCGCCATGTCTGAATTTGACTTCCCTGCAAAGCTTATACGGCCTTGTCAAATGACCTTGAGCAATACCAACAGCTCCGTCAGAATCGGGAAGGATCTCTCTGAGCCATTTGAAACCAAACGAGGCTTCAGACAGGGCGACTCCCTTTCGTGCGATTTCTTCAATCTGATGCTGGAGAAGATAATTCGAGCAGCAGATCTAAACCGCAATGGTACAATCTTTTACAAGAGCGTGCAATTACTGGCGTATGCCGATGATATTGATATCATTGGCCTTAACAACCGCGCCGTAAGCGCTGCCTTCTCTGGACTGGATAAGGAAGCGAAAAAAGTGGGTCTTGCCGTGAACGAGGACAAGACGAAGTATTTGCTGTCATCAAAGAAAGAATCGGCGCACCTGCGCCTTGGCAGCCATGTCACTGTTGATAGTTACAAATTTGAAACTGTGAGGGACTTCGTCTATTTGGGAACCAGTATCAACACCGAAAATAATATCAGTCTAGAAATCCAGCGGAGAATCACTCTTGCCAACAAGTGCTACTTTGGACTGAGTAAGCAATTGAGAAGTAAAGTCCTCTCTCGAAGAACAAAGATCACGCTCTATAAGTCTCTCATCATACCTGTCCTGATGTATGGCTCAGATTCATGGACAATGTCAAGAGAAGATGAGATGGCCCTTGGAGTATTGGAGAGAAAAGTTCTCTGGAAGATTTATGGTCCTTCCCGTGATGCCAACGACGAGTATAGAAGGAAATTTAACGATGAGCTGTACCAGCTCTACGCAGGTCTGACCATAGTCCAGCGAATTAAAGCCCAAAGACTCCGCTGGCTGGGCCATGTTATGCGAATGGACAAAGAAGCTCCAGCACAGAAGGTTTTCCTATCGTCGCCTGAATTCGGCAGCAGAGGAAGGGGGAGGCCTCGACTGAGATGGAAACAACAGGTGGAGGATGACTTGAACTCCCTTGGGGTTTCCAATTGGCGTCGGTTATCGCTAAAAAGGAATGACTGGCGTGCTTTGATACGAAACGGCCAAAATCGCTTAGGCGGTTAAGCGCCAATAAATGATGATGATGAAACCCAGCTGCTAACCATCCGGCCATCGTATACTAATAATTGCCAGCGTCTAACTACACCTTTGTACTAAATGTATAGTGTTTTTAATAAGAATTTCTTTATAAAACCAAAGAGATTTCCCTATAGTTTTTTCTTCGTTTCCACCGTTGCGACTACCCCTTTGCCCAAAAACTGATCATGAAGACAATCTTATTCATTTTATTATGCATTTTTGGCTCTGTGCCGGTGCCACCAGAACCCCAAAAACTTAAAAAATATAAAAAATTACATAGGATGCACACTGGGGTGATTCAAAAGAAAGGTCGAGGTCGACATGGTCTTACCTGAAAAGTAAGGTACCGATGAAAAAATAAGCCTTGCAAAAAATTAGATCTGTAACTTAACCCTTAGGGGTGCATATTTTTTTGTTGCCCTTTTCTATGGAAAAAATAGGGATTTTTTCAAAATGATTTTTCTCATAATTTTGGAAATTTTTTTTCAAAAAACTTTTACATATTCTTAAAGTGAAGGCTTTGAAATGCCCGTTGTGATACCACCAACACAAGGAAAGTCAGTTAACCAGTCAGTTAAAAGCGCGTTCTCGCGCCGCTTAAACCCGGACAGTTGCAGATGAGGTGTTCCACTGTTTCCTCCTCCTCATCATCTTTGCAACTTCTGCAGCATCGTCGGTAGGGCACACCTAGCCTTTCTGCATGCCTACCAATGAGGCAGTGACCGGTTAATACCCCTATCAATATGGAGATTTCCCTCCTAGTTAGGGCATAAATGCGTATAGACCTTTTAAGACACCATTTTGGCCATGTTTGTTTCGATATCCGACACCCTGGGGATTGCAGCCATCTTTCGTTGGCTTGACGGAGTGTGTGCTCCTTCAGCATTAGTTTGCATGTGGCAAACGGCATACCTAAGCGCTCTTTATCCTGAAGAACCTGGTTGGTCGTGCCCTGCCTGGCAAGCTCGTCTGCCTTACAGTTTCCCTCAATGTCCCTATGTCCCGGGACCCATATGAGGTTTACGCGGTTCTGTTGGGCCATCTCCTGAAGAGTTCGACGACAGCTCAGCGTCAGTTCAGAGTTGAACGTGTATGAGCAAAGGGATTTGATGGCCGCTTGGCTATCGCTGAAAATAGCGATATCTTCTCCGATAACACGTTTGCTTAACCATGCCGCGGCGTCCAGGATTGCCGAGACTTTCACCTGGAAGACGCTATAATGATCAGGTAGTCTGAAGGAGAGCTCAAGGTCCAAATCCCTTGAATAATCCCCTCTTCCAACTCTGCCGTCCAACTTCGAGCCGTCGGTGTATATGGAAGTGCCACTATTTGTTTCGGGACACCAATCCGTCCTCTCCCAGTCTTCTCTGCGGGGAATGTTTATTTTGAAACAGCTATGCCCGACTGTAGTGGTCGCACAACGATCTGTGCTTAGAGGGAGAAAGCTGTAAGATTCCAGAATACTGGAGTGTCCAATAGTACCCGCACCCCAACTGGAGGTTTCCCTTAGGCGCAGAGCTGATTCCGCCGCTGACCGAAACCCTTCCAGATCAAGTGGCAAAACGCCCAGAATGACCTGGAGGGCTTCGTTGGGCGTTGTCCTTAGCGCACCGCTTATACAGATCATATTAGATCTATGGACTTTCCGCAACAGATTCAGGTATGTTGCCTTGCTCAGCGCAGGCCACCATACGACGACTCCATACAGCATGATTGGGCGAATGATGGCCGTGTAGATCCAACTGCATACTCTAGGGCTGAGCCCCCATTTTTTGCCAATGGCTCTTTTGCATGTGTAAAGAGCGATGCAAGCTTTCTTCTGGCGCTGAAGAACATTCTCCTTCCAATTCAATTTCCTGTCCAGAACTATGCCTAGAAACTTGGCCCTATCCGACAAGCCCAGGCGCGTGCCATCTAGTTCTGGTAGGCTTAGTAGCGGTATTTTGTACGGGTTGGTGAAGAGGACAAGTTCCACTTTCCCCGGGTTGATACTAAGTCCGCAGCGAGAGGACCACGTCGAAACTTCTGGCAGTGCTACTTGCATCAGGTCACACAGAGTTTGTGGGAACTTGCCTCTGAATGCAATATCTAAATCGTCTGCGTATGCCACTATCTTCCCGCCCGAGTTAACTGTGAGGTTCCATAAAAGCGGGGAAAGAACACCACCCTGGGGCGTTCCCCTTGTGACATAGCATGATAACTGTAATGTAATAGAATACTAAATGAAATGTCATCCTTGTAATGTACTAGATTACCTAGTATGACTGATTGTCATTTTGTATTACTTTATTCTGACGTTTATCATCGCATACACGTCGTTACTATACGAATGAAAATTAGCATGTAAGATTTGGTATAATTCATTCCTTTTTACTGCTGATCCTCCGAGTTGAATACACGTCAGTGGCGACGAGCAAAATCACGTTTATTGCTGAACACTCATTGAAATAATATTTCACGATGGCGACAGCTGAACAAATAAAAATGGTACATACCTCGCAAATGTCGGAATTTTCACCAAACGAAAATTGGAAGCTTTGGAAGGAGCGTTTGGAACTGCATTTTTTGGAGATCAAATGCGTATAGTGTGACGAAAATGAAACAATACCTTTTGGGTATGCCCTTTATCCTACGCACGGATCATAAGCCTCTGTTAGCTATATTTGGTGAACATAAAGGCATTCCCTTAATGGCAGCATCACGTATGCAAAGATGGGCATTAATTTTGTCGGGATTTAAATATAAAATTGAATATGTAAAGGGAACGCAAAATAATGCTGATGGATTATCCCGTATGCCACAATCAACAGTAGGTGAAACTAAATGTGATCCTAGCTATATCAGTTACGTAGGTTTTGTAAATGCATTACAATTGGATTATAAAGATGTAGCAAAAGAATCGCGCAGAGATTCGATACTGTCCAAAGTCATTGACAGTGTTCATTGCGGCACAGTATCTCAACTAAAAGGCAAAGAATTTGAGCCTTTTCGTTTAAAAGCAATTGAGCGATCTGTAGAATCTGGATGTCTTTTGTGGGGATATAGAACTGTGATCCCCTCAAAATTACGGAAAACTGTTTTGGAGCTTCTACACGAGTCTCATTTGGGAATAGTGAAGACTAAAATGCCAGCGCGATCATACATATGGTGGCCAAATATAGACAAAAGTATAGAAGCATTAGTTAACCCTTTCGAAACTTTTTTTTTGTCTTTGGCCTTAAAAATCTGTTTTTGTGTTTTTCCTACTATTTAAGGCATCGTTATGAACAATTAAAAAGAATTTTTCAAAAAATTTTTTTCTAAAATGGTTTTTTAGCACCATGCCATATGGCATGGAATTTACTTAACGGAAAGAAATTTTACATACGTGCGTAAGTAGTTTCAGTGGTTTTATGGATAAAATATATACAAATCATGCCACATTTACATAAAATGTGATTAAAAAAAAATTGTTTATTTTGTATCTCATCTCTTTTTACCAACCTTCTTCTTTCTTAGACAAGGAGGCATAAAATAACCTAGTAGGTTCCACTGGTCATACCAAATCGTTCCTGCGACAGTCGCGCAAGTACCGCAAACTGCTGGTACCGGAGGGTACCGAGTTCTTAACCGACTAAAATCTGGCACTATCGACAATACTCCCCAAAACTTATGGGAGGGTTTCGATCGTTCCAGCGACAACAACAACAGATGAAGTCCAAGTCTTCCAAATTAACTAAGATATTCTTCTTATCTTTGTTTAGCTTCTAAGCCATGGCAATTACATACCAAGGCATCGAATCCCAAAGCTTTTTGACAATCCCGGGATTTCGAGATTTTAGAAAGGCAATCCCAGGGTCCTGGAATTTTCCTGGATTCTCTCAGATGCCGCCAAAAAGGTCGGGAGAGGTATCCAAAGACGCGTTTTGACCTATAATGCATAATTCGAAAGCGAAACCCGATATTTTCTGTCAAGAGATATTTCACCCCAGAAAGGTGATCTGCACATAAATACAATGGATCACGCTCCAATTTTGGAATCGGACCTGGTAAAACTATTGGATTTTTGCCATTAACTTTCCTCCGAAACAAAAACCTTTATTTTCGATTTCTGATTAATGAAGCCAATTCAAGAAGAAGTTGATACCTCTTCCGTCCATTTTAGACGTTTTCTAGCAGTTTAAGGATGCGGAAGCCCGCGGATTTGAACCAATATGGTACGGGAGGCGTGGAATTCGAGATCGGGATTCCCCTAAATCAAGTCAAAAGCTACGTAAGAAACGTATGCCGACTTCAGCGTTTATCAAACGAATGCGATATTGGGCTCTATCAGCTATTACTGTGGAGCTACCGACGGAGGAAAAGATACCCCTGCGAGTAAGGGGTTTAGAATATGCCCGAGGTAGGTAAGCCGGTGGCAATCCTCGACCTAACGATGTAACCGAGCAATGGAAGCATATCTCTCACTCATTGCGTACCGCCGCTGAGGCCACTATAGGGTTCCAGCGAGCCCGCAAGAACAACTGGTACGATGAGGAATGCAAAACTGCCTCGAAAAAAAAGGACGCTGCCTACAAGGAGACGTTGCGAACGGGCGCAACCCGCAGTGTATGGCAACAATATCGTGAGGCAAAGAAGGAAGAGAGACGCCTTTTCAGAAAAAATAAAAGTGAGGCCGAAAGGCGTGAGTGTGAGGAGCTTGAGATGCTGGCTGGCAGGAATAATGCCCGAAAATTCTATGAAAAGATCCGGCGGATGACGGAAGGTTTTAAGACCGGGGCAAGCTCCTGTAAGGACAATAATGGCGGCCTGGTAACCGACGTACAAAGTGTACTTAAATTATGGAGGGAGCACTTCTCCTCACTGCTAAATTGCGAGGGAGACGTCGAACCCGATACCCCAATCCCTGACGATGGAAAAGTCGTCCCACCACCTGACTATGATGAAGTGAGGATAGCTATATCCCGGCTCAAAAACAACAAAGCGCCTGGAAAAGACGGACTACCCGCCGAGCTGTTCAAACGCGGAGGCGAAGAGCTGGTAAAAAGCATGCATCAGCTCTTATGCAGAATATGGTCAGACGAATGCATGCCTCCGGATTGGAATTTAAGTGTGCTTTGCCCAATCCACAAGAAAGGCGATCCCGCTAACCGCACCAACTACCGCGGAATTAGTCTTCTTAATATCGCATATAAGGTTCTTTCTAGCGTGTTGTGTGAAAGGCTGAAGCCCATCGTAGACAAACTGATTGGACCTTATCAGTGTGGCTTTAGACCTGGTAAGTCTTCCATCGACCAGATTTTCACGATACGCCAAATCCTGGAGAAGACCCATGATAAGAGAATCGATACTCACCATCTCTTTGTCGATTTTAAAGCCGCTTTTGACAGCGTAAAAAGGAGTTGCCTGTATGCCGCCATGTCTGAATTTGACTTCCCTGCAAAGCTTATACGGCTTTGTCAAATGACGTTGAGCAATACCAACAGCTCCGTCAGAATCGGGAAGGACCTCTCTGAGCCATTTGAAACCAAACGAGGCTTCAGACAGGGCGACTCCCTTTCGTGCGATTTCTTCAATCTGATGCTGGAGAAGATAATTCGAGCAGCAGAGCTAAACCGCAATGGTACAATCTTTTACAAGAGCGTGCAATTGCTGGCGTATGCCGATGATATTGATATCATTGGCCTTAACAACCGCGCCGTAAGCGCTGCTTTCTCTGGACTGGATAAGGAAGCGAAAAAAGTGGGTCTTGCCGTGAACGAGGACAAGACGAAGTATTTGCTGTCATCAAAGAAAGAATCGGCGCACCTGCGCCTTGGCAGCCATGTCACTGTTGATAGTTACAAATTTGAAACTGTGAGGGACTTCGTCTATTTGGGAACCAGTATCAACACCGAAAATAATATCAGTCTAGAAATCCAGCGGAGAATCACTCTTGCCAACAAGTGCTACTTTGGACTGAGTAGGCAATTGAGAAGTAAAGTCCTCTCTCGAAGAACAAAGATCACGCTCTATAAGTCTCTCATCATACCTGTCCTGATGTATGGCTCAGATTCATGGACAATGTCAAGAGAAGATGAGATGGCCCTTGGAGTATTTGAGAGAAAAGTTCTCCGGAAGATTTATGGTCCTTCCCGTGATGCCAACGGCGAGTATAGAAGGAAATTTAACGATGAGCTGTACGAGCTCTACGCAGATCTGACCATAGTCCAGCGAATTAAAGCCCAAAGACTCCGCTGGCTGGGCCATGTTATGCGAATGGACAAAGAAGCTCCAGCACAGAAGGTTTTCCTATCGTCGCCTGAATTCGGCAGCAGAGGAAGGGGGAGGCCTCGACTGAGATGGAAACAACAGGTGGAGGATGACTTGAACACCCATGGGGTTTCCAATTGGCGTCCGTTATCGCTAAAAAGGAATGACTGGCGTGCTTTGATACGAAACGGCCAAAATCGCTTAGGCGGTTAAGCGCCAATAAATGATGATGATGATGAGGTAAGCCGGTGGTAAGAGGCGCCTATTCTCCACTTGAACCACGGCTACGTTCCAATACAGTCGGCCTAGTACCACAAGGTGTTTTTCACCGGAACGTATAGGATCCATATCCGGCAAAGCACTGTCAACATTAGTATAACCCTGTCTGGGCTGTCAAGTAACTTTTATAAGTTGATCTTCCTACTAGGCAGGGCGAAGTACTGCCACAAAAACAACGACGGAGGAAAAGGTAATAGATTCATCAGAATTTGGGGGTGGATTTCGATGAAGTCGATGCAACCCCTATCGCCTATCCCGATTTTTTTCCGAATGGAGCTCCGACGGAATAGCTGATAGACCTTATTGTTAGAGGAATTATAAAAAATTAATGCAGACTTTATTTCATCAATTTTACTTCCGTTGGGTAAAATCTACGCCGTATGGCATGGTATTAAATGAAAAAAATCGTAGAGCCTTACTCAACGGTCCTATGGTCTTAATTTTTTTTAATCCCATTTAGGGCATTCATTTTCTAATAAACTGAATTCAAAAAGTTAAAAAACGAAACTATTTTTATTGTTAAATTATTAAAATTATGAAGTAACTTTTTCTTGAAAAAAAACGAACTCGATAGAGACACTTGAGTTTTTAATTATAGCAATTTACTGGGTTCAGCTCTCAAAATTTTTATGATTTATTTTTAGAGATAAAGCCTCAAAGAAAAATACATAATTAAAAAAAAAAGTTAATTCCTTAATTTAATGTCAAAAAA
The DNA here is from genome assembly GCA_964058755.1 of Campiglossa producta. Classification (NCBI taxonomy): domain Eukaryota; kingdom Metazoa; phylum Arthropoda; class Insecta; order Diptera; family Tephritidae; genus Campiglossa; species Campiglossa producta. Next base: position 74,479,787 of record CAXKVI010000001.1, read on the forward strand.
CAGCCATTGAAATGAGACTATGCCATGTGGCATAGAACATCCGAAAGGGTTAAGCAATGTGTTGCGTGCCAAAAACACAGGCCAATCCTGAAAAGAGCCCGCTAATTCCATGGTCACCCAGTGGATCGTCTTGGAAGAGAATACACATTGACTTTTGTAGTCCAATCAATTCGTTTCACTTGCTCATAATTATAGACTCTTTTACTAAATGGGCAAAGGTTTTCAAAACTAAGGAGATAACTTCATCCTTCGTTGTAAAGAAAATTCGTCAAGTTATTTGTAAATTTGGATTATTTGACACCTTGGTTAGTGATAACGGCAGACAGTTTACATCGTCAGAATTTGAGAGTTTCATAAAGAAAAATGGTATCAACCACATATTTACTGCACCTGGACATCCAGCGAGAAACGGCCAGGCCGAAAACTTCGTTAAAACCTTAAAAAAGTCTTTGTACACCAATCTACGGTCCAGTGATAAAGCTGACTTTGATACTGCCTTACATCGCTTTCTGTTTGATTATCGTATCACTAAACATTGTGCCACATATGAGTCACCTAGTAAGTTACTTTTAGGTAGAGAACTAAAGTCTCGTTTCAATTTATTAAAACCACCAGTTATGAAAGCAATAATTGAGGCAAAACAACATTCAATGGTTAAAAATTTCAAAGGCAAGCGTAACGCAACTTTTTCAGACGGGCAGGAAGTCTATGTTAGAACTTACAAGAATCCGAACAAAGCATGTTGGTCGCCTGCAGTTGTCAAGAAATGTTTTGGCCCAAGAAATTACAGTTGTTTGTTAACTCAGGAAAATCGCGAAATAAAACGACATATCGATCAAATAAGACCTCGCGAAGAGCCGAAATCTAAAGAAATTTTAAAAGAAGAGCCTGGCGAGCCTGACTCGCAGTCACAAGCTGCATCTTCCACTTCACACCGGATGTCGCTCATCAACCAGCAAACAATACAATGGAGGATGGGGAAGATCCAAAGTCATCGTCAGCTGATGTATCAAATCGCCCGGAATCTCGTTCAGCGGCCGCGAAAGAATTGATTTCAAAAATATTTTAAAGCTCAAGTTTATACAAATGCATAACATTAAAATGTTGCTAAACACAACTTAAGAAAAGGGTTGTAATGTAATAGAATACTAAATGAAATGTCATCCTTGTAATGTACTAGATTACCTAGTATGACTGATTGTCATTTTGTATTACTTTATTCTGACGTTTATCTTCGCATACACGTTGTTACTACACGAATAAAAATTAGCATGTAAGATTTGGTATAATAAAATTCATTCCTTTTTACTGCTGATCCTCCGAGTTGAATACACGTCAATAACTCAACCGAACCAAGTGAAGAAGCTATTTTCCTTCCCCTTAGAAGTTGGTCAATTAAACCAGTTAGATGTCTATCTACAACCAGATTAGTTAGAGCCGAGTTGATCGCCTCCGGGCTTATATTGTTGAAAGCCCCCTCAATGTCTACGAAGGCCACGAGACAGTAGTCACACAGCGATTTCTCAATGACAGATACTAGGCTGTGCAGAGCAGTTTCTGTTGATTTACCCTTGGTGTATGCATGCTGATAGCTAGAGATAAGGTTGCTATCAATAGTCGTTGAGAGGTAGTCGCTTAGTATCCTCTCAAAGGTTTTGAGTACAAAGGACGAGAGACTGATCGGTCTGTAGTCTTTTGGCTCGTAATGGGATGCCTTCCCAGCCTTAGGGATAAACACTACCGTGGCGCTTCTCCAGGAGCCCGGAATGTGGTTGAGAGCCAGGCAGGCTGTGATGAGAAATACCAGCCAATTAGCTGATGTCTCCAACCTGTTATAAGTTGCGCGGGGATAATCCCGTCCGGCCCGGCAGCCTTATACCGTTCAAAGCTCTTAACTGCCCACCTTACCCTTTCCTCAGTGATGGGTATATTTACTGCCAGGTTTGTTGCAGATGCTAGTGGTGCGTCATTCAGATTCCCCGGAAAATGTGTATTCAAGAGCAGCTCAGGGTTTCCTCTTCCGTGCTGGTCCAGGATCCGTGAGGTTTTCGCAAAAAGCTGATGGCTGTTTGACTTTTCGAGAGAACTCGTCCAAGTCTCGCTGTGTCGTCGACCTTTTCGCCGCCAGTGCAGAAATTTCTCCACGAGGTTCTCCTCGCCTGTCTCAGAGCTTTGTTGTAGGCCCTTAGTTTAGCTTTATATTCGTGCCAATGAGGCTCAGAGCCGAGGCTCTTGGCCTTGTTAAATTGTTTCCGGCATGATTTGCGGAGCGAGTCCAAATCGTAGGCGCACCAGCACCAATGTGGCCTGTGTTTACCTCGTCGTTTTGGCACTGGACAAGCCTGTCCTAGAGCATTTGAGAGCGCCGATGTAAATGATTGGTAGTTCTACAATAAAGTCTAAAACCATTTCTATGTAACGGTGGTCGGAGAATGAATGTTCTTCAAGAACCCACCATTTTCTGAGCTACTCATAAGCGCCTTCACTACAGATAGTGAGGTCTATGACCTCCCTGCGGGTCTTAGTGATATAAGTAGGCTCATTACCCACGTTGCAAATTGGTTTGTTTGGATGTTAAGAGGTAATCAAACAGAGACTCGCCCCTGGCATTGATATCGGAGCTCCCCCATTGGACATGGTGAGCATTAGCGTCCGCTCCAATAATAAGATTACCCGTGCAGAAATTTGACACCAGGTCTTTCACCTCCGTTTGTGGGGAGGTTCTTCGGCATCGTAGGGCATATAGACCGACGCCACCGTCAGGCGGGTGCTGTCGACCGTTAGACTGATAGCGGTAATATCACCATTGGTGTAGTTAGGTAGGAGAAAGGAGTTCAACTCAGACTTGACCAAAATACACGTTCTGACTTTGCTCTCCTCGCTGGCTCGAATGAGCTTGAAGCCCTTAGTCCGCAATCCGCAGATTCTCCAGCTATTGACCCAGGGTTCTTGGATGAGGACCACATCCACGTCGCCTTTAGAAAGACGACTACTTAAAGCAGCCGAGGCCACTTTAAATTTGTGCAGATTAATCTGAAGCACCACCAACATGAGAGCGCACAGACTTCCCTGTCGTCCCCATATCGTCGAGGTTTGCTCCATCCCGGAGGTTGACTATCAACGACGAGTTGTTCCGATTAACTGCCCGATTTGGCGTTGCGGGAGTCCTGCTGTCTGCAGCGTTAGATGTTAATCGCTCAGCGTTGGCTGCTACCACCATGACGTCGAGGACTTCCTCGTCCTGTAGGCTGTCCTCCATCTGCGAGTTGATCACAGCACTATCGCCAAGGGACGTGGCGGATAACATGCTTTCCGCATCGGAATCCTCCGCTTCCTCTTATGGTATTTCGTCTTCCGGTTCCCCCCGGAGCAGCCGAGAAGGCAGCGCGCTGAGCACAATATACGTGGATAACGATCTGGCCTACGCTGTAGTGTACTAGGCCATTGCCCTTGGGCGAGCTGGAATGTCCTTCCAGTCGACGACCTCGATCTTTGCGCCCTTGTAGACTTCACCCAGTTTAGCAGCTGCTGCCTTGTACAGTGCTACAGTTTTTGCATCCTCGCTTGCGAGTAATTTGATCTAACCGTGGTGCCAAACCGCATCCGTTACTCGCGCCGAACTACCCGGAAACTCTGGAGCAACGTTGAGAAGAATGTTGCCGAGCTCATTTCGCACGTAACGCCACCGGTCCTTGGGTATTGCCAGACGGACATTGCCTCGGTCAAGGACGCCTATAAGGATCCTGTCCTTGGTTACCTCAGCAAAGCTTAGTTTGCCCGCTCCAGGGGTATTCTGATGCCGCTTGGGAGGGGGATTTAACTCCAGGTCCGATCTCTGGCGCTTGAAAGGGTTGACTTTTAACCTCTTTGGCATGTAAGTATTTTGGAAATCCGGTATCACTGCTTTCGCTAGCTCTACCGATTTTCTGGAATTCGGCGACAGCGATTCCTGCGGTACCCCTTCATACCTCTTCAGGATCTTTGCAGCCAATCTTTTCTCGTGGTATGTGAAGCGGCGGGGAGATGTCTCCCGGGAGTGCAGACCCGTAGTTGCCATCGCGGTCGCTCCCTTTGCCTAAATCTCAGTTGCAGCTTCCTTCTTCTTCGAAACTCCGAGGCCAGGTCGTGAGACCGCTGCCACAGACGTAAAGATACTGGTTTTCATATCAGCGGTTGATGGGAGTTTAGCATCCGCCATTGTCCGCTTAGCTGCGTTGGCAACCGCACTGGTGCTTGCTCCTATCAAGTAAATCTTACTCGATAGAGGTTTGGTTGACCTACTCGTAGTTGCCATCGCTGTCGATCCCCCCTCCTCGTTCTAAAAATCGTCAAGAATTCCATAAATAGTCACATATTGCAAGTAAGTGATTCAATAACTCCTACGCTCAGGATCATGCGAAACTTTGAAGTTTCGATCGTAGATCGAGTGCTCTGGGACACAGGGAACCCTTATGCTGAATTCGATTCGGAGATTTGGTATACGGATGGATCGAAGCTGGAAGATGGTAAAACGGGAGCTGGTATCTATGGACCAAACTACAAGAAATCGGTACCAATGGGTAGCTACCCCACTATTTTCCAAGCGGAAATCCATGCAATAGAAATCTGTGGCAGAGAATCCTCCAAAGAGGACTGTCCTCTAAGCGAATTTACATTATGTCGGACCGTCAGGCCGCCCTACGTGCCTTGCAGTCGTACACAATAACTTCGAAGCTTGTTTATGAGTGCGTCAGAGTCCTTAATGATCTGGGGGCCAAAAACAAAGTGTTGTTAGGTTGGGTCCCAGGGCATGAAGGACATGACGGCAACGAAAAAGCGGACCAGCTTGCAAAACAAGGAGCTCTAACAGCATTTTATGGTCCGGAACCCTTCTGTGGGCTCACCAAGGCCCACGTAAAAGAGACCATAAGCAGCTGGGAAGACAAACAGTTTAGGCAGCATTGGCTTAGCAGCCTAGGACAGAGGCAGGCCAAACTCTTTATAGAACCATCGCAAAGATCATCGGCCAGGCTCATAAATCTAAGAAGGGTGGATCTAAGAACCCTCACTGGGTATTATACGGGACGTTGTAGTCTACGTTATCACCTGAGTAAATTGAATCTGTCAGATACAACAATTTGTCGGTTTTGCGAACTGGACGATGAAACGCCGGTTCACATACTCTGCGAATGCCTTGCGTTAGCAAAAAAGAGAGTTTGCTACCTAGGTGGTGTCACTCTCAATCCGTTCGTGATATGGAATAAAAAACCTGAGGAGGTGCTCAAAGCTGATAGGTCACACAATAGATCGTATTAATGGTCGCGGTGTAATAAGGCCTTATTATAATAATAATAATTCAGTGGCGTCCCGAGTACCAAGAAAATATGGACCAGATGGTACTTATGTACTTAAATACTTAGTACCGTTAGCTATGTTTTCGGAATTTCTTTTCATAGAAAATGTGACTTAGTAGCAGAGACCGAAATCATTATAAGTAAAATAATAAAAATCGGAATTTAATTATTATTGTAGAATTTATATTTTTTATTTATTTTTATTATATTTTTGGATCAAGGTTAATTATTATTTTGTGAGCACAATCATTTTACTCAGCCATAATCATTATCCTTGAGTTTTACAAATTTTGCTCAACCATAATTATTATTTTCAATTTTTTGAATTTTACATCATAGTAACCATTTTCTTTGATTTTTATTTTTTCGCTCAGGAAATAATAATTATGCTTGATTTTTATTTTTTTTTTTTTTGCTCAAAATAAAACGCAAAACGTCATATCTCCTGAACCATAAGGAGTTTCGGTTTGAAAATTTACACGAACATATCTCTTAAGGCCTGTTTACATTGCTCAATTTTGGAATCAACTTTCGTCGCATGTGCCGTTGATTCC